>CAMTZC010000013.1:11800000-12375000 GCA_947086505.1 Morpho deidamia | reverse complement strand
TACTACCTACCTACCTACCTACCTACCTACCTACCTACCTACCTACCTACCTACCTACCTACCTACCTACCTACCTACCTACCTACCTACCTACCTACCTACCTACCTACCTACCTACCTACCTACCTACCTACCTACCTACCTACCTACCTACCTACCTACCTACCTACCTACCTACCTACCTACCTACCTACCTACCTACCTACCTACCTACCTACCTACCTACCTACCTACCTACCTACCTACCTACCTACCTACCTACCTACCTACCTACCTACCTACCTACCTACCTACCTACCTACCTACCTACCTACCTACCTACCTACCTACCTACTACCTACCTACCTACCTACCTACCTACCTACCTACCTACCTACCTACCTACCTACCTACCTACCTACCTACCTACCTACCTACCTACCTACCTACCTACCTACCTACCTACCTACCTACCTACCTACCTACCTACCTACCTACCTACCTACCTACCTACCTACCTACCTACCTACCTACCTACCTACCTACCTACCTACCTACCTACCTACCTACCTACCTACCTACCTACCTACCTACCTACCTACCTACCTACCTACCTACCTACCTACCTACCTACCTACCTACCTACCTACCTACCTACCTACCTACCTACCTACCTACCTACCTACCTACCTACCTACCTACCTACCTACCTACCTACCTACCTACCTACCTACCTACCTACCTACCTACCTACCTACCTACCTACCTACCTACCTACCTACCTACCTACCTACCTACCTACCTACCTACCTACCTACCTACCTACCTACCTACCTACCTACCTACCTACCTACCTACCTACCTACCTACCTACCTACCTACCTACCTACCTACCTACCTACCTACCTACCTACCTACCTACCTACCTACCTACCTACCTACCTACCTACCTACCTACCTACCTACCTACCTACCTACCTACCTACTACCTACCTACCTACCTACCTACCTACCTACCTACCTACCTACCTACCTACCTACCTACCTACCTACCTACCTACCTACCTACCTACCTACCTACCTACCTACCTACCTACCTACCTACCTACCTACCTACCTACCTACCTACCTACCTACCTACCTACCTACCTACCTACCTACCTACCTACCTACCTACCTACCTACCTACCTACCTACCTACCTACCTACCTACTACTACCTACCTACCTACCTACCTACCTACCTACCTACCTACCTACCTACCTACCTACCTACCTACCTACCTACCTACCTACCTACCTACCTACCTACCTACCTACCTACCTACCTACCTACCTACCTACCTACCTACCTACCTACCTACCTACCTACCTACCTACCTACCTACCTACCTACCTACCTACCTACCTACCTACCTACCTACCTACCTACCTACCTACCTACCTACCTACCTACCTACCTACCTACCTACCTACCTACCTACCTACCTACCTACCTACCTACCTACCTACCTACCTACCTACCTACCTACCTACCTACCTACCTACCTACCTACCTACCTACCTACCTACCTACCTACCTACCTACCTACCTACCTACCTACCTACCTACCTACCTACCTACCTACCTACCTACCTACCTACCTACCTACCTACCTACCTACCTACCTACCTACCTACCTACCTACCTACCTACCGACCTACCTACCTACCTACCTACCTACCTACCTACCTACCTACCTACCTACCTACCTACCTACCTACCTACCTACCTACCTACCTACCTACCTACCTACCTACCTACCTACCTACCTACCTACCTACCTACCTACCTACCTACCTACCTACCTACCTACCTACCTACCTACCTACCTACCTACCTACCTACCTACCTACCTACCTACCTACCTACCTACCTACCTACCTACCTACCTACCTAGCCTACCTACCTACCTACCTACCTACCTACCTACTACCTACCTACCTACCTACCTACCTACCTACCTACCTACCTACCTACCTACCTACCTACCTACCTACTACCTACCTACCTACCTACCTACCTACCTACCTACCTACCTACCTACCTACCTACCTACCTACCTACCTACCTACCTACCTACCTACCTACCTACCTACCTACTACCTACCTACCTACCTACCTACCTACCTACCTACCCTACCTACCTACCTACCTACCTACCTACCTACCTACCTACCTACCTACCTACCTACCTACCTACCTACCTACCTACCTACCTACCTACCTACCTACCTACCTACCTACCTACCTACCTACCTACCTACCTACCTACCTACCTACCTACCTACCTACCTACCTACCTACCTACCTACCTACCTACCTACCTACCTACCTACCTACCTACCTACCTACCTACCTACCTACCTACCTACCTACCTACCTACCTACCTACCTACCTACCTACCTACCACCTACCTACCTACCTACCTACCTACCTACCTACCTACCTACCTACCTACCTACCTACCTACCTACCTACCTACCTACCTACCTACCTACCTACCTACCTACCTCCTACCTACCTACCTACTACCTACCTACCTACCTACCTACCTACCTACCTACCTACCTACCTACCTACCTACCTACCTACCTACCTACCTACCTACCTACCTACCTACCTACCTACCTACCTACCTTCCTACCTACCTACCTACCTACCTACCTACCTACCTACCTACCTACCTACCTACCTACCTACCTACCTACCTACCTACCTACCTACCTACCTACCTACCTACCTACCTACCTACCTACCTACCTACCTACCTACCTACCTACCTACCTACCTACCTACCTACCTACCTACCTACCTACCTACCTACCTACCTACCTACCTACCTACCTACCTACCTACCTACCTACCTACCTACCTACCTACCTACCTACCTACCTACCTACCTACCTACCTACCTACCTACCTACCTACCTACCTACCTACCTACCTACCTACCTACCTACCTACCTACCTACCTACCTACCTACCTACCTACCTACCTACCTACCTACCTACCTACCTACCTACCTACCTACCTACCTACCTACCTACCTACCTACCTACCTACCTACCTACCTACCTACCTACCTACCTACCTACCTACCTACCTACCTACCTACCTACCTACCTACCTACCTACCTACCTACCTACCTACCTACCTACCTACCTACCTACCTACCTACCTACCTACCTACCTACCTACCTACCTACCTACCTACCTACCTACCTACCTACCTACCTACCTACCTACCTACCTACCTACCTACCTACCTACCTACCTACCTACCTACCTACCTACCTACCTACCTACCTACCTACCTACCTACCTACCTACCTACCTACCTACCTACCTACCTACCTACCTACCTACCTACCTACCTACCTACCTACCTACCTACCTACCTACCTACCTACCTACCTACCTACCTACCTACCTACCTACCTACCTACCTACCTACCTACCTACCTACCTACCTACCTACCTACCTACCTACCTACCTACCTACCTACCTACCTACCTACCTACCTACCTACCTACCTACCTACCTACCTACCTACCTACCTACCTACCTACCTACCTACCTACCTACCTACCTACCTACCTACCTACCTACCTACCTACCTACCTACCTACCTACCTACCTACCTACCTACCTACCTACCTACCTACCTACCTACCTACCTACCTACCTACCTACCTACCTACCTACCTACCTACCTACCTACCTACCTACCTACCTACCTACCTACCTACCTACCTACCTACCTACCTACCTACCTACCTACCTACCTACCTACCTACCTACCTACCTACCTACCTACCTACCTACCTACCTACCTACCTACCTACCTACCTACCTACCTACCTACCTACCTACCTACCTACCTACCTACCTACCTACCTACCTACCTACCTACCTACCTACCTACCTACCTACCTACCTACCTACCTACCTACCTACCTACCTACCTACCTACCTACCTACCTACCTACCTACCTACCTACCTACCTACCTACCTACCTACCTACCTACCTACCTACCTACCTACCTACCTACCTACCTACCTACCTACCTACCTACCTACCTACCTACCTACCTACCTACCTACCTACTACCTACCTACCTACCTACCTACCTACCTACCTACCTACCTACCTACCTACCTACCTACCTACCTACCTACCTACCTACCTACCTACCTACCTACCTACCTACCTACCTACCTACCTACCTACCTACCTACCTACCTACCTACCTACCTACCTACCTACCTACCTACCTACCTACCTACCTACCTACCTACCTACCTACCTACCTACCTACCTACCTACCTACCTACCTACCTACCTACCTACCTACCTACCTACCTACCTACCTACCTACCTACCTACCTACCTACCTACCTACCTACCTACCTACCTACCTACCTACCTACCTACCTACCTACCTACCTACCTACCTACCTACCTACCTACCTACCTACCTACCTACCTACCTACCTACCTACCTACCTACCTACCTACCTACCTACCTACCTACCTACCTACCTACCTACCTACCTACCTACCTACCTACCTACCTACCTACCTACCTACCTACCTACCTACCTACCTACCTACCTACCTACCTACCTACCTACCTACCTACCTACCTACCTACCTACCTACCTACCTACCTACCTACCTACCTACCTACCTACCTACCTACCTACCTACCTACCTACCTACCTACCTACCTACCTACCTACCTACCTACCTACCTACCTACCTACCTACCTACCTACCTACCTACCTACCTACCTACCTACCTACCTACCTACCTACCTACCTACCTACCTACCTACCTACCTACCTACCTACCTACCTACCTACCTACCTACCTACCTACCTACCTACCTACCTACCTACCTACCTACCTACCTACCTACCTACCTACCTACCTACCTACCTACCTACCTACCTACCTACCTACCTACCTACCTACCTACCTACCTACCTACCTACCTACCTACCTACCTACCTACCTACCTACCTACCTACCTACCTACCTACCTACCTACCTACCTACCTACCTACCTACCTACCTACCTACCTACCTACCTACCTACCTACCTACCTACCTACCTACCTACCTACCTACCTACCTACCTACCTACCTACCTACCTACCTACCTACCTACCTACCTACCTACCTACCTACCTACCTACCTACCTACCTACCTACCTACCTACCTACCTACCTACCTACCTACCTACCTACCTACCTACCTACCTACCTACCTACCTACCTACCTACCTACCTACCTACCTACCTACCTACCTACCTACCTACCTACCTACCTACCTACCTACCTACCTACCTACCTACCTACCTACCTACCTACCTACCTACCTACCTACCTACCTACCTACCTACCTACCTACCTACCTACCTACCTACCTACCTACCTACCTACCTACCTACCTACCTACCTACCTACCTACCTACCTACCTACCTACCTACCTACCTACCTACCTACCTACCTACCTACCTACCTACCTACCTACCTACCTACCTACCTACCTACCTACCTACCTACCTACCTACCTACCTACCTACCTACCTACCTACCTACCTACCTACCTACCTACCTACCTACCTACCTACCTACCTACCTACCTACCTACCTACCTACCTACCTACCTACCTACCTACCTACCTACCTACCTACCTACCTACCTACCTACCTACCTACCTACCTACCTACCTACCTACCTACCTACCTACCTACCTACCTACCTACCTACCTACCTACCTACCTACCTACCTACCTACCTACCTACCTACCTACCTACCTACCTACCTACCTACCTACCTACCTACCTACCTACCTACCTACCTACCTACCTACCTACCTACCTACCTACCTACCTACCTACCTACCTACCTACCTACCTACCTACCTACCTACCTACCTACCTACCTACCTACCTACCTACCTACCTACCTACCTACCTACCTACCTACCTACCTACCTACCTACCTACCTACCTACCTACCTACCTACCTACCTACCTACCTACCTACCTACCTACCTACCTACCTACCTACCTACCTACCTACCTACCTACCTACCTACCTACCTACCTACCTACCTACCTACCTACCTACCTACCTACCTACCTACCTACCTACCTACCTACCTACCTACCTACCTACCTACCTACCTACCTACCTACCTACCTACCTACCTACCTACCTACCTACCTACCTACCTACCTACCTACCTACCTACCTACCTACCTACCTACCTACCTACCTACCTACCTACCTACCTACCTACCTACCTACCTACCTACCTACCTACCTACCTACCTACCTACCTACCTACCTACCTACCTACCTACCTACCTACCTACCTACCTACCTACCTACCTACCTACCTACCTACCTACCTACCTACCTACCTACCTACCTACCTACCTACCTACCTACCTACCTACCTACCTACCTACCTACCTACCTACCTACCTACCTACCTACCTACCTACCTACCTACCTACCTACCTACCTACCTACCTACCTACCTACCTACCTACCTACCTACCTACCTACCTACCTACCTACCTACCTACCTACCTACCTACCTACCTACCTACCTACCTACCTACCTACCTACCTACCTACCTACCTACCTACCTACCTACCTACCTACCTACCTACCTACCTACCTACCTACCTACCTACCTACCTACCTACCTACCTACCTACCTACCTACCTACCTACCTACCTACCTACCTACCTACCTACCTACCTACCTACCTACCTACCTACCTACCTACCTACCTACCTACCTACCTACCTACCTACCTACCTACCTACCTACCTACCTACCTACCTACCTACCTACCTACCTACCTACCTACCTACCTACCTACCTACCTACCTACCTACCTACCTACCTACCTACCTACCTACCTACCTACCTACCTACCTACCTACCTACCTACCTACCTACCTACCTACCTACCTACCTACCTACCTACCTACCTACCTACCTACCTACCTACCTACCTACCTACCTACCTACCTACCTACCTACCTACCTACCTACCTACCTACCTACCTACCTACCTACCTACCTACCTACCTACCTACCTACCTACCTACCTACCTACCTACCTACCTACCTACCTACCTACCTACCTACCTACCTACCTACCTACCTACCTACCTACCTACCTACCTACCTACCTACCTACCTACCTACCTACCTACCTACCTACCTACCTACCTACCTACCTACCTACCTACCTACCTACCTACCTACCTACCTACCTACCTACCTACCTACCTACCTACCTACCTACCTACCTACCTACCTACCTACCTACCTACCTACCTACCTACCTACCTACCTACCTACCTACCTACCTACCTACCTACCTACCTACCTACCTACCTACCTACCTACCTACCTACCTACCTACCTACCTACCTACCTACCTACCTACCTACCTACCTACCTACCTACCTACCTACCTACCTACCTACCTACCTACCTACCTACCTACCTACCTACCTACCTACCTACCTACCTACCTACCTACCTACCTACCTACCTACCTACCTACCTACCTACCTACCTACCTACCTACCTACCTACCTACCTACCTACCTACCTACCTACCTACCTACCTACCTACCTACCTACCTACCTACCTACCTACCTACCTACCTACCTACCTACCTACCTACCTACCTACCTACCTACCTACCTACCTACCTACCTACCTACCTACCTACCTACCTACCTACCTACCTACCTACCTACCTACCTACCTACCTACCTACCTACCTACCTACCTACCTACCTACCTACCTACCTACCTACCTACCTACCTACCTACCTACCTACCTACCTACCTACCTACCTACCTACCTACCTACCTACCTACCTACCTACCTACCTACCTACCTACCTACCTACCTACCTACCTACCTACCTACCTACCTACCTACCTACCTACCTACCTACCTACCTACCTACCTACCTACCTACCTACCTACCTACCTACCTACCTACCTACCTACCTACCTACCTACCTACCTACCTACCTACCTACCTACCTACCTACCTACCTACCTACCTACCTACCTACCTACCTACCTACCTACCTACCTACCTACCTACCTACCTACCTACCTACCTACCTACCTACCTACCTACCTACCTACCTACCTACCTACCTACCTACCTACCTACCTACCTACCTACCTACCTACCTACCTACCTACCTACCTACCTACCTACCTACCTACCTACCTACCTACCTACCTACCTACCTACCTACCTACCTACCTACCTACCTACCTACCTACCTACCTACCTACCTACCTACCTACCTACCTACCTACCTACCTACCTACCTACCTACCTACCTACCTACCTACCTACCTACCTACCTACCTACCTACCTACCTACCTACCTACCTACCTACCTACCTACCTACCTACCTACCTACCTACCTACCTACCTACCTACCTACCTACCTACCTACCTACCTACCTACCTACCTACCTACCTACCTACCTACCTACCTACCTACCTACCTACCTACCTACCTACCTACCTACCTACCTACCTACCTACCTACCTACCTACCTACCTACCTACCTACCTACCTACCTACCTACCTACCTACCTACCTACCTACCTACCTACCTACCTACCTACCTACCTACCTACCTACCTACCTACCTACCTACCTACCTACCTACCTACCTACCTACCTACCTACCTACCTACCTACCTACCTACCTACCTACCTACCTACCTACCTACCTACCTACCTACCTACCTACCTACCTACCTACCTACCTACCTACCTACCTACCTACCTACCTACCTACCTACCTACCTACCTACCTACCTACCTACCTACCTACCTACCTACCTACCTACCTACCTACCTACCTACCTACCTACCTACCTACCTACCTACCTACCTACCTACCTACCTACCTACCTACCTACCTACCTACCTACCTACCTACCTACCTACCTACCTACCTACCTACCTACCTACCTACCTACCTACCTACCTACCTACCTACCTACCTACCTACCTACCTACCTACCTACCTACCTACCTACCTACCTACCTACCTACCTACCTACCTACCTACCTACCTACCTACCTACCTACCTACCTACCTACCTACCTACCTACCTACCTACCTACCTACCTACCTACCTACCTACCTACCTACCTACCTACCTACCTACCTACCTACCTACCTACCTACCTACCTACCTACCTACCTACCTACCTACCTACCTACCTACCTACCTACCTACCTACCTACCTACCTACCTACCTACCTACCTACCTACCTACCTACCTACCTACCTACCTACCTACCTACCTACCTACCTACCTACCTACCTACCTACCTACCTACCTACCTACCTACCTACCTACCTACCTACCTACCTACCTACCTACCTACCTACCTACCTACCTACCTACCTACCTACCTACCTACCTACCTACCTACCTACCTACCTACCTACCTACCTACCTACCTACCTACCTACCTACCTACCTACCTACCTACCTACCTACCTACCTACCTACCTACCTACCTACCTACCTACCTACCTACCTACCTACCTACCTACCTACCTACCTACCTACCTACCTACCTACCTACCTACCTACCTACCTACCTACCTACCTACCTACCTACCTACCTACCTACCTACCTACCTACCTACCTACCTACCTACCTACCTACCTACCTACCTACCTACCTACCTACCTACCTACCTACCTACCTACCTACCTACCTACCTACCTACCTACCTACCTACCTACCTACCTACCTACCTACCTACCTACCTACCTACCTACCTACCTACCTACCTACCTACCTACCTACCTACCTACCTACCTACCTACCTACCTACCTACCTACCTACCTACCTACCTACCTACCTACCTACCTACCTACCTACCTACCTACCTACCTACCTACCTACCTACCTACCTACCTACCTACCTACCTACCTACCTACCTACCTACCTACCTACCTACCTACCTACCTACCTACCTACCTACCTACCTACCTACCTACCTACCTACCTACCTACCTACCTACCTACCTACCTACCTACCTACCTACCTACCTACCTACCTACCTACCTACCTACCTACCTACCTACCTACCTACCTACCTACCTACCTACCTACCTACCTACCTACCTACCTACCTACCTACCTACCTACCTACCTACCTACCTACCTACCTACCTACCTACCTACCTACCTACCTACCTACCTACCTACCTACCTACCTACCTACCTACCTACCTACCTACCTACCTACCTACCTACCTACCTACCTACCTACCTACCTACCTACCTACCTACCTACCTACCTACCTACCTACCTACCTACCTACCTACCTACCTACCTACCTACCTACCTACCTACCTACCTACCTACCTACCTACCTACCTACCTACCTACCTACCTACCTACCTACCTACCTACCTACCTACCTACCTACCTACCTACCTACCTACCTACCTACCTACCTACCTACCTACCTACCTACCTACCTACCTACCTACCTACCTACCTACCTACCTACCTACCTACCTACCTACCTACCTACCTACCTACCTACCTACCTACCTACCTACCTACCTACCTACCTACCTACCTACCTACCTACCTACCTACCTACCTACCTACCTACCTACCTACCTACCTACCTACCTACCTACCTACCTACCTACCTACCTACCTACCTACCTACCTACCTACCTACCTACCTACCTACCTACCTACCTACCTACCTACCTACCTACCTACCTACCTACCTACCTACCTACCTACCTACCTACCTACCTACCTACCTACCTACCTACCTACCTACCTACCTACCTACCTACCTACCTACCTACCTACCTACCTACCTACCTACCTACCTACCTACCTACCTACCTACCTACCTACCTACCTACCTACCTACCTACCTACCTACCTACCTACCTACCTACCTACCTACCTACCTACCTACCTACCTACCTACCTACCTACCTACCTACCTACCTACCTACCTACCTACCTACCTACCTACCTACCTACCTACCTACCTACCTACCTACCTACCTACCTACCTACCTACCTACCTACCTACCTACCTACCTACCTACCTACCTACCTACCTACCTACCTACCTACCTACCTACCTACCTACCTACCTACCTACCTACCTACCTACCTACCTACCTACCTACCTACCTACCTACCTACCTACCTACCTACCTACCTACCTACCTACCTACCTACCTACCTACCTACCTACCTACCTACCTACCTACCTACCTACCTACCTATTGATATATTAATTTATATATATTAATTGTACCAAATTTCATCGTTTTTGGTTCAACAAAAGTATTTTAGATAAAAATTAAAGATTAAAAATTTGTTAAACGAATGTTTTTTATATTTTTTTGTTATTTATGTTTTAAGAATTTTTGTAAAAAAATTATATCATGTTTAATTAAGGCTCAATAGAGTCTTAATTTAACAGATGACCTTAAAGATGCTGCTGCCCATTAAGAGAGGTTTTACAAACTTTTTATGGTTTAGTTTGAATCTTTCCAGTGCAAATTAATGGTATGAAGGAAGTCAAAGGAGAGTGCCAGAATTTCATACATCTTTGGGCTCAAATGTAACAGTATTAATTTTTGTGTTGTAAGTTAGAAAATATTTGTTATCTTAGGATCAATTATTATTTTATTTAATTTCTATGAGGGAACTATAAAATAAGAGTTATAGTCAGAGGTTCTTGACAACTACAAGTACATGATAAATACCATAAGAATATAATAAAAACGATAGGATTTGTGATAAAAATATAACAAATAGCTATTCATCATTGAAGTATATGTTTAAAAACTTTATCTGTGTCAAAAGTATGATGTTTATAGTCTGTGTTGAAAATAAAACTTAATGGTGAATAAACGCATTTCTCTTAAATCCTCAAAACATCATCCAGTGTTAATAATCATATTTAAATTAATTAAACATATGGTCCTTCGAGCCGGATTAACTTATTTACTTACGTAATACTTAGTTTTTATATTTGTAACGAAAAGTACGCATCACTTCTAATCGACGTACAAGTTTTTCAAGATGGACGAATTATATGCATATCAGGAGGATTTATTAGAAAACTTAAAACGTTGCGAAAAGAACTTTAAGAAGTCGCCTAAAGAGAGAATAAAACGGTCATATTGTAATCAAACACGTATTGAAGTTTTGGAGCAATTTTGGAGCACTTTCAAAGAATGTCATAAAAACATAATTTTAAAGTTATCTAAAGAAGACAAAGAGGATTCATACTTCATGAATAATACATATGACATGTTTGAGGAATTGTATATTCAATATAAAACCACTTTGAAAGACGCTTTACAGCCGTTTTTATGTCTAAATACATCTTCGAGTCAATTATCATCAATAGAAACTTCGATCAACGAGGTAAAGTTACCCGTGATTCAATTGCCAACCTTTAGTGGTAATTACATAGAGTGCCAGCCATTTTACGATTTATTTTATTCACTTATACATGAAAATAAGCGATTATCACCTGTACAAAAGCTACATTATTTGAAATCAAATCTAAAAGGAGAACCAGAGTTATTATTAAGAAATTTTTCTATTACGGATGCGAATTATACAGAAGCCTGGAACCAGTTAGTGAAAAGATATAATAATGTTCGATTCAATTGCAACGCCATTTTGAAGATATTATTTGCGCAAAAATCAATACATTCTGAGTCAGCAATTCATATCAGGCAATTAGTTGACACCACATCAACATGCATGAAAGCATTAGAGAATATGGGTGTTCATACAGAGAACTGGGATTTAGTAATTAATTATTTAGTCATATCAAAATTGGACACAGAAACAATAAAGCAATGGGAACAAAATCTGAGTATAAGTGATAATAATAATGAGATATCTACCTGGTCACAATTAAGGGATTTTCTAGAAGCAAGGTTCAGATCTTTGGAGATGATGGAAAAAAACAAAACATGTTCAACACAACATACTAAGTCTGTGGTGAAACCAAAGTTGTTTCATACTAATTTAAATAAAGAAGAAAAAACAAGTGTATTAAAGTGTATGTTGTGTAGTGGCGATCACTATATATTTAATTGTAAGCAATTCAGTGATATGAGAACAAATGAACGTCAGGACTTTGTACAAGCAAATAAATTGTGTTTTAACTGCCTGTCATCTACACATGTTGCATTCCAATGCAAAAGGCCAACATGTTGTAAGCGGTGTGGAAGGAGACATCACTCACTTTTGCATTTTTTCAAGGAAGACAAAGAGGAGAGAGAGAGATTAAAAGACAAATCAAAAGAGAGTGATTCTGCGTCTATGAGTAAGGTGAATGATATGGGTAAGCCTAATTTTTCTAATTATAATTCACAATTTATTAGTAATTGTTCTATTGAAAATAAGTCGAGTAATGTTTTATTAGCAACCGCTAATGTATATGTCAAAAGTAAAAATGGATGTAAACATTGTTAGCGCCATCACTAGCTTATAGCAGCGCTAACGCGGACTATTCCCATTGGACGGCTTCGGGAAGGAGGGGTGCGCGGGGAGAGCAACAAGGCCTACGTGACCATCGTACGTGGCGCCGATGATCCTCCGCCCCCACTTGGCTCGATGTCCGCGGAAGCACCACACGCTCGTCTAAATTGTTTAATATCTAAAAACTCATTGTAATTGCCATTGTAAAAAGTAAACTAATTAACCAACCAAAATTCTTTTATGTTCCCGTATTGAACAAACATATAGTTAGAGTTTTGTTAGATCAGGGTTCGCAAGCTAGCTTTATAGATGAATCTTCTGTTCAGTTTCTTAATTTAAAACGTCAGTCAGTAAGTGGTTGGGTGTCAGGTGTGGGTGAAGGGCGGCTGAGAATTAAACACATGGTTTCACTCAAAGTAGAATCACGCCACGATCCTAACTCCTCAGTTTATGTGAATGCGTATATACTACCTTCATTAACTTCGTTATTACCCACTACAAACATTAGCACTCCTAATTGGCCAGACCTTGAGAAATTAGATTTAGCAGATCCGGAGTACACTACACCAGGAAGAATAGATATTCTTCTTGGAGCTGAAGTCTACGGAGATATATTATTGGATGGCATCATAAAACACCCACAAGAAAATTTATTAGCTCAGAACACCATTCTTGGTTGGGTTATTTCAGGAAAGATGTCACAAGAAACAAATTCAGCGAGGAGAAATATAACAAGTCTGCATATCAAGGTTAAGGAAGATGAATTATTGAAGCAATTTTGGGAGTTAGAAAATGAGCCAAATAGTATTGTGAAGAAACTGTCAAGGGAAGAAGAACAATGTGAGGCATTTTATAATTCTACAACTGTTAGGGATGAGAGTGGAAGATATATAGTAAAATTGCCATTTAAGAATGAAGATCCAGAGTGTCAATATGGGAAGTTGAGAGATATAGCTGCGAAGAGATTAGAGATTTTAGAGAAGAAATTTATGAGAAATGAGAAAATGAGAGACGAATATGTTAAGGTGATGGAAGAGTATATAAATTTAAATCACATGAAAGAAATTGATCCTAGTGATATAGATAACTCTGAAACTGTATACCTCCCTCACCATGCTGTGATGAGAGAGGATAAGACTACATCTAAAGTTCGTGTTGTTTATGATGCATCATGTAAGGGAGTGAACAATTTCTCATTGAATGACAATCTTCTTGTTGGTCCTAAATTACCACAGGATTTAAGACATCTGTTAATGAGGTGGAGGACTCACAAGGTTTGTATTGCAGCAGACATTGTAAAAATGTACAGAATGGTACGTGTCGCAGAAGAAGATACAGAATTTCAGAGAGTGCTATGGAGATCTTCAACAAATGAACCTGTCAAACACTTTAGACTTTTGAGGTTAACCTTTGGTACTGCATGTGCACCGTACCTGGCAGTAAGGACACTGCAAAGACTAGCTGAAGATGAGCAGATAAAATGTCCAGATGCTGCAAGCATAACAAAAAGGGATATTTACATGGATGATCTACTGACAGGTAGTTCTTCAGTTGATGAAGCTATGCATATTTATAATGAGATGAATAAACTAATGAATCTAGGAGGATTTGAACTTCAAAAATGGAGTACAAATGACAACAAGTTTCTGAATTATATTGGCAAAAATAAAAGAGAGGATCATGAGCTTTTATTTAAAAGTAATACTTATGTAATTAAAGTACTGGGAGTGAGTTGGAATAGAAAATCAGATACTTTTGAATACACCTTAAACTTACCAGAACCAAAACCATTTGTAACCAAGAGACAAATATTGTCTGAAGTGTCCAAGCTATATGACCCTTTGGGATGGCCGGCGCCTGTAGTGGTCTTGGCAAAAATTATCATACAGAAGTTATGGAAGACTGGACTAAACTGGGATGATGTGATAACAGGAGAATTATTAACAGAATGGTTGAAATATCGAGAAGAGCTTAGTTATATAAAACAGATTTCCATACCAAGATGGTTGAACAGCATTAATGAGTCAAAAATTGAATTACATGTCTTTGCAGATGCTTCTACACTTGCATATGGAGCTGCTCTATATGTTACAGTCATCAGTCATGAGCAAGTTTATACAATTCTTATATCAGCTAAAACTAAGGTAGCCCCAGTTGAAAAAAGTGTTTCGAACCCAAGGCTTGAACTGTGTGGGGCAGTATTAGCAGCTAAACTAATTTTTGAAACTTATCAAGTAATGAATATACCTAAAGAAAATTTATATGCCTGGACAGACTCAAAAATAGTTTTAGCTTGGCTGAAGGCAGGTCCAAGTAGATGGAATACATTTGTTAGTAATAGAGTTTCTGAGATCCTTAAAATAACAGAATTTGAGCAGTGGGGACATGTCACAACAGACACGAACCCAGCTGATTGTGCCTCAAGAGGTTTATATGCAAGTCATTTATCGAGTCATCAGTTATGGTGGAAAGGACCTGACTGGTTACAAACCCTAGACACCAATAGTAAATTGTGTGAAATTGAAGATACAAATGAAGAAGAAAAAGTGATATCTTTAATTGCTTTATCATCCTGTACAGAGGAAAATTTAATTTGGAGTAAATATTCATCCTTGTCAAAAATGCTGAGGATTATGTCATATTGCAGAAGAGTTTTGAATTTAAAATTGCCAAAGGAACAACGTAAAACTTATAATAAAATTGTGACACAGAGAGAATTAAATGAGACGCTAAATAGTTGTATGAAGAAGGTTCAAGGTATTGCATTTTACGAGGAATAAGCTACAGTTTTATCACAGGTGGAAGCATGTTTAAATTCAAGACCGTTAACTTTGTTGAGTGAAGATCCAGCTGATCCCCTCCCACTGACACCAGGCCATTTTCTCATAGGTGAGCCTCTAATAAATATACCTGATGAGAACTATTCACAATGTAAGATATCAAATTTAGATAGGTGGAGGCTCACACAAAAGATGGTCATTGATTTCTGGAATAGATGGCATAAAGAGTATCTTGTCACTTTAAATAATAGATGCAAATGGAATAAAAAACACCCTGATCCAGAAATCAATGACATAGTACTTATAAAAGAGGATAATCTTCCTCCTTGTAAGTGGCTGCTAGGTAGAATAATACAAAATCATGTTGGGCCTGATAATATTATTCGTGTAGTAACTGTAAAATGTAAAAGTGGATGTTATAAAAGGCCTGTCAGCAAGATAGTTAAAATAACAAAACAAAAATAGTTTTCAACTTTTATTGTCAATAAAATTGTGTTTCAAGTTAGTGTTACAATAGTTATAAATAAATCATTCCATACATTGTTCATGTTAGCAGACTAATCACACATCACATAGTACAAACAACAAATTTGAATAAATACTAAATCATTAGTGAAATGTTAAATGTATTCTATATACAATGTCTTATAGTGATAAGTTAGTATGAATTACTAAATACTGTAATGTTTGAGCTTTTAAAAGTAAACATACTATGTACTTAAATTTAAAATACAAAATATGAGTTAAATATATTTCAAGTTTGTACTAAATGATATTGTAAAGATAAAGAGAAAAATATTGTCTTAAGTGCTACTTAAAAACTATATTTAATCTAATTAATGATTTAATACTTACCTGAGTTGAAGTGTAATAGAAACCAAATAAATAAATATGTTAAATTTACTTACCTTAACGAGTATAGAGATACAGTCCATTTTCATTGTTGCTTTAATATTGTGAGCTATTTAATTTGTGTTTAAAATTCATTATTGTTTAAATGAATAATGCTATTTTTCAATTGTATAGTGGAAAGCACTGCGTCCTTTGGTGGGCGGGATGTTTAAAAACTTTATCTGTGTCAAAAGTATGATGTTTATAGTCTGTGTTGAAAATAAAACTTAATGATGAATAAACGCATTTCTCTTAAATCCTCAAAACATCGTCCAGTGTTAATAATCATATTTAAATTAATTAAACAGTATAAGTTGATAAATCATTTGTTTGTCGTCAGAAAAACAATAATTTCGAGAAAACACATTCATAAGCGCAACGTTTATTTTAGTTATTAGTCTATGGCAACATGCACTAAAAGATGACTAATAATTGACATATATTGCAATATTTTTTACTGATCTCACAGAGATTTAGATCGTAAGCCATACAGCCGAGGAAAAAGATATTTTATTCCAAGCAATATTTTTAATATCTGGAAAGTAATTATTATTCATTAAATGAAGCTAACATATTTTTTTACATCAATATTTTAAATTATTATGTTTACAAAAACGTAATTACAGAATCTTTATATATTTTTTTGGTCTATTTATACTAAAAACGCTGGAATCCATCGCTGTTTAGGCAATTAAAAAGGTAACAAGTTGAAAATGATACGTTCAGTTTAAGGCATTAACTACTTTTATAATATTTATAGTAATATTAAAGCAGAAAAAAACTAAGAATTTTTTTATGTATGTGGGGTTTCTGTAACAATTAGGCCCAATTCTGGCACCCTCCTTTAATATAGACTTTCGAGTAGCGTAATAAATGCAATATGAACTGCTATTTAACCCCCCGGATCGATCTGAGTTTTGTGATGGAGATATTTGCAGGGTTGGATAGCGATAGAATCTACTGAGTATTACAGGAAAAAACTGAGTGTTACAGGTGTAAAGCTAGTACACTATAATCTGCAAAAGTTGGTAGGTAACTATTTAGTCTTTTTACAACCATTTAACAATAATAATTCCTAACAGTGGAAAGATTTACTGCATAAATTACCCCTTTTAGTGCCAGGCGAAAAAGACTTAACCTATGCGAGAATGACCAGACGATTATTTTTAAAATTTTAAGATAGCTAGGTGGGAACTTTTAATAATACTGTTCAATGAAAATGTTAGGGAACATGAAATAACACTTGTGAATAAACTAACAGAGACCCATGTTTTCGAAAAAATACCCAAATTGAAAGTCAGATTTGCTGGTCAAATTATTAGCCAGAGTTTCATATGAGAGCGTTGGCACCTAAGTACTATATTTATTAAATAAATATGATGTCGGTAACGTTTCATACTATGAACTCTCATTTTTCAGGACGCCAAATACTATCAGAGAGATTTGCACATGCAGCATTTACTTCCTTCTATTATTATATTGAAGTTAGTGCAATATGGCTGGTGGAGGAGTCTCCCGGGACTCCTCCACCACACGTATCCCGATACGTGTGGTGGATTGTCTTGCATGTGTAATGTATGTGAATTTTGGCCGCTTCGCACACTTAGCATTACATATGGACCGTTTATTTTGAAAGCGGTGCGAGTCCAATTGACAGAGTTAGATGGCGTAGCAGATGGATGCCGATCAGTGTTATTTTTCATTTATGTTATACTAGCTGTGTCCCGCAATTGATTTGCATTGTTTCCCCTACTCGTAATTACTTACCTTACAACGATTTTAATAATTTTTTGACACAAAAAGTACTCTTTACAAAAAAAATGGTTATAATGGCTAAACATTATTTTTTTATAACGCAGGAAATCCCTAGTGGATACGTGCGGTGCATCATGCATATTTTGAAACACTACCACGTGCAGAGAATAAGTAAATTCTTATAATCAGTATTTCGTAATTATGACAATAAAATAAAATTTTGTGTTGTTATTCGTATTTGTAAAGAAAATTAAATAAAAATGATGTATATTATAAGCGATATTTGACTTTTCAAAATTGAAATTAAACTATTTTTACAATTGTCTAATTCTGAAATTGGTGAAATCCATTTATAGCATATAAATATAATCGTAGTCTAATTAGTCAACAACAAATTTATATAAACAAATTAAATATTGATAAAACAATAGAAACAATGTCGGATCTTATATAATTTGCCTGTATTCTTACTGTATAATTTCTCGAAACAAAAGAAAACGGACTCACACCACTTACAAAATAAACGGTCCATATATTGGTTTAACACATCTGGATTATAGCAAAGCAGTTCTGTTATAGTTTCTGTAATATGGAATTCCGTAACCTCCGTAAATTCCGTAAGAATTAGTAACGTCGTTTATGAATAATTTTTATTAATGATTTTTTTTTCAGAGCAAATAACGAATTTAATGTTAGTTAATTGTTAATAAATTTGACCAGATTTTTGAGACGGAGATATTCGCAAGGTCGGCGAGCGGCAGAAGCTATTCACTCGAAGACTCGACCGTGCACGCGAACGATAGTCGCTGATAGAAGCTAGCTCCTTATACTATAGGACAGGCGACGGGCGGGGAAATAAAAGACAAGAACGCGTTCAAGTAGCGGACGTAGTACGGGATCAGACACGTCGTTATTAATGCACGTCACTAGAATCCATCGGCGCGCGGCGTCAGGTCAGCGTCGGGTCAGCGTCGGGTCAGCGTCGGGTCAGCGTCAGGCCAGCGGCAGGTCGACGCCGAGCCGCAGCAGCGGCAGCGACAGCGCGGCGCCCAGCAGCGGCCGCTCGTACGAGCCGCGGCACTCCCACCTGCGGCGGATGACGGACGGACGGACGGTGAGCGCGGGGGGCGGGGGCCGCGGGCGGGCCCCCTCCGCCCTCCGCCCACTCACCCCGCCGCCGCCAGCGCCGCGCGCGCCGCCGGCTGCAGCTGGCCGGCCGCCGCCTCCAGCGCCTGCAGGCCGCGCGCGCCGCCCGCCGCCCGCGCCGCGCCGCACAGCGCGCGCCCGGCGCCGCGCGACCGCCACCTGCTATCGCCGACGACGCTCATCGTACGTGGCTGCGATTATATAGACTGCTGCCACCTGGTGGCGGATGTAGGTTGTTTTAAATAAAACTATAAGCCGCGGGTGAGTGGAGGAGGAGGGTCTACCGTGGCGATATTGGCTCGGCAGGGAGGCGGGAGGGTATCGCCGTTAAGAGTGGCAGGAGACCTGAGACGATGGAAAGAGCTGGAGGAGACCGTTGCTGCTAGGTACGCCGACCGAAGGGATATTTTGCAGTTATACTGAGTTAAATGTAAGTAAGCTGCCTTTCAGAATAAAGGCTACTATTGGTGGAACGGTTATATGAACGACAGGCTCACTCTGGATGAACGGCCAAAGCGTGCAGCCAGCCCCTGTTTTGTGGACCCCAGTAGTCAGAGACGCTCACTGTCCCGATAACCTGTAATGTAAAGTTCTCGAATTTAACATAAACTCCCAATACAGACAGGTAAAAAGCGCTATCAGTAATTGCATTTTATAATGAGTTATTATACTCTGCTGCTGTCTTTAGACCGATTTATATTTATTATTGCCTATGATATCAATTAGAAATATTTGTATATGGAACGGACATAGTAGTTATCAGAATATAACTTAATCACTAAATGGCTCACACGGGCAATGAGAGTTGGCAATCAGCACGGAAGGCTGGGATGTATGTATCCTTAAAAAATAATGTACGTTTAAGTAAAAGCTCAAACTAAAAATAAGGCTATAGATTTACTTGTGAATAACCTGGCTCCTTCTCCTCATGAGTCTGAATCCTAATGGGCACACGGCCTGCTGCTGGAGATAACAGCAATGCTCCTCGCACTTCTGCCACGAATCCAAACATCTCCCCTCTCACACTCTGAAAGTACAGTAAAATGAAAATAATTATTTGTTAAATTGTATCACAAATTGTACATGCATATTGTAATCATATAATACAAATTTATTAATAACATTTATAAGGAGAAATAGATAATGTACTGAATAACTAAACTCTTGATTACACTTGTGACTCAGCTTAGTTCTTTCTCTTATAGACAAGCATAGCAATAGATGGAATGGCTGTAATTCCATCCAAACACTTGTTAAGGATTAATTATTTAGTAGCTGGTTCATACAATAGTGTTCCTATCACTCTTGTGTAATTTTTTATATTATTTGTGCAAGATACTGTACATATTATGGAAACATTTAATGATTGGTGCATAGTGGTAAACAGTAGTACCCTGGGTAGTCAGGGTCTGGGTAACTTAGAGGTGTAATAACTTATGTATTTCGGTTTCATTATGCTGCCGTCCCACATGTTAAATTACACCATCGGTCAACAGAGTGTACCTGGGCGTGCTTGTGCGCGAGCGCCTGGTGCGAGGCGGCCACCAGCACGGCCACGAGCAGCGCCGCCGCCGGCAGCAGCAACGCGCACCCGCCCAGAGACACGCCGCAGAAGATGAACAGCACGGCGCCCGCCAACACGCAGCACTCCAACGTCAACTGGGCAAAAATAATAACAAGAAGAAAACAGCAGAGATGTATTTGGTAATTAGTCTGAAATGTGCAATGATTTTTCTGTATTGATATATTAAACATACCTCCTGGAATAAGAAGAACAGGAAAGCGCTCCAGAAATAGCCAGAGAATCCTCCGCGTACGAGTTCCATGCGTTGTTTGAGATCATCTCTATGTGCGGAACGGACTATTATTTCGCAAGACATTGTATCTATTCATAAGAAAAATGTTCATCACAATTAAGCTACAAAACATATTCTTAACTCAGTCTTTGTTATTTTTTTATTTGTGTTATAATTTGAACAATTAAACTTCAGTATAAACAAACATCGCTCAAGCCATAGACTACTAGACTTGTGTAGTTCGCGAACGAATCAGTTCGAAAGAATCACTCCCACAGACGAACGACGGGAATCGAGTCCTATATTTCCCGCTTCATCATTCGTTAGTTCGTGATTAATGAGTCATTATTTGGTACAGAATCAGTAAAGGTGGCATCAACCGAACTCATGTTGTCTCGCTCACAATCGTAAGGAACTCGTATCTGCCGCTCGCTCATCGAATTGTATGCCGTGACTACTTACTGTTAGGGATGTCAAAATATAATAAATTATTTAATCAAAATAATTGTTCTTTAATAAGAAATTATTTAAACATTAAACATCGTTTTTTTTTATGGATTTTGCTAATTACGCTCATTTTATTCTTTGAATGACCCCCTTTTTCTTGTTTTTTAAGATTGGAAATGCGGTGTTGGATGAAACCAAAGTAGCCAAAAAACACATATTAATCGAATTTCGCAAACAGCGCATCTATTAATTTTTATTCGTAGTTGTCCACTTTAATTAGTCTTTACTCTAATTATTCTTTAAAAAAAGCAAATTTTTAATAAGTCAGAAAAAAAGGACTATTAAATTATAAATTATTTCCTTTCGAGTTAATAGATTTACAAATCGAATAGATTATTTTGAAAGAAGAAATTCGATTATTTGTTAATCGATCTAGCTAGGCTTTATTATTAGAAAACATTTTTTTCTTGGCTCTGAAAAACTGCTACAATATAATTAGAATATAAAGGTCCTTAAATTCGTATCTTATATATTCTTCTAAAAACAATTTGGATTATTTTATTTTACGTATGATATATATATAAAATTGATATTATGTTAAATATATAAATAAATATATAAATATAAGGTTACTTGATTATTTTCCAAATTAAATAAAAAATATAAAAGGGTCCTTTTACGACGACACACGAATCGCGAACGACACACGAATCGCGAACGACACACGAATCGCGAACGAACGAACGAAAGGAATCACCCAGTTCGTTTAGGCGCGAAGAATCAAAAGAATCATTCCCAGCTGCGAACGATTACGCTCAAGGCTATAGACTACTAACTCAAATACTAATGTCTAATAGCACTTACTTTAAAATTATGGCTACTTTAGTTAGTACTTAGTAGTCTATGATTATTGCATGGTCCATAGCTCATATCATAGATTACTAACTAAAATAGATTACAGTATACATAATATTATAGTGTATCATATTCATCTATGGCCCATAGATAACTCAATAGTTAATAGGATGGTCTATGCGATATGCATAATGTTTAAAAGTTATTGATTTTTTAATTTTATTTACATTACAGACTAGATATGAATATTTATCTAACGGTTAACTGATCACCGGGTAACACAGGAAACCAAATGTTACATCGATTTTCTATCGACGCGTGTCTATATAACTTTTACCCCTCGTTCGCACGGACGTAAAAATTACGTCGCGTTAAAATTCCACAATAGGCGTTATAAGAAGTTTCGTATGGTATATTCAGCTTAACGCCCTCGCCCTAAGGACTAAAATGGAGCACTGCACGATAAAAATACGACGCTATATAAATACGCTGTCGTGTGAACAGATACCTGGATACCCATTTGTTTCAATTCTGCGTAATTTTTACGCGCGATAAAATTCATCTCGTGCGAACGAGGGGTTATAAAGATTGTAACATCGTTTTATGCACAGTTCCATAGACAACACAGTAGTAGCATTAGAATCTTCAGTCTGTGTAATCTGTGCTCTACGCTGTTTAAACGGACGATTTCTTTGTTTTGATTCAATTCTCTTTAACGCCAATAATTGAGATAATTTAATTAACAGTTTTAATAGCAAAAAATTAGTAGATTAAAGGAAGTCCCTTTACGCAAGATGTGGGAGGAGCCCGGCATAACGTCAGTCGCCGACTCCAAGCACTTGGATGCAGTGTTCAGTGACCTGATGCAGGAGTGCAAGCACAGCGCGCCGGGCGCGCGCCTCTCGGCCCGGCTGCGGACCACGCTCGAAAGGTATCGGCCCGGAGCCCGGGAGCGCTGCGCGCTCTTATTGCGTGCCAAGACCTCAACGATGTAACTAGACTACACAGTTCGCTAATTACGCCTTCATAAAGCTTTGTGACGAAGTAAATGTACTAATTTCGCCCGAACACGCTCTGATTTACTAACTTATAATGCAACTTGTAACTAATGGTTCGTTGTGTAGAAGTCAATGTTAAAGTATGGGTTGTTATTGGTTTCTAAATGTGAAACTATAGGAATCACCAGTAATATGGTTGTGTCATTCAATTGCAGCACAACTTTTTGCTTTTCTTTCAAGTATTCTAAATGCAGAAATGAATTTTGTCAAGTACTAAAATATAATTATGACTTTTAAGGTAAAATTACTTAAATCTAGCGTAGCAACTTGAGTTATATACATAAATAATGCGAGGTTTGGTGTATATTTTATTTGTACGGAAAACTAGTAAAATACATAATTACCTAGCTCTTTTGTGTCTATAATATGTTTTTTTTATAATAACAATATCTTAGAAATGCAAACAATTTGTATGCTGGGTGATTGCTACTGGCACAGAATGTTATGTTTTTCATTATATAAATGGAGAGAATAATAAGAAACAATAAGCTTTTCATCATTTGATCTAATCTAATCTAATCTAGGGTAGGGGACGCCTGTCGGTACAGGGCGGGTGGTCAGCACCAATTCTGGACTATTCCACCCATTTCCCCTCATGTTGGGACAAGGGTCTCACTGTTGTCCCCTGACAGTGTCACCTGCTCAAACCTACCAGTTGCTCTTACAAACCTTATGATATCCCTGAAGGGGATATTTGTTAGGTCTTCTTCTTCAATTTCATCCTTACCTAGTATCTCCCATCTTACCAGCAAGTACATAGGGCACTCAGCCATAAGGTGGAGACTCGTTTCTTCTTCTCCACACTCTGGGCATGCTGCATCTTCTTTTATTCTCATTATTGACAGGTGTCTGTTTAACAGGCAGTGCCCCGTAGTAATGCCTGTTATGATTGCCACATTTTCCCTGCTGTGAGACATTAGCTGTTTTGTTTTCATAATGTCGAAAGATTTGAGAAACAGCTTTGATTGTCGGAACGTTGTGTTTCTCCATCTTTTACTCGATTCTATTTCTATTCTTTTATCTATAACACGCTTTATTATCGTGTTTCCAATTGGGAGGAAAGGTTCTGGGCCAACAAATGTTTGACTCGCTCCTTTTCTTGCCAATTCGTCGGCTTTTTCATTCCCTGCATGCCCATGGTGTCCTGGGACCCATGCAATCGTTACTTCTCCAATTTCAGCTAGTCCGTTTAGTACTTGTTTGCATTCCTTTACGATAGCTGAAGTTTTTCTATATGGTCAAGTGCTTTTAATGCGGCTTGACTATCGCTATAGATGACTATATTGTGTACTGGTGCCGTTAGTGTTTCTTTCAATTTCCTGGCGCACTCCATGATAGCCATCGTTTCAGCCTGGAAAATGCTTGTATATTTACCCAGATTTATAACCTGGTGTAAATTTGGCAAGGTGCTGTAAACAATGCCAGCTCCTGCCAGCTTCGTGGATTCACGTCTAGATCCGTCCGTATAGCAGATGGTTTGACGGTTGTTACTATTATTTACTTCCCAGTCTTCCTTGACTCCTATGTGTATTCTATATTTCTTATCGAAGATTTTCTGTTTCTTGATCAGGTCACTTCTCTTGACGACCATCGACAGATTATCTCCGTAGATCTTCTCTATTTCAGTATGACCTTTATCCATAAAGTTTCCCTTCCACTGTTGGAATACTTTCATCTTATACCATTGTTCTATTGCTTTCCTTTTGGCTGCTAGACCCAGAGGATATAATCCTAACAAAACCTCTAGGGCAGCGGAAGGGGTAGTTCACACTGCACCTGTGATCATTAGTGTTGCTATCCTCTGTACCTTATCATTTGATACAGAGTGGATATGTTTTAATAAATAAAGGAGAGTGCCAGAATTTTATACATCTTTGGGCACAGACATTACAGTCTTAATTGTTGGGTTATAAGATAAAAAAATATTTATTATCTTAGGATCAACTATTATTTTATTTAATTTCTTTAGGGGGAACTATAAAATAAGAGTTAAACAATTGATAAATAATTTTTTTGTTGTCATAGTCAGTCATCATATTTTGTAATTTAGTCTATAGCAGTGGTCGGCAAAGTGCGGCTCCGGAGCCGCATGTGGCTCTTTAGCTCCTAAAGTGTGGCTCTGTGGTAAATATTAACGGAAGGCGCAATAATAATTTCAAATAAACAGAAGCTTTGCAAGAAAAAAATTATATCTTATATTGATAAATTGAATTTCTTCTAGAAATCGAGAAAATGATATATTTTTTTGGTCCATTTATACCAAAAACTCTGGAATCCAACTCTGTTTAGGCAATTAAAAGGTAACAAGTTGACTCGACAATGATACATTTCGTTTAAGGTATTAACTACATTAACACCTTATAAATATCATTATTAAATAAGTTTTGTAACATATTACCATTGAAAGTTTATAGTATTTATAGTGATATTTAAACAAATAAAAACTAAGTATTTTTTTGGTGTAAAGATAGCTAAATGTATGCCTCAATCGATCGCAAATATTTTCTGTATTTATTATTTTGCTACTAAAACACACGCGTAAAATAAAAAAAAACAATGTGACGGAGAAAAGAAAAAGGAAATAAATCATCTCACAACGACCGTCGCGGCAGGATGCGGCCCGACGAGCGGCGCGAGGTGTGCAGCCGCACGCGCGACGGCTGCGCGCCGCTGTTCGTGGCCAGCCGGCGCGGGAACGTGGAGCTGGTGGAGTACCTCGTGCACGTGTGCGACGCGCGGCTCGAGCAGCGCGGCGTGTACGAGGTGCCGCACGACCGCTCCGCGCACTCCGTCACGCCGCTGTGGTGCGCGGCCGTGGCGGGCCGGCTGGAGGTGCTGCGCGCGCTGGCCGACGCGGGCGCCGACCTGGACGCGGGCAGCGACAGCGGCTCCACGCCCGTGCGCTCGGCGTGCTTCATGACGCACGTGGACGTGGTGCGCTTCCTGGTCGAGCGCGGCGCGGACATCCACCGGCCGAACCACAACGGCGGCACGTGCCTGATCAACTCCGTGCAGTCCGTGCCGCTGTGCGCGTTCCTGCTGCAGCGCGGCGCGCGGGTGGACGCGCGCGACATGCAGCTCAAGACCGCGCTGCACTACGCCGTGCAGGAGCACCGGCTGGAGACCGCGCGGCTGCTGCTCGACCACGGCGCGAGCCCGCAGCTGCGCTCGCGCGCCGGCGACGACGCGCTGCGCACCGCGTGCCTGAAGGGCGCCGCGCAGATCGCGCTCATGCTGCTCGGGCGCGCGCGCGTGCCGGCCGGCGCCGCGGCCGACGCGCTCGAGCTGCTGGGCGCCACGCAGCTGGACGAGCTGAACGACGCGGCGGCGGCGCTGGGCGCGTGGCGGCGCGCGACGGCGCTGCGGCGGCTGCACGGCGCGCCCAAGGCGGGCCACGTGGAGGCGGCGCGCGCGCTGGCGCGGGCGGCGCTGGGCGGCGCGCGCGAGTGGAGCTCGCTGGCGCAGCTGGACGCGATCGCGCACGACGCGGACGCGCTGCGCACGCAGGCGCTGCTGGTGGCGGCGCGCGTGCTCGGCGCCGCGCACAAGGACACCGTGTTCCGGCTGATGTACCGCGGCGCGGCGTACGCGGACGCGTTCCGCTACCAGCGCTGCATCGACCTGTGGACGTGGGCGCTGCGCGTGCGCATCCGCAAGGACTCGCTGCTGTACGCGGACACGTGCCACACGGCCAGCGCGCTCACGCGGCTGCTGCTCGACGCGGGCGGCGGGCGGCTCGAGCGCGCGCCGGGCCTGCCGCGGCACGCCGACGTGCTGGCCGTGTTCTCGCTGCTGGCCGAGCACCTGCCCGAGTGCCGCGCGGCGCTGGCGGCGCGGCCCGTGCACCGCAAGCAGGCGGAGACGTTCGACCGCGCGCTGCGCTGCCTCACGCACCTGCTGCACCTGCTGCTGCAGACGGCGGGCGCGGCGCAGCGCGGCGAGGTGCTGGCGCGCGTGCGCTGCCTGGTGCGGCACGACGTGCGCAGCGCGCACACGGGCGACACGCTGCTGCACCTGTGCGCGTCGCGGCTCAACGTGGTGCGCTCCACGTACTTCGCGGACGAGCTCGCCGTGCCCGTGAGTACCGGCGCGTGCTCCGGCGCCGCGTGCCGCGTGCCGCGTGCCGCGTGCCGTGCGCCGCGCGTCTCCAACTCACCGCCTGCCCGCCCGCAGCCCGTGTTCCCGAGCGTGGCCGTGGTGCAGCTGCTGCTGCAGTGCGGCGCCAACCCGCGCGTGCGCAACGAGGCGCGCTCCACCGCGCTGCACGTGGCCGCCATCCCCTACAACTTCTCCACCGAGGTGAGCGCGCGCACACGGCGGCGGCGGCGGTTCGCGGGCGGCGCTCACCCGGCCTGCTGTCCGCAGCTGGTGGAGGCGCTGCTGGCGGGCGGCGCGCACCTCGACCAGCCCAACAAGTTCGGCGACTCGGCCGCCGAGCTCGTGCCTTTGAACCGCGGCTCGCGCGTGCCGGTGCTGCGGCACGTGTCCCTGGCGTGCCTGGCGGCGCGCGCGCTGCTCGCGGCCGGCGTGCCCGTGCCGCCGTCCGCCGTACCGCGCACGCTACTCGCCTTCCTGGAGCTTCACCGCGCCTGAGCGTCTCCCGGCAGCCGCCCCGCGACCCGTCTCTGCGGATGTGAAACTGAACAAACCTCCTTACTTAATATTTAAAATGAAGGTGGCGCGGCGGCGGCCGAGGCCCGAGGCCCGAGGGGGGTAGGCTTATCGGTCGATCGAACGGTTACATGATCTCGGTGCCGGCGCCCACCGCATCGCGGTCGTCGCTCGGCACGCACGCCGCGTGCCGCAGCGGCAAATCGATTCAAATCGTTCATTTCCATAATCGCCCGATGGGGGTGGGCCTCGGTAGGTTAGTAATATACATTAGGATTAGTCGTAGATATAGATAAATGTTAAAAGTTGTGTTTTTATGATCTCTACATTTTCTTAAAACGTATAACTTTAAATCATTTGTTTAATTTTTCAAATATATAATAATTTCCCCGACACTAGACGTTCACGACTCTGCGGAGTTTAAAGTCCACGAGTCAACAACTGTTATTATAATGCTCGAGCCCACGGCCGTACCGTGTCGATGGATTGCTATTAAAGAAACTGGGTTCGATGCCCGCCCGCGTAACGGGACAATATACAGAATAAATGTCTCCTTTTTCTTCAGCAATTTACAAAGACATTACAAGCCCGGGTTCGACTAAAGGACGAGAAATGGACTAAATTAGTGATATGAATTGTTTATCATTTTGAGTATAAAAAATGTTAATAAAATTAACCGGATATAGGCAACTATATCTCTAAGCCGACCCCTCTGTCCGCCGCCCCTCCTCCCTACGCGATATTGTATCTCTTTTTCGATGTAAAACATTAATGCAACTGTCATGTATATTTTATAGATTCTATTTCGATGTAAAAAGTAAATAAATAAAATTAGTATTAGTCAAATAAATGTTGCAGTTAATATCTTAATATTCTGTTATTCAATCTCATCTTTACTTACATATGATTGTCTTGTCTTGTTGATATATTCACTTATTGTTGTCACACTATGACGGTGTGAGGCCTCGGACCCTGTGCAGCTATCGACGAGGCCCAGTTAATGAATAATATTCAGTGTGTACATGCAGTAGCGCAGTAGCGACGGGCGCCCCCCCGCGGCGGCCGTCGCACTCGATATTCATTGATTGTAAACATGTTCTGAATTGTTCTAGTCAAATTAAATGAAACACTATTGATTGTTTGAGTCTTTTATTCCAATATGTTACATACATTGCACATCGTTTATTATAGTTCATTCGTCAGTACTCTGCGTCGCCACGCTCGCGTCGCTCGCGACTTACGTAGTAGTAAGTGAAATAATCGATTGGAAAATAGCTCTAGTACATCGAACTACAACACCGACGAACGTATGTCGATACCGAACTAACTATAAATAGTATTATCGAAAAAATTAACTCCGCTATCGATGTAACTTTAATATGGGGTGGACTAATTTTTGAAAAGAATATCGCATAACATACCACTAGCGCCATCTTTAATAGAGACGAGGTATTATATTAATTTTGAATTAAACTTTTCAATAAATAATATAACGTGCCATCGATTAAGCGAAGAGCGCCGGGAAGCGGCCGTCACGGTGTTACAATTTAAAAAATAGTGTAAACATTTAATACACGACCGACAGGATCGACATTTTGAAACGGTACAGTGTAGTCGAATATATCAGGTTCGTAGAGTTCCAACCGTAATGAGAACAGAACCCTGAAGATTTTGCTATTAAAATCGTAGGCCCCAGAAGAAACTTGGAACAGATGGACTCGCGCCACTCAGTTTCCAACCCGGCTAATGATTCACCGTCTTTAGATTAGATTTATTTTAAACAGTCCTTGTAATCGCTCCTACCGAAAAATAAGTCTGAGATCCGTCGCGCTCTGCTAACCCGACGAGCGCGACGTAGCCGCCTGCAGTCCGGTACGCAGCGTGCCGCGTGCCGCGCCGCTCCCGTCACCGGCGGCACGCGAGCGGGACGAGCGGGACGAGCGAGAGGAGCGCGCCGAGGGCGACCGGAGCGCGGAGCGGGCCGAGCGGGGGCGCCGCCGAGCGCGCGATGTTCCGTCGGTGGCGGTCCACTACGAAGATGCGGCCGCCCATGTCTGCGGACACACCGGCCGCTAGCACTGGCTCGACTGCCGCCCCTCGGACCGCGAGGCGGTACGTATCGTTACCATCCATCAGTATCGGAGCCACGTACCGGCGTGCGTGAAGGAGTGGTAGTAGACGCGGTCGGGCCACGTGGAGTTGGGCGTCACCGCGAGCGTGGCGGGCGCGCCGCTGCAGCGCCACGACAGCGAGCGGTTGAACGCGCGGAACGTCTCAAACGAGCCGTCGCGGCGCGCGTCCCAGCCCGCCGCGTGCTCGCCGAGGCACAGCGCGCCCGCTGCGGGCAATTACATTCACCGTGGTCAGTTGGAGTGAATTGAATTAGCGAGCGAGACAGTCGAAATAAGAAACGTGTAGGTGGTAATGTCCTAAAATTAAACAATGAACCAACTGGCGGATCCGTATATCACTATTTTAGGGGAAAAAAAATAAATGACATTTTTATTGGCATTTGAAAATTCGAAAGTGAAAGTCATTTTGAGTGATTTTTGCGCAAGATTATTTTTTTTGGGATTTTCATGAATTGCAGTGCACTACAGTTTGTCGATAGAAAAAAAATTAGAAAAATAAAATTACTAAGTGCAAAACGTTTAAATAAATAATAATGATTTTCCTAATAATGATAATATGAAAATATTTTTTAATAAGAGGTCCACCGTCCAGTATATATATCTGTCGTTACCGGCGGTGGGGCTGAGGCGGCCGCGGCGCGTGGTCCGCGCGCCCGCCAGCACGCGCACCGCCGCCTGGTCCGCGTCCGCCAGCCGCTCGAGGCCGCCGTGCGGCTCGGCCGTCAGCACCAGCGGGTGGTAGAGCGCGGCCGAGTGCGGGTCGTCGCCGCCGCGCACCTCGAACGAGTACCGCAGCCCGCGCCGCAGCTGCAGGTCCGGCGCCAGCTGCCCGTTCACGAACCAGGCGCGGGGCGGCGCGGCCGGCGAGCGCGCCGCCAGCCCGCGCGGGCCGCCCGCCGGGCCCAGCGCCAGCCGGAACACGCGCAGCGCCGGGTCGAACAGCTCGGCGCGCTCCCAGCCAGCCGCGCGCGCCCGCGGCCCGGTCACGAAGTCCACGCAGTCGTTCTCGGGCGGGCTGCGGCCGAGCACCAGCTGCAGGTCGTTGGCGGGGTGCAGCCGGTGGAAGGCCGGCTCGCGCGCGTGGTCCAGCGCGCCCACGGCCCACACGACGAACACGGACCGCTCCGTGGGCCACTCGCGGTCCAGCTCCTCCGCTGCACGGACGGCAGACCGTCAGCCGCAGCCCGCGCGGGCCGGCTCAGTCGGTCGGGCGCCTCACCTGGCTGCAGGCCGCGCCGGTAGCTGATGACGGTGAGACCGTCCTCGCGGCTCGCGCTGAACACCTGGTTGGAGTCCAGGCCGCCCAGCCGCTCGTCGCGGCACACGCCCGTCCAGCGGCCCAGCACCTGCACGCACTGCAGACGCGGGTCAGCGGGCGGGCGGCACGCGCGGCGGCACGCGGCGGGCGGCACGCGGCGCGGCACGTACCGGCGCGATGGCGGTGATGTTGTAGTCGGTGGCGAGGCCGCGCTGCAGCCGCGCGTCGAACCAGGCCACGGCCACGTCGGCGCCCGCCATCTGCGAGCGCGTGCCGGAGCCCGAGATGCCGAACGCCATGTACTCGTCCTCGCCCATCTGGAACGGAGCGGGCCGTCGCAGTCGCCGATGGACTCGCCGCCGTACGGAATCACCGGACGACAACATGGGTTCGAATACATAGAAATTTCATTGCTTAGTTGTGTGATCGTTATAAACGACATTTTTGTACGTATTCGCGCTTCGTACGAATTCTTCATAGAAAAAGTATACCGATCGTCTACACCATTATCGAAATACTGAGTACTTTTTAAAACCTTCTATTCGACTTGTGAATTTAAGTGAAGGTAAAATATTTTATAGAATCAGGCGTTATTTTGCGAGTATCCATAACACATCATGTATACATATCCATATAATAGAATAATTTTATTATTAGTTTTGAAGATGAAATCTTGAAAATTAAATTTGACCTTCTACCTGGGCTTCGATTGATTTTTTTTATATATTAAAATTTTATGTACCGATCCTGTTTCGATCACGATGCATATTTAATAAACGCGACCCGATGCCACTGCTAGGATTGACTCCAGACGAGGAAAGTCCCTGATGGTTAACAGTAGGGACATTAAATTTTTCTTAAAAGCCTTTTTGTAACTTAGCCTTTAAATCTATTAAGTCAAAAGAGATTGCAATTTCTTATACCGGCACATGTAAATAACTCACGATATAAACTCGGCGTAAAACAAATCCTACATATTTAAGATAGGTTCGTAAGAACGGGAGCATACGTACGAAGGCGGCCAGCTGGATGGTGATCTGGCTGCCGAACACCTCCCACGACACCTGGTAGTCGCGGTGCAGCTGCCTGCAGTGCGGCAGCGTGGAGCGGTGCGCGTGCGTGCGCACGGGCGCGGGCGGCACGTTGAGCCCGTCGGGCACGAGCACGCTGGCCAGCGCCGCCTTCGCGCGCACGTCGTACACGGCCACCCAGTCCACCTCGAACACCGTGCGCCCGCCCGGCAGCGACAGCCGCACGCGCTCGCCGGAGTACGCGCGCAGCGGCTCCAGGCTGGGCGGGCACGAGACGTCACGGTCATACGGCGGGATACAGGAGGACATTAACTCGTCATATGAAATAAACATTTCGTTAAGAGCGAAACAAGCGGTCTAGCGAATGCAACGATATAACGCTCCCGAGGTGTCGGCGAACACTCACTATCCGTCCTCGTCCGGTATCTTGAGGCCCCGCGAGGAGGGCTGCGGGCCGACGCCCGTCCAGAAGTACACCTCCTCCCCGCTGCCGTCGTAGTGGAAGTCGGGGATTCTGCAACGCGACAATCCCAACGTAGTGACCGTACGTGAGTGGGTGCGACGGTGGTCCGGTGGCAGGTGATGGCGACACTCACACTATGGTGGAGGCGTCCTCGACCAGCAGCGGCTGGCTGGCGAGGCGCCGGCCGGGCGCGGCCAAGAGCGGGGTGAGCGCGCGCGGCGCCGGCGCCTCGAACTCCTCGGGCACGTATACGTCCCCGAAGGCGTTCTGCGAGCCCAGGTCGTACACCGCGAACCACGTGAGCCGCGACACGCGCTTGCCGTCCGGCAGCCGCAGACGCAGCTCCTCGTTGTTGTACCGCTCCAGGATGTTGGTCCTGCGGCACCACCACCGAATATAGAGAGTGGCAAATTGCAAAGGTGTTGGTGTGTGTCATGGAATGTGTCAAAGCATGAGCCGTTTAGATTGTGATAGTGAATGGATATTGCTAGAGAAGTTTGTGGTGTTGGAACGACAAACTCCACGAATTAACATCTATTTCTATAAAAGACAAAAATGCAATAAACTTATTACTTTTATTAATGCACTGCTCTTATTCAGTTGAAAGTACATTATATTGATTTACATTTTGATGGTGTCTCTTTAAAATTGTATATTCCTTTGCTTCAGTAAGCATGACCGGACTGATAAGTAGTTGTACTTATTTAAGTGTTATTTTCTGATGATAGGTGAAATCATTGTGTGTTTTAATTCAATAATTATAATCAACACGCATCAGTAACCAATACTGCTATGTATTGTAATAGGAAATATTCACAAAATAAATGTTCCGAATATAAACCATTTGAGTCACTTTTCCAATGAAAGAAACTCACTTGCCATGCTGGTCTGCAACGATGAACCCGAGCGGCCCCGGCCGGCCAGAGTCTCCGGCCCAGAAGAATGTATCATCTCCAGTGCCATCATAGTTGAAGTCCACCAGCAATAGGGTCCACTCGTCCACTGCATACACCTCACCTGATACCTGCAAATTGTTTCATATGGTACTTTTATATTTAATTAATTTATAACATTAATATACCTGGATCGATACAACAATATGAATGTCTTGATTTGTGTACACTAATAAATAAAAATATAAATATTTAGGAACAATTAGGACCACAGTTCAATTTTCCAACACAGTTTTTATGTCATTATTAAATAATAAACCCTCACTTCGACTGATATTTTAAAGTACAGCTTATTATTATTGAATATTACACGAATATATACGAGTACATAACTATAATTGTAGAGCGAAAATCTATTTAGAACACGTTTTCAATATTATATACACGCAAGAATTTATATCAAATAGACCTGTTTCCTAATGATCAAGGTTTGGATTAATTAATTAATTATTCGACAACGCTAATCTTTCCTTACCTCGCTTCGGAGCTAGTTTGTTACGCTTTACAGCTGGGCGGTGACTCAAAGAATGCCACGGTCGACTCACAGAAGGACTAGTGAAAGCTAATAATTGTACTCTATATTTACCTGGTGGTGATAAGAATTCAATTTTCCTATATATTTCCCTCTGTACGGGCCCGTGTCATCTTGACTCGAACAGTCTGCATTTAAAAATACAAAATAAAGTTAATTGAAACTTTTAAGAGAGAAAGTATATCTCAGTATTATTCATTATTCACATAAAACATCAACTCACTCTGTGCACTAAGTAAAAGTAATGCTACACATATTATATACATCTTAAGACTTAATTAACTTTATTATTAATTAAAATTATTTCACAGTCAAAACATTTGTAATAAAGTTTTTTGACCACTTCGTACGTTTACTTCCGGTTAGTCGACATGTCACTGCGCGCGGCAATACTCGACCACACTGAAGCTGGCGAGGTCGCGCGTTTGATTGGTCGATATGCACACACTACGCCGCGAAGGCAAAAGTGGCCAATTGGGCATTAAGAACTTTCACTTTTTTTCTTACCGTTGTTAAAGGAAACTGTTAAATTCACCGGTTGGTGTTGCTAGATACATAATCGTGGAGTAGCGGTATTGCATAAACAAGTACCTAGTGATTAGACAAAAGAAACAAAGAATAATAATAATTATAAAAGAAAAAAAATAATTATATATGCGAGTATATTATGGTTATCTTAAGAAAATGTATCAGAGATACAACAGAGTGTTGAATCGAAGACAAATGTCTTTGCTGTCCATTATGTAAAAATGTAGCAAACACTTTTAAACAGCTCAAATTAACTTATATACAAATCACTTATCATTTTGCTTAGCCAGTGAGAGACCGCATATGTGAAACAAATATTTAATATGAGATTGAGTGGCTAACTTGCGAAATTTGTGTTTTTATTATATACGTGTTTTAAATACAACCTCCTTCATATAGTTGTTCAGTAATAAAAAGAAAAGCATTGTCGCTGTCATGATGTGTTGAGTTGTTGAAAGAGATTAAATGGGTTGGCTTTTGGTAAATTGCTTCTTATTTATTGAATAAGTCTAAAGGAAAAATATTGTCGTCGTTATAAATAATAAGTTCAAATTATAGGGTTCAACAACTGAGTAGTACATTATATAAATCGTTGAAGAAACAATGAACTGCTGCAGAAAGTTAATGATTTATTTATTTATTTTTTCGGATCTTCAACAGCGTTACACGGTTTACCGTGTATTTAATATACAACAATGATTTATCATAGAACATATATCCATAACTTTTTTGTTTTTTTTATATATCCATAAAATTTAAATTAAATATGTAGTAACTATTATAGAAGAATACATCACATGTTTTTTATTTTTATTTTTAAATATATTACCACGTTGGTAAATAGCATTTAACAATTTACGCTGGGAGACAAAATTGCGGGGGTTTGGTTTCCCGAAATAAAAGAAATAGACACGACAGATCGTCGTATACTGTGAAATGACTAAGAGAACAAAACCTTTTAAACTTTTTACATTATAAACTTTTTAAACAGTGAGACTAATTAACTTTAGTCGGTAATGTTAATTAGTCTGAAACTTAACCGAAACGTTAAATAAATGAGACTTGTATCGAGTCGACCGCGCAGACGTAGTCCGTCTCAAATTTAACGACCCATCCGCGAGGCGGGAACGAATAAACAACTAGGTACTTAGACTAGGTACTAATCCAAATACCGAGCGGGTTCGTCTTAATGCGTTCGGTTGCTACGAAGTAAATAAACTAATCGTGTGCGATTTCGGAGTCAGGGGTGAGGTCCCTCCAGCCCGTGCCCTCCGAGTGGCGAGAGGCGGGCGGCGCGCGCGCAGCCGCGACCGCACGCTCAGTGTGCGCTCAGCTCAGTGTGTCGCGAGGCGCCGTCGCGAGCGCACGTCTGTGTCCGCGCCTACACTGACCCGGTGCTATATTATCGTGATGCGGCTCGTCGGAGCGGCGTGTGCGCTGTTGCTGACGATCGGTGAGTCCGCGACGTGACACTTGCCGTAGAAAGCGGCGCGATGACACCAAAAAAATAATATATTTACTTAAAACCGATCGAAATGTTACGTTGTGCTAGTGTGCTAAGTCGCAATACATAGCCCTTTTTCCAAATCCCACTAGCTGAGCTACGCGCTCTAAAGTTGCAAAGCTTTAAAAGTTATGACGGTGACGCGTATTGGGGACATTATTAAATTCAAGCTTAGGAAAGTTTGTAAGAGTTTAACCGTACTTCTGTTGGATTAATTTCTTTACCGTATAGCCACTGTAGCGTTCGATAGCAAAATTTTTTTTAACTATTTAGATTTTCGGTACACGGAAGCATCTTAACTCAGCAAAGATTGAGTTAATGACCGATTCTTGCGTGTTTTTGGCATAACAGTATTGCGTTATGCTTTTTATCTTGATCGCGCTTCTGTGGTACGTAGTTGCTCTACTTTGTTGATCGTGGAGCGACCCTTAAATAAATCTTGGGCACTCACAATTTCTAAAAACGTGCCTCAGTGGTATCGTCTTTCTAACCAAACCGTTCGCAGTCGACGCGGATCTTCGTTGATTTCTCATAAGTCTTATGCAACGGCACATCTCGCTCGTCGACTGCCGCTCGTAGTTGGATTAGTTTTTGCGGTTGTATTCTTTATACCATTTAAGTTATTTATTAAAATACTTTTTTAACAATTACATATTTCATTGGAACCAGAAACCTCTCATTTAACCTTACACTTTATTAATATAAACGCTCTATGACAAGACTTTCGTAACTTTTACTTTTAAAGCTATATGTCACTTGAAAATATCCAAGGTTTTTAGATTAAAACTAAAAATGTGAGCAAAGTTTAAAGTTGGCAGGCGATGTTCGGGCGACGAATTTACATTTTAGGCGAAAGTTCGCGAGCAATTTTGACCATATCGTGTTCCGGTTTAGTTTCGCATAAAATATTTTGTCTAATATATTTCATAATATATTAAAAAGCGGTTTAAGAGCTTTGTAATTAATCGGCGCCATTAAGCAGTTACTGGCCCGGGATCCAGCCTGGTTTATATCGGCGAGACGAGCAGCATCGATGTGCATTGTTTATGTTTGTTTGAGAACATAAAAACGAACTATTAAAAAACGTGTACTGTCAAATATTTTTATTTACGGTATGACATAAGTATTACTTCATATTGTATAAATAATTTATAATTTTATTTCAAGCTTAACAAATAGTTCCTATCAGTAAAACTTGCTTTCTTTGTCACGAAAAAACGCTTTTGGTATTTTTTTAAATTATTATTGATCTGAAATCGAAATATCATATGTATCATAGTTTTAAAAGGAACTTTAAATTTACATTAATGTTATTTTTAATACCGCGTTACGAGTGACATTACACACAGTAGTTTAATGACATGCGCAACGTCGAAATGCTACAAAATAGTAGAGTACGAATGTTTCTTCCTCTCTATGGTTGCATAGATTTACACGTTTTTACCGTTCAAGTTACAATTAATTCAGCGGTGTTTGTTACGGTATGTAGTAGGGTCAAATCAAAATGTATATATCGACAAATCGATCGCGTAAATCGTTCGAGCGCGTAGCACCTTGACCGTTGAAATTCTGAAACGTATTTCGATATACAAATTTCCCTCAGGTTACTTTTGAATGTTTTTCTAAACTTTAAAAACCTTGGACGCTACAAGAGTAACGTAATGAAGGTGTTGAATTCTCAACGAGCGGCCCAACGCGGTGCATTGTTGTCGCAACAGGTCAGCGCCGCGATACCTTATGGTTAATGATAATAGATACTCTAATATCGGGTCACGACCAGCCAAGACGGTTGCTGTTCAATCGTAATGCTGTCGGACTAGAAGTGGACTGGTGCTGCTCTAAGGTGAAATACTGGCGGAGAAAACTCCAGGATGAACCTAAATTATGTGCAGCAAATGTTTTTTAATACACCTACAATGTAACTTCAAAATTACTGGTAACCGTTAAATTCGGTACGTCTCGTTAAAAATCCTAAATAACTGTAATTTATTTTGGTAGAGAGCATGCAAATTCAAAAACAAAATATACTTTATCGAAGTAAATTTGTAATGAAATACTTTTGAATCGTCAACTCTACTAGTTCGGAAAATTGTTTCTACAGAGAAGAGCCAGCAAGTTACCCCGGGATTGATCTTTTTAATTTATTACTCTTTTAGTTATTTGTTACAACTAGTTACTTTTCTACAAGTTCGGCAGTTAAACCATGCATTTCTATATTTGAAATTATTTGTAAAATGTTATAATAGAATCGTATTCCTATATTCCACAAACACTTTAAGTAGTTTCGTAAGGCACAGCAGGAGCCGCGAGCGTGTGTCGGTTTCTACTTTGTTGTGTACATTGGCAGTTTTATTATAACGCTGTGTATTTTTATACACAAAAAGGTTTTTTTTAATAAGGAAAAAATCCTTTATGCATGTCGGATTCGCGCCAACTATAACAACCTGAGTGCATCAGCTCCGGGTCGGGGCCTCTCTAAGAGTGGCCCTCCACATTAAAAAAAAAATATTTAAAAATTTTTATTAAAAAAAATATCCCTTTGATTTTTATTTTCATCGACTTCAACAAGCGCATCCTTAGTTATCAACTGTTGCATACATACAGCTTCCTTACCCTCCCTGATGGCTCTGCACAACAAACGGAGCTGCTAGAGTTTGAGTGCTCGATTAGTTTTGACAGTTTTCGAAATAGAACCAGTTATCATTGATGAGATGCACTCCATCGAGCTCCCTCAACGAAATACGAAAGGGTACGTTGTTCAACGACGTACCCTTTCGTGTTTCGTTGCAGTCGATTTCAAAATAGTATAATTTATTAATTATTTATAACAGCGAGTTTCTAGAAAAACTAAAACACTGAAACTTGACCTCGTGACGTCTCATGCAAAGGTCAGCGATCAGCGGCCGACAGAGCCGACTTTCCGATACGTAGGTTTTCTCACGGTAGTTATCTTCCGTCGGGATATATACTTCGACTGGCAAATGTTAACTGACCTCAATGTTTTTATTGAATACTTGATATTTTACTTCAACGCTTAGTTTCTTACGAACGGTCCTTTTAATATCAATACAAATGTTATTTATTTAGATATCAAAAATAGATAAAATGGTAGGCAACAAAGCGAGAAACGAGCTCGAATATGCAATATTATGTTAAAAGCTTTTTCTGTGCATATTTTATTAAAAACATACCGTCAAATGGCGGCCTATGTAAATGAGGTGAGGCGGCGCGAGGCGCGAGCGGCGGCGGAACAGGCTTCGACTGGAACTACTCGGATACTCTTTCCTAGGAGAATCTCTAGACTGAGCCTGTCGAATAATGTGTTTAATAACTTTAGTGTAAAGTGCACTTTAGTCGCTAGTGGCCGATCGCTCGAGACGGGTCGAGTCGCCGCCCGCTCGTGCGTCGCGCCGGGCTCGCGCCGGCGCCAACATTCCGCTTTTTTTTGTATTGTGTTGTGTTGCCGACACAATTTGCGGTCGCTGTTTTGATTAGATTAATATTCGATAGATATAAGAAATATTCAATATAAAAGAAACTGCATCCGACCTGTAGGAAATAAATGTTGTAAACAGAAAATAAAGCGCTGATTTTTCATCCCCCACATTTCATATTTCCATTTTCGAGCTATAGTTCGCGATCTCTGCGGGCTGTTGACCGGGCTGAGCTAACGCTCCGTCGTCTTGTCGCAGCGGGCTTCCCGCGGAGCCTTCCCACGGCCCGCGGTGGAGGGGAAAATTGGAAACATTAGAAAAGACTAATGTAATTAAGCGAATGATCGATTGTCTCCGCGCTCGGCGAGAGAAACCGTTCCTTTCTTACGTGCTTTCGTTGGACAAGTTTGTAAATAGCAACAGAACACAATAATAATGACGCGAGTTACTTAAGCAATGCTTTTAAGAAACTTAATTTTTTTTTACAAAAATTTTAACACAAAATGAACAGCATGTTAACTATAAAACGTATTCATTAACTTTGTTAAAGTTAGGTTAAGTAAACCAATCTCGTGCCAGTAACATATTTTTGGTATTTCAAACAGTATTTTCTTTATTTATTAAAGCAGTTATCGTAGAGTTCTCAGGTTCATTAGTTTCTTTTTATTACTATTTATACAAAAAACGGATCTAATTAATTAATATAATATATATTAGGAATACATTTTTGGTCCTCACAAACCAGATAATTCGGGTTTGTTGCATGTTAAATTAGGCATTTTTTGTCGATGTCGTTCTAACGTCGACCAGTGTGCCCGGAGGCTGGCGGCCACCGCGAAAGTATCACGGCCGAGAGAGCGTGCGGCCGCGCTAACGGGCCGCGCATTCCGCGAGACAACGGGACCCGCGGACGGCGGGCGCCGCCGACGTCTCATTTCAACCGATTGCTTTTTCTATAGTCGCCGGTTCGAACCTGGCTCGAAGGACCGACGTTCGAGGGTCAACCGAAATATACTGGTTGTCTGATATAATATTAAGACAATAGAATATGAACGGATTGTATCATATGATGTGAAAATATTATTACATAGTTATTGTGCACAGATGCTAGCACAGCTAGATGCGTTCCGTTGCTCGTACTTATGGCTATTCCCGTACATAAGGGAAGCCAAATTTTACAAAGATACATTAAAAGAGCGATCAATTGTAGCGTTAAACGAATAATATTCTTTTATTTAAATTAGGAGTATTCATGATACGTTTTTTGGTAAATTAGATTGTGATAATACTGACATTTTAAAGCTTCTGTTTATGTGACCCTAACGTGCAGCATGTAGTAGGAAGAAGTTGTATCCGAGCGGCGCAGCGTCGCAGGCAAGATGATAACACGAAGATAATTTTAATGCAAAAGTGGAATGTATATTTTTGGATTCAGAAATATATTGTTTTGTATTTGCCAATTAAATTATTCCGACAATTCACCGCGTCACTCCCGTTCCAGTATAAATTCCATTCCTGTCTCTGTCGAAGGGTCATCTCGGTACGACCGTAGGTGTTCCTTTTGTTCCGTACCCTCGTGGAATCTCTCAAAGGCGCCGAGGGGCGGTATGTGGCCGAGAGTTGCGGAGTGGCGAGGGCTGCGAGGATCGCGGATACAGATGGAGTGTTACTCAGCTTGATCAGGTGTTTAAAAGTACCTCAGTGCTCAGTAACAGAGCGACATTCGCAAGAAATCTTTATAAGATGAGATTTTTTAAATCGCTGGCCCAATTTAATTTTCAGTTGCAAGAGAAGTAAATAAAAGAGAGTAAGAAGCGATATTGTGAAATTTCAATGAAAAATGAGATAGTTAATTTTGTTTGCATATGCAGGTGGTTTCGCTGAAAAATCTCAACCTAAAGAGCTGATATCGAATCTTTTACAAATAAGGAGCTATCAAGGATGAATAAGCAATGGTTTATTTTTCGATTTTTGAACAATACTTAAAACACAAATGATGAATCAATTTAATGAATAAAGTTAAAGCATACATTTTTTTTCTGGCGTGTATTTCTTTTTATGGATCCGAATATTCTATAAATGGCACACGGGTGCCGCCCGTTACCACCACCGCGTCGGTCCGGTGCCGCCCCCGTTCCCGCGCTCGCGACCGTTTGCGTAACGTACAAGTAAGTGTGCGACTTACAGTTTCATTGTTGTAAATGGGAAAAAGTTGCTTAACGTAACAATCGTAAACGCTCACGTATCAAGAACAAGTTAAGTAACGCGGTTTCACTCGTGCCTGTTAACTGTGAGGCGTGTGTGAGACATAGGGGCGCCGGCGACCTAGCTTTGATATTGACATATCACAATACCATCACAGTTCAGACCTATTATCATACACTGCTCCGACGCTCCAGGTTTCTTCTTTTTCTTCGCGCTTAAATGTACGATTAATTTTAAACATCAATTGAACATTCATGTCCTCATAAAGTTCTTGCAGCCCTCGACAACCTCACACGGTTAAGGGAAATCAAATCAATCAAATATGTACAGGACGCGACGTACCGCCCGCATGTAGCCCGTAAAGTCAAGCAATAACAATGTATACACCAAAAGTTTTGACAGTGAACCACATAAAAAAGTTTAAAATACCACTATGATGAATACATAACTGAGTTTTAATATAGTTAAGCATTAAGAACGAGGCATATGACGACAAATGTTATCTAGTTACAACTTAGAACATCGCACGCCGCCTCCGCGTTTCAACGGAGCAAGAAACTTATAAAAAGTCCAGATAAGTTAGTTCTGAACGAGTCCGTTATTATGATATCCTGAAAGTTCTCGGCGAGATAGTGGCTGTTGGCGAGAGGCGTAACGAGACGACTTACATAGTGCTATAACACGCGTCCGGCGCTTCTTTACGAGGACCGTCTGATAAACATCTACGTAACAATAATTGTTCCTCAGCGTAAATCAATTTAACTTAAATACAACCTTTAATGTCTTTTTTTCGTGCCTCTACACCATTAAAGGCGACCATCGCGAGACAAAACAATTCTTTAACAGAAGCTATTTAGTCCGTTCTTGAATGTTTTGCAACCATGATTTTAACACGACATCGCGCAGCTTACCTTCAATTTTACCCCAGTATTATGAGTTATTCGTTTCTTAATTAGAGTCTGGGATGTACGTCGGTAAATTTCATCGTACTCTTTTTGCACACCGAGTAAACAAAAAGCTATCATTGTCATTCACAACTACATTATGATTTGCACACAGTTGACGTAACAGCGTGCATCTGCAATACTGGATGATGAAGGAATAATTTGCACGTAAATGAAAATAAACAGTCTCATTATTTGAACAACACACCATGGAAGTAATGTTTAAGGAGTGGCCATAATTTGTATAGTACCATAATAACAGCGTGTCATACAATAGATAGTTTTCGAACGTTACATCAAAACAGTCCGTGTGAACTTAATTGACGGCGTTCGTTTATAATACATTAACAAAATAATTATATTATAAATTTTATATCACAAAATTCTGTAAAGTAACGACTATTTCTATAAATTATTTAGAATAACAAATAGACAGCCCGATTTCATACAATCAAGCTGAGAAAAAATTGACCGCAGCCCACACACTCGCACGGCCCAGCGGTGGCGCACGCGCACAGGATTTAATAAATGAGTTAATTAATAATTTACGTCCCATTTGGAGCCGGCCGCGCTGCGTTGGCGCCGTCGTGTCCATTCAACCAATATGTTATGAATATAAAAGTAAAAAAATGATAATATATTATTAGAAACGTATGAAAAAAAAAAACAGTCGTTCAATTTTGATTTATTCTACTTTTAATTGTATATAATTTGAAGTGAAGATACTGTTTCAATATTACGTGATTTTAATATTTATTTAGCGCGCGTTGATGTCTTTCGTATGGATCAGTCGGTAGTGCGTTCGTAGATAGAGAGCGTGCGTGCGGCGAGGGCGGCCGCGGGCTGAGGGAAACTGAACTGAATATTGAACGGAGAACATATTATTGTAATGTAATGATATGACTGCGCTGAACACGCGATTTAGTATCAACTTAAGTGTTAGAGCACCTTCAATTTTGCGTTTTGTCATTTGATATTGCTGAAGGAATGAGATATTTAAAAAAACTATTATTTTTTTTACTTTACAATTCTTTCTGAAACTATGCTGGGTCTTATTTTAAGTTAAAATACCTTTGCCAGAGAACCCCGCTTTTTCTATTGTAGGTTATCTTAAATATTTTATTTTGATATAAGAACGAATAGTATACTTTACTTTTAAGCATGACATAGATTTTCTCTCGCAGATTCCAGTAAAATTTTTTTTTAGATTTTATAACTATATAATCTACTGATATCGTAATCTGCATATTTAAAATTAAAACGATAAAAAGAAACAATATTTCTTTCCAAATATTTCCCAAGTGACTGAATTAAAAATTAGGTTTGAATGAGTTAGAAACATTGTAATTTATATTTCAAAGCTATCTATGACATCACGCTATTAAACGCACGAACTATTAAAAAAGCCAGTGTTTTCTCGCTCTATCAAGCTATGGGTCCCTTTAACGCCCACGAGTTTTGTAGGCGCTACGCTACGCTTTATTGGAAATTTGCCAAAAAGAGCTTTTTTGAATTAGGTCACTTTAACACTAAGCGTCTGATATATGTATATAGTTGAATACTAAGCGATCGCCAGTAAGTAGTGCAGCCGCTCACAGATTATGTCATTAGAAATGTGCGAGCGGCCGCAGTTATCTCACGTGTGCCGCTGGAATGTAGAAAGTGAGCGAAAGTGTCGCCGAGAGACGAGCGGCGACGGGCGCCAGAGGCCGGCACGGGACTCGAACCCGCATATGTGTGCTTAATAACTTCAAATGTTCCGTGAAAATCTGCGTGGATTATAAAATTAGTTTTTTTCCGTTAAATTTGCTCTTTGTTTTTAATTCGTTTTTTTTCATTCAAATTCAAATTTGATCATTGTTTCCTGGTTCGAACTAGAATTGTTAGTCAGTATATCGATAATTTTTGTTAAAACCCTAATTTTTATTTTCAATTTCTTTGCGCGAACTGCGGCTACCGACAGCTTGTACTGCATTCTCTCGTTTCTCACTTAAAGTTTTCTCAGACATCTGTCTTTATCGTGATGTGGTTTGTGTTGAACTACTATGATACTATCATTACATGTAGATAGACAGATTTCAACATTAATATCAATAGTATGGACTAAATATCATAATACTATAAGTTGTATGACAAAGAAAAGAAAATGTATCAATTTTACATTAATATATCAAATTCAAATTCAAAATATTCTTTGTTCAAGTGAACTTGTAAAAAGGTGCTTTTGAATCGTCAACTCTACCGTTGGTTCAGAAGGCTGTTCCTACCGAGAAGAACCAGCAAGAAACTCGGCGGTTGCCCTTTTCAAATATAAATCTTATAACTAGTTACATTTGGTTATTACTATCTTGTACAGGGTAGAGGAGTAGCTATATCCACGCATCGTTATCATCTATATAATCCTCAATATCTAGTAGGCTTTTTGTAGCAGTCTCCCTTTAACAGTATTTTTAAACTGCTGTAGAGGCAAAGTTCATCTACGGCACTAAATTAAGATCAACTGTTTGACGCAACAGCGATGTTTTACAGAAAACACACACCTTTCATTTTATACTTAACGGTGAATACTTTGAACACTACAAGTGGAATTTAGGGTAGAAGGTGAATTCTAAACATGATTTACACGTGCGGTTTAGAGCTGCGCGCGAATTGCTGACATAAGGTCGTAGACCGACATCACGCAGAAGTCTGTGTCTAATCTCAGTGGCGATCTGAGATAACATCTAAGTTTCATGTACGTACGTCGGTTACATCACATGGTGTTTGAGAAACTAAACGGTGCAGAGGTTTTGCTCTCTCCGAGAGCGCGGACCGAGCGTTGAACTGCGGTCTGTCACGACTCGTGCTTCGCCGCTTTCTTTCGATACTTGCATAAATAAGAAATGATCGAAATCTCGTAACCTCGATTGACTCAATTTGACTTGCTAATAATAATTGACCGGATCTGGTCATCGGCTCTACACCACTTTTGCAAAATTTCTTAAGCTTAAAGTTTTGTTATTGATAGCAATAAACGTTTAGTTACAGTTAGAAATTATCCTCTACCTCAATGGACCGAGAACAAACTCGAGCTAATAGAAATTTAATTCTTTTACCGCATATACAAAAATACTAACCGTTACTGATTGTGAAAATACTCGGAAATTGATTAAATGCTTCATCGGAAAATTGAGTAAATAAAATCGTGAAACTTGTCTGTACATATCTGAATAAATAAAACTTGTAAATGAGTATTGTAAGTCAACAACATGTTGACTTACAATATAAAAAGAAACAGAAAATTAATTGTAAATTTGACTTTATCGTGTTTGAAATACAAGTATTCGTGGAAGTAAACTACACCTAGGTTATAATAGTGACTGACTATTGTTGTAGTCATATTCTGGACATAAAATGATAAATTATTCAGATATTTTTGCCGCGTTCTAATGCATTTAAATAACAGCTGCTTTTGTATACTTGTATACATATTAAAAAGATATTAGTGAAGTATACAAGTCAGTAGTATTGAATTAATTTGAATTAAGATTATGGATTTGAATTAAGGAATATTATTGTTGCCGTTTTGTTTCCTCCTATAGACTACAGGACTAACAACGCAGGCCATGCCGGGTGGTCTTTTCCTAATAATCACGTTTAATCGTAAAAATGTTGAAAAAGATTTCAAGAAGCAACGACCACCTGCATTGCTCTTGCGATGGTCGCTTGAACCGTCGAGAAGAGACAGGCCCTGGCTTTTTTGTTACTTGTGTGAAAGTTCATTTAGTTTTGTTGCGTACAGGGGTTCGTGGATTTGGATGAAAATACCTGGTAACTGGTTAAAAACACTTTATTCAACTTTTTACTACAAACTTACTACTTACAGTCTCTATACAGTCCGTTGTCCTATAAGAGCGTCGAGGTCACTAGTATTTCACTTTTAGTTTTACTTGTTTATTCGCTCTTGATCGCTATTCGATATCTGAATGTCTAGGCGCACGATACGTCTGCTTATATATCGAACGAATCGATTTCGAGAACATTCGATAGACATTGACACGATCGTAAACAAGTCTTTTAAGTAAACATGCTTTGACCGACGTCGAATGTTCCAGATCATTAGCGCTAAGCGAAATTGCACTCTATGACATACAGTTTACGAACTATTTTTGCATGTTTGTAAACAGCCCCCGTCCAATTTGAACTTTATGACTTGTGCATTACGAACTCTTTTCGCATGTTCGTAACAGTTTTTTTTAAATTTAAATAGAAATAGTTTTATTTTTTTTTTAAAACTCGATGTAAACTTCAAAATTGTACTACGTTGACCTATATGTTTTAATACTTATCACTTCGGGCGGAACAACGTTATTACACGTGAAGTTTGATAACGCTAATCGACACAACGCTTATACATGTTGGGAAAAAATATAATTTTCTTTGAACTACGTGCATAAACGGCTTACGTTTGTATTAATTGATTCAAACCTTTTGGCCTGATAGTGCCCGGCCGCGTTAGTTTTGTGCGCGTGTATCTAAACCAGAACATTATTAATCGCAATTTATTTTGTATGAGAAATTCTAGCCATACGACTAACATTTGAAACTCATATACGTCTTTCAAACGTGTTATTAGCGTGCATATATTATTTACGTGTTTAATCAGGGACGGAGTCGCGGACGGCGCCGGTAGCAAAGATTAGGTTACTAAATATCGTTACGATTATAATGAGTTCAATGAAAGAACAGTGTATTCATAAATTATGAGTTTTGCATAAATCAAAATGAAATATTTTGTGATTAAAAAATAAGCACTATTGATCTGTAAGAAGAGTGATTTTTCGATGATAGTCGCAGTCGAGGAATGCTGCGCTGAAACGTCTGAGTCGGCGAGGAATGTGCTTTTTAGTACTTAAAAGAAACTCATATTAATTACACGGAAAGTTATATTCGGGATGTTTTTATGTATTTAAATCGTAATAACTGAACGGTTTGCTTTATTTGTCCGACTCACTGTCACGGCGGCCGCTGGCGCAACCTGTCGCAACGTGGGTAGTTCGCAAATAGCTACAGCATTGTTATCGAGAGAAATTGTACATCAATGAGATTGTGGAGAATCAACTATAGTACGTTCTAGTATTTTCAGTCGTTACTTACTATAAAGAAGTTTGATTTATCAAATTGTTTTGTATAATTTATAAAAATTAATTCATTCTTTATTTTAAATTGTTTTGTCTAGAACGCTAATTATGTAATCGTAATGCAAAAGAAACAAAAAGCTTTGAATTGAATAAAAAACATTATAATTGAAGGTATTTTTAATTGAGAACTTCATTGAAGAACACATAAACACCCTCTCGACTATACTCTCGACTATCTCGACGAAGAATATTTTGAATTTGATCTAAAATACCTAAAGTTTGAAGTTGAATTTGAATAGTGTTTAATATTTTTTACAAACACTATGCGTTCTGTGTTGGTTATATTTATCGTTATTATCACGTACCATCACCGGTACACGACACCGCACCGCACATACACACCACAAGTTGCCCAACACACGTTTAGTAGTAGACAAAATAACCATCGTTTTCTTAGTTAGTAACAACATATCGCTTTGGTAAAAATGGAGATATTATTTATGATATGATATCATATATAAAGATCTGTATATCTTTTAAGTATTAAACATGCTTGTTGAAATACGCTTATGTTAGGTACACGCTAATCTACAACCGATCTGAGATATCTGCAATGAGTTATCTTTGCAGATGTCTCAGTTCGGCTTTAGATGTGATGTCCATCGCACGATATCGGCTGTACTGACCCTGGTGGAGGCGGAAACCGTCAGATCAAAACATTATGAGAGACATTATCAATGTTGTGAGACGGCAGGACCATCTAACTAAGTATGTATGTATATCAGATGGTAAATTTTACAAACGTTGAGAGGCAAAAATGATAATAATATTTCTAGCGGGAGAGTTACAAGTTAAATGATTGAATGTTAAATTACAAGTAAATATGAATATTTTTTTATAATACCGACTGATAACAACTAATAAAACGACTATATCTGCCGGTATTACGTAATATTACGGAAATTATCAAGATTTTAGACTGTATTTTTAGTGAAAAGTTCTTATTTAACACATCTAAAACACTCGTCAGACGTGTCAACCGTTACAAGTGTGACGGATGTTTCTCATTATAATTAAGGAAGAAAACTAAAATTTAATTTAAAATTGAAGATAAATATGTTTGTCAACATATCTCCTGCTATATAGTATCGAACTCTATCCCCTGTACATAAAGTAGACAATTGTGTTGCAGACGTTGGAATATATTTTGAACCATTGAGGTTATGTCACTTTCCTATCACACTCTCTCGGAAGACTCCGCCGTTCATCCTGTTTACTGATTGCATAACGTGTGTTCTAACGAGCTGCGGTCTCCGGCAGCAGTGAGTGAGAAGCTCACAGGATGCCTGACATCATATAATAATAATAATAATATATATATGAGACACACATACACGGCTGTCCGTCCCCAAATTAAGTATCTTTATACTTGTGTTATGAATGATAAACCACTGGTAAATATATACATATAATTTTAAATGCATACTTTAATACAAATATACACCCAGACCAGAAACAACGCGTGGGAATCGAACCCGCGCCTCGCGGAGCTGAAGGCAGGGTCTCTGCCAACAGTGCCAACGGGTCTGTGACTTAATGATACGATTCTGACAAAGTCATCAAGGATTAAGGATATCCTAATTAAATAATTTATAGAATTAGGCGTTACTTTGCAGAGATCCATAATACAAAAGTAATAATAAAATTATTTTGCTATATTCCGCGATACAATAAATAGAAAATATATATAGTGTATAGATGTATAGATATAATATGTATAGATACAATAAATAGAAAATATATATAAAAATAAATATATATAGTGTTAATGTTATCTCCTCGTCACTGGTTTGATCTCGTAGAGAAAATCCGAGCATAGCTAGCTAGCTTTATCGCGCGCTAAGTGGCAGTAGTCAGACCCGTAAGTCATCACTGGCAATTGCTCGAATGCATTGCTCAACAATGCTCAACACATGCTGCAACATGCATTGCTCGAATACTTCGCTCTCCATACTCTCTACTCTCTCCATGAAACACAACACGTCTATATTTTTGTTGGCAGTCACCAATTAGAGCTACTTTGGTGGGATCTCTGTTATAAGATCCTGCCTTTGTACAAAAACATCAAATGCCTCAGCTGACTTGATGGATCTTTCCTGAACTAGGAGCACCTAGCCCTAAATTCGCTGCGGTACTAGCCAAACCAAACACTTAATAATTTACTTGAGCGTTTAGAATTCATGAGGGCTTACCGACCGCGATTGAGCGCACTTTTTATGGTGGCGAACTGCAGTTTAGGACACTGGAAGATGATGCTCTGTGGTGGTAACGAGAGGGTATCACCCGCTAGGAGTTCGTGTCGGAATTGCAGAATGAGAAATGTCACTGATGGAATTGCAGAAATAGATAAAACTGGAATATATGAATATAAACTTATTCTTCATGATACTATTAAACATTTTATTAGTTTTTATTAGTTATTTATTTAATTTGTAAATCAGAAATAATATTCATACTTAGTTGTTAGTAACAATTTAGTAAATGTTGAAAGCACTAAGAAATGTTCAAGTACGCTCATACAGAAATGACCGCATATTTGATTTTTCTGAGAGCACAAAGTCGTCGTTATATATTTCTTCTATTTCAGACTGTCCTAAATTGTTTAGGAAAAGCAAGTATGATATTAAGACGGGTCGGGCTAAGTAACTTGTTCCATATTGGACATGCGGGCGTGTGGCCCGGGGTAAAATATTATTCCTGAGCCTTAATCAAGTGGACTGTATATTTATTATTTACCGGTTCGCGGAAACCCCCAAAATACTCGCAAATTACAAGAAGGAATACGGCAGCCGTCTGGTACTGGGCGGGATTAGCTGCCAAAGAGGGATGGAGGCACTTACTCGTGATGTCGGATCCAGCATTTTGTCCATTCACTGATGTTAACACTTACAACACTACACAATCGTGCTCGCGGTGCGAAGTTATAACAAATATACGCGCGTGCGGCGATCGTTCATGGGACTGAAGTGCGTGCGGAAGGAAACGGGAAGGATGCTATTGCAAGTATATGTTAAACTAGACGTTTGATATCGAACACATATTGTTGTCAGTCACTATCTAAGAGACGGAAACTAGTTATTTAATAAACTTATACATACATTATAAAGAAATTAGAATAAACCGATAAAAAAGTCAAATGTGTATACAAAATGCGAATGAACTTTTGTAAAGATTTATGGCTGTACTTAAAACTGTATTATACATATTCGAATATATATTATTTAAATTTTATTGCTAAAGAAAATTTAGGTTGCCTCTATAATTTAGTTGCTCCACAAATTTCATGGGCCCGAGACCCCCTTTTCCATAGAGGCTGACATTGTAATGAGGAAAACCGTATTGCATTTATCGCAAAGACTAGAGTTGCTTGGCGATTTTAGCAATTTAATGTTTGTGCATAAGAATATACATAATTACAAAAATATTGGTAATGTATAGACAAAGTAGGAACCGAAATGACCTTTAGGCTCCTGCTTTGCGTCTTACAAAACTAAATAAGTCGTTTGTGGGTTTGGATATTAGATTCTATAATAAAATTTTTCAATCGATTTTATCTTTGCCACTACAGCAGTTTAAAAAACACCGTGAAAGGCAGGTTGATACAAAAAGCCTACTATATTATAGAGGATTATATAGATGATAAGAATGCATTGATATAGTTACTCCTCTACCTTGTACGAGATAGTAATGACCAAATGTAACTAGTTATAAGAACTATATTTGAAAAGAGCAACCGCCGAGTTTCTTGCGGGGTCTTCTCGGTAGGAACAGCTTTCCGAACCAACATTAGAGTTGACGATTCAAAAGCACTTGTTTACAAGTTTACTTGAATAAACAATATTTTGAATTTGAATAAGAACCAATGTGAGTGTTACCATTCGTTCATGTAGTTTAATAATAGTATATATTTATTACTAACCATTAATAATTTTAGATTATCAAACATCGGATAATAACATTTATCACTTTAAATATCATTCAAACAACACCTTATACATTAAAGGCCAGCGACGTCGATTTGTAAACTGAATATTCTCGCCACGGAATCAATCACATTAATTAAGTCCGAGTATTTGTTAATTCAGTCACGTGGATCTCTGTAGGGACTTTTGAGAAGACTTTAATTGGAAAGATTTTATACATTTTTTGTATAGAAACTGTTGAATGGTCCTTTGATTGAATATTATGAAATGTATAGTCAATAATACATTCATAGAGTTAGTTTATTTCCCATGATGTATATCTTGATGAAACAACAATAAAAATATTTGTGTTGGAGATTTTAACATGTACCATGCACTTATTAAACAAATCCTAGTAAAGATACCATTGCTAAGAATAATAAATAACAATAATAAATTAGTCAAAAAGTATTGGCAATCTATAAAGTAATCAGAACCTTCCGTTAAGCACAGTTAAAAATTATATAAACGATATAAAACTTGGATATGAAAATCCTTTTTTTCAATCACTTGGGTTGGAACACTAGAACTGATAGTGAAATGAAAATATCACAACAGGTAACAGAAACTGTGCTGTTGTTTATACCAACACTTTAAAAGAAATCGTTTGTAAAATTGTTGAGCTGAAGATTTCTTTACGTTCTTGTAATATTTTTTAATCAAAAGTTAAAGAATTAAAGCGCAGAAAAACTAGTTGATTGATTCATTTGTTTGTGAAAGATTCATTTATTGAAATCCCCGTGACCTTTTACAATTTTTTGATCTGTTAACAAGGTATTTGTAAATAAAGTTGTTGAAAGTGCGTTCCTGCTTTTGTGAGAGGTGTTGGTTTGACACCGTTTATCCCGAAATAGCCAGCCAGCACAATTAGCGACACAGATTTGCAGGGAGGTGATGCATACAATTAAATATAACCTTTGGTAAAAACATAACGTGTGATGGTTTTGTTAGATATATTCAGGCGTAGCTCCCGCAGTCCACGCCGTCTTCACTATACTGTGTGTATACTCCGTAGGTTTTGGTTGTTATCCAAATGTAAACATGTCAAAAAAAGGTTCTTTAAGTCAGCAGATTACAACACACTACATTACTCTAAATATTATTGTTATTTTTTTTCAAACCATTTAAAATTTGCACCATTTTATTATGACGCGATTGCTATCAATAATTTATAAAACTTTGGAGCAAATAAACTTAAATATTATTTAATTAAATGTATTGTAATCTGTCTACTTAAGTAGTAAGTACTAAAAACCCAAACACACAGGTATTTTAAACTTTTTCTAGAAAACGATGGAAAATGTTCATTATCACAGAGCGATTTTATAAAAGATTGATATTAAGATCAGACAATCTAGCATATAATATTATAATTAAATACTGATGCCAGAATGGCATATTAATAATGGCAATCGTTCTAATTTGATGGATACATTTTATAAAATTATACGTTTATGCTTTTGATCCTGAAGGCATAAATGTTAAATTGCTTCGCTAAATCTTATAAAAGAAATATTTCATTAATGAAATTATTTTGAAAATGGAGTTTTAATTCAATTTTTTTATTTGTAAATCATTTAGGTAAGTACCTAAACCTATGGAGTGTAGTGAAATTTCGTTCCAATATTGCTCACACCATGGATTTTGATGAAACACATCGATTATTTTGTATGTCCGTGCATTGCGGACCGCCTCCTTACTTCAAACAGCTTCGTCACTCCTCATCAGATTACATCATCTCGACGCGAACCAGTCGTGGGTAACGAAGAACTGAACATTGACCTTTTTATGCTACAGTAATGTCGTTAATATTTTAACCTAAAACCAATTGTATCTTGTATAGCCGTAACGATAGCACGCGTCTTCTAACAAGGACTCGCAGATTCTATTCCTAGCGTTCCTAGCCTATGAGTTTCTATAAAGTCACGATAATAAAGGCTATTTATTATGGCTTTGTTTTGACATCGTAATGGAACCGGCGATTACCTGTAGACTTTAAACTTTCGCAAGTCATAGTCATTAATATGTAAAAATACGGGTCATATCGCGACTAAATCGAGTTACCTTTGTACCTTTGCACGAACAGTTCGTGACTCTGACAACTCTGACAACTCTGCCGAAACGTCGAACCTTAGACGAAGATAACTCGAAAGGATAAAAAAGATTCGATTTAGTCGCGATGTGAGTCGTATTTTTACATATTAATGATTATCTGTAGTATTTCCTATCTCTTATTTCTAGGCAAACATCTCGTCAATTGTCCCTCGTACAAATAGTTGGTTTACTTTTGATAAAGTTACTATAAGGATTAGGACTTTTTAATCATTCCATGTTACTACTGCAGCTTAATTATGTAAATTGAGTGTATTTTTCATTGAATTTTTGTATCCAACCGTATGTTCAGATCTACAATCGGAGTGTATCCTTGTGTTGCAGGGATGGCGGGCGCGGCGTACGTGGGCCGCGCGGTGGGCGCGCTGTCCGAGCTGCAGCACGGCGTGCGCGGGCGCGTGTTCGCCGTGGACTCGCACACCCTGTACCTGCAGGACTTCAGCTACGACGGCGAGGGGCCCGGTGGGTACACAGCATCACACGATAACCGTCAAACTATTTCATAAAGTCTATAAACCGTCCCATATCGAGTCAGAAGGTTAGAAGGGAATATTAGTTGTTCCTCCTCCTTGCTTCGTTTTCCTGTGCTGGGGGTCGCGACCTTTTCCAAGGATCACTTTTTTGTGGATAGCCGATTTCCAGGTTTTGCGATCCCTTGCGGCTTGCAAGATCTCGTGAACTTGGATGGAGAGCGACTTAGTGATCTGGTCGGACCATCGAGTTGGATTGCCACTTAGTTGTTAGTGATAATAATAGTAACATACGTATAATTGGATTTAATCAGCGTCTCTCAGCAATAGCATGCATTTATGGCATAAAGGCTTATGAAATGACCAAAGGGTTTCTTCGTAGATGTTACAGCCGATTCATTCTATTCCCGTTCTTCTTTAATATTCCTGTCGAGTGCAGTGCAGTTTGTATCGATTTAGTTTTATGCAATATAGTTTCAGTTTTCTCTTTCGTCATCAAAGTTCAGTTCAGTTTTGGTAGAAAGTACCAATCTTTATGGTAACTAAGGATTTTTGTAATGTAATGTAAGCTAAATTTGAATGACAATAACATTAAAAGTAAAGTAAAGTAGCGGCCTGTTACAATCCCACCGCTGGGAATTGGCCTCCTCTCTCCGTTTCTGGAGAGAAGGGTTGGAGCTAAGACCTACGACGCTGTTCCAATGCGGATTGGTAGCTTACACATATCTCCAAAATTCTCTAGAGATAGGCAGGTTTCCTCACGATGTTTTCCTTCACCGCAAAGCGTGTGATAAATTGCAATTATCAATTAGACACATGAGTTTTAATATACAAACTCATTGGTTCCTGCCCGGGTTTGAACTCGTGTTCCCCTCGAAAGAGTCGCACGGTCTCACCGCTGGGCTATCACAGCTCAATACAATAACATTAGTTGTATGAAAGTTCTAAGCTGTAATAATGATTTACATGTTTTTTATTACTATCATTTAGAATAACAAAGAATAAAATAGATACAATCATCGAATCGGGTAGTATTTAAAGCATATAGTTATTATACTAGAGTAGAGCCATCGGTAAGCCTGGAAGTGAGAGTGACACAATTAAGAATCAGACGCAAGATAAAACTTGTATACTTCATCTTTGTCTAATTACACATAAAAAAGAGAGAGAGATAGATACAACCTTTTTGCTTTCTCTTTATTGTAATATGGCACATTTTAGGCGTCCCTGATACTATGATGTAAGGGGACTCCATGACCCAGCAGCCCGAAAAATAGTATTCCCATTTATATGTCAAAGATACACGTGAAGTAACTATTTATCATATAATAGATAAAAAAAGGAACATTTAAGTTTTCCGAAGAGATGAAATTTCGACGTCACCGAAATCATCACTCGTTGCCAGCGGCGGCAACAACAACAGAGAAATCACATACATACGTATCTTAATACATAAGACGGTAATTTCATGTTTTACGACGCTACCTTCAAGCACACTCCGTAGCTCGTCCCGACTTCTACGAATAAAAGGAAAAGTTCGCAGTATTAGTATTTATAGTGTTTTTCAGAGAAAAGGAAAAACTTTTCCGTTAGAATCCCGGTATCTTATTTTGTCCCTATTCCGTGCCGCAGCATCCCTAATGGAGCCGGCCCGCATCTGGTCGGACCCGACCGAACTTGTTCCCAAACTGCCCCGCAGCGACCGACAGACGTAATGACAACTCTGCCTTAGGGACTACATACAAGTATTGGCCCTTTTAAATATATTTGAAAATCATTACAAAACTAGTTACATGCAAATTCATTTGTATCAACAAACAATTTTGCATCTTACAATACGAAAATTAGTTCTCAAAAAAAAATATTGTTAGAAACCACTTGATAAGATGACTAAACACCTATTGCCTCACATAAATAAAGGCTTTCAATTTATGGGTGGATGCTCGTTTTGACTTATTTGGGATTTATTGGATATATGTATATAAAGTTGAAATTGGTTAATGAAATTAAGTTTCAAACTTCGCAAATCGTACTACAGTCTATGACAATCGAACGTATAGGAATATAACTGATCCTGAAATATTTGAAGGTAGTGACTAACCCGTTATCCATGTAAAAAAAGTAGCAGCCTGTTACAATCCCACTGCTAGGAATAGGCAGGAGGCCTATTCCTAGCGGTGGGATTGTAATGGGATTGTCTCCGTTTCTGGAGAGAAGGGTTGGAGCTAAGACCTACCACGCTACTCCAATGCGGATTGGTAAGTTACACATATCTCCAGAAGTCTCTAGAGATATGCAGGTTTACTCACGATGTTTTCACCAAAAAGCGTGTGATAAATTGCAATTATCAATTAGACACATGAGATTTAATAGAAAAACTCATTGGTGCCTGCCCGGGTTTGAACTCGTGTTCCCCTCGTAATAGTCGCACGGTCTCACCGCTGGGCTATCACAGCTTGTTATCCATGTCATAAGAATTTATTCTCAAAAAAGGTGTGTAATTTGTTGGAATGAAATTAAAAACTTTAATATTAAACGGGTCATATCATAGCAATTGCCTGACTTAAAAAGTGAACCGAGGTATGAGACAATTAGTAATTCAAATTCAAATTCAAAAAATTCTTTAGTAAACAAGCGCTTTTGAATCGTCAACTTTACTGCTGGTTCGGAAAGCTGTTCCTACCGAGAAGAACCAGCAAGAAACTCGGCGGTTGCTCTTTATAAAATATAAATCTTAGAACTAGTTACATTTATTTATTACTGTCTTGTACAGGGTAGAAGCGCACCTATATCCACACATCCTTATCATCTAAGTAATCTTCAACAGTATAGTAGGCTTTCTGTATCAGCCTCTTTTTAACAGTGGTTTTAAACTGCTGTAATGCTGCATGGCCAAAATTGATTTCGGAATTTTATTATAGAATCTTATACCCATACCCACAAACGATTTACGTACTTTTGCTAGGCGTAAAGCAGGAGTCGCAGCTTATGACGGTTCCTACTTTGTCTATTATATACATCACCTATCGTTTTATAATTGTTTATATTTTTATGTACAAAAATTACGTTATTTAAAATATACTGAGAAGCAAATGTAAGAATACCTATTTCCTTAAAGTTCTCTCGCAGGGAATCACGCGGACTTAAATTATAGATGCCACGTATGGCTCTTTTTTGTAATACGAAATTTTTTTCACTATCCGCGCATTTACCCCACAGCAATATTCCATAAGACATAAGTAATCAGTGAAATAACTTTATTTTAAAATGTTATCAAGTAATAAAAACTCTTGCGGAATCAAAACCATCTATTACTAGCTAGTTTACAATAGGTATAAGTGGTTCTTTACAACAACAAAAAATACTTCCAACATGTTCCACATGACCCGTATACTAGACTGGCCCGTTGGCGCAGTGGGTACTGTCCCTGACTTCAACTCCGCGGGTCGCGGGTTCGATTCCCCGGAACATTTTCAATAAACAAATTGTTGGTTCTTCGAGCCTGGGTGTATATTTGTATTTAAGTATGTATTTTAAATTATATATGTAGTATATCTACCAGTTGTCCGTCACCCATGACAGAAGTATTAAGTTACTTACTTTGGGGACGGACGACCGTGTGTGTGTCAAAAAAAACATATTTTGTTATGTCATAAAAATATGTCGATATTAAGGAAATTTGCGTAGTTCATTAAATAAGAGCCAGTGCGAAAAGCCCCCAAGTATCTTATGATAGGAGTTATACATCTCACGTGATGGGAGACAAATAAACCTCGGTGATGCTGAGTACAGTCTCTTCACATTGTACAGCTCGATAGGAGGAGGACTTCTCGCGTTGTAGCCAGCGTCGCTAAGGCTGCGTACTAAATATGATAATTACTGACCATTATGTACTTTGTTTATTATATAAATCTATATAAATACAAAGTATATACAAGATGAGCTGTCTTGTTGTAACTTATGTGTCTAATTGATATTTATAATTTATGACAGGCAAGTTGTCGTTGAAGAAAAACATCGTGACACCTGCATCTCTAGAGATTTCCTTAGATAAGGTTAAGCTATCATCCGCAATGTGTAGGTTTAAAGTACAACCCCTTCTTTCCAAATAGGAAGAAAGGAGCCCAATGCCCAGCAGTGGGATAGTAACGGGCCGCTACTTTACGTTTATATATGTAAAGAATATAAATTCTTTTTTAATATTTGAAATTTGAATCTTGGTTTGACTCTGTCAAAAGGAAAATTAAAATCAGAGAAAAAGGACTTAGCAACGGAATAACAAAATGGATAGAGAAGTGAACATACAAAGCGAACTAAAATAGAAACTTAATTGTCGTTTCTTTGGTTAACGAAGCAACACAATTTTTATTTGCCGCTTAAAATAAAATTCTTTTAATTGTCTTATATATATAAAAAATAATAAATAAATATGGGACACACACGGTCGTCCGTCCCCAAAGTAAGTAACTTAATACTCGTGTTATAGGTGACGGAAACTGCTAGATATACCACATATATAATATTAAATACATACATAAATATAAAATACACCCAGGCTCGAAGAACCAACAAATCGCTTAAAGAAAATGTTGGCCCTCGACGGGAATCGAACCAGTGAATCCGCGGAGCAAAAGGCAGGGTCACTACCCACTGCGCCAACGGGCCAGTCATTAATTCTGAAATAGGTTTATTTTTGTATCTCTCTCCGTCTGTGGATATTTTTAAATTACGAAAACTTTAGCAAAATCCAATATTCCTTACCCTGACTTTTGCCTTTATAATTTTAGTATAATTAGTTAATTCAATCTTTTATGGTTTACGTTAAAATCTTTTAGTTGGGACATATTTATAACCAAATTGAGTTATTGGCTAAATCTGTCATTGGGAAATACAATTTTTAAATGGTCTCAAGAAAACCTTCACCCAATCAATTCGAAATCTACATATAGATTTAAGTACATTGGTCGTCTAGGTCATTTACTAGATATGGAAAATTAAGATTATTTTACAGATACTGTGCTCCTTCGAAATATTAAAATAAATGATGATAGTTTATAGAAAGAGTGCCGTAATACAAAATTTTAAAACTATGTTGCTATTATCTGCGATTTAATGTAGTGATATATGGATTTCTAATCGGCGCTTACTTTACTTTGTATGAGTAATGATATAGAGTAGCGAAAAAAATTAAAAAACCTTTGTGGGGCGATATAAATATTATTTAAATAGCTGAACTTATTGTCTCTACTAATGCTAAAGTTTGTCTATCTGTAACGCTTTCACGGCAAACTACTGGATTGATGAAATTTAGTTTTAATGAAAGTTATAGGCTGGGCTTACACAAGGGGTAAAAATTCAATTTTTCCAAGAGAAATTGAAAAAAAAACGATGTTAGTCAATTTAATATTGAAGCGAACGAAGTCAGATAAAACGGGCATTAAATGTAAACGAATACAAAAGAGAACATTATTAATTCCCTTGAATAACTTATCCCTTGAGATTAGTTCTATATTAAATGGTACTAAGTGCTGCCGAGACGAGCAATTTAATGTGCAGCGAACTTAAAACTGCAGCGGGTTCCGTATGAAATTAATCCTTTATTTTGAAAATAACTGGGTGTAACGAAAATTATATACATATTAATGATTTGAACGTACGAATTGGTGGTGAACCACTCAGTTCACTTCAGTTGTAATTTGAGCAGTACAATTTTTATTCGCTCGAATTGTCCGATAAACAAACCGACTTAGCAAAAGATAAATATATACTCTTTGTATAATGAAGGTCACGCGCTAATAATAGACAGTCATAAGTAAAATCATCATAAATTTACTGTACAAAACTCAGGACACTGGGCGTTGGCTGTATATTATAATATTTGTCGCTGATTGGAGAAACAACATTAATTGGATAAATTTTCATTACGGTATGTTATCACATTGGAAACTTGTATTTTTAGCGACATTAACTTCTTGTTACGATTACTGTATATGCTATCATCACTACATAGTATAAAACAAAGTCGCTTTCTGTGTCTGTCCCTATGTCCCTATTTCCCTATGTATGCTTCAATCTTTAAAACTACGCAACAGATTTTGATGCGGTTTTTTTTAAAAGATAGAGTGATTCAAGTGGAAGGTTTATATGTACAATAACAGTCAATATGGAGTAGAGAAATACTGTAATTTTTGAGGTTTCTAACGTGATGTCGTAAATAATTACATTTTTTTCCGCTTACATTGCAAACGCAGGCTGAACACTACAAGATTTATCAAAATAATATATTAAAAATTTGTATACCTTAAAAAGGTCTACAAAAAATTCCGCGAGGGTATATGTCTATCTCTTATGGATAACCCACAATAGCATTTTTTTGTCATTTACTTTTTACGAAAAATAACGCCCTCTTTTCGAAGCAATTTTAAGCAATACAGCATCAATCCTTATCCAATTAAGTACCTTAAATACATTGTTGATTTAATATAGATCAATATGGCCGTTTACAGCATGTAATTTAAATGAATATTTTCGAAGATATTACAGATTTAATATGCGGCGCGTGCCTATAAATAGCGCATCGGAGGCCGCGCTTCGCCCTATAGCACTTATAATTTAGCAGCGATTGGATTAATTGTAAAAATAAAATACATAGAGAAAAATGTAAAAAGGAACTAGGTAAAATGTATTATATGAATTAAGATATTCCAAAGATAGCAGGAAATCTTCATGGTATAGGGAAAGGGGAATTGTTTTACTCCAAATTTAACGCGTGCGGGCCGCGGGCAGTAATGAATAAATCAAAACTACTGGATCTATTTTAATCATTTTTTTCACTGAGTGACAGCCTATACTTATATATTTTATACCCGTGCGAAGCAGGGGCGGGCCGCTAGTTTGTTATAAGACTAGGTTAGTTAGAAGGTATTTAGTTATTACGTAGCTTGTAAAGTTTTTCATTGTTATATCATAACAACAACAAAAAAAATTGTGTTCGTATTATTTCTGTCTCATTTTCAGAGGCCTGTCATTGTTAGTATTGCCATTTTTTATAACGTTTAGTACAAAATAATGGTTCAGAAATAGTCAAAGTGAACAACACTTTGATTATTTTTAAACTTGAGATTAAATTTTTATTAGATTTCGTGTTACATTCAGCTTTGACTACTATGAGAAATATACGGTGAATATCCTATTTACCATTTATTAATAAATGTATGAGACACTTGGTAACCCAGATTAATATTTCTTCGCGGATCACTAAAACTGTATTCTAAGTGCAAGCAATCGTCGGATGAAATTATGATCAGCTCTCATAGCTTGGAACCTGTTCTCATAATTTCCCGCGAGACGACGAGATGCAGCTTCAAGTATGAGATTGGTCCAGAGCGGGCCCGCGGTGGGTTTAAAGGAACGGGAGCGGGTTATTGGCGATGTATTTGATTCGATGAATTCTTTCGATTCGAAATGGGATAGGACATAGGCATTTATTACATATCTTAGGTAATATCACATCCATACTTATATTATAAAAATTATTTCGAGAGTCTATCTGTTTATTTTCCTGGTTGTTACGTGTCACGGTTTATTCGCTTCAGAATTATTATGAATTAGGGTATAATTCAAGCCTATAATCGATGGTATTTTAACACTTGATTCGATGTGAACTAAGTCGTCGGTTAACCTGTTTATACGGACGTTAGCTAATATTCGTAAGTGTCTCTTTCATTATTCCCTATATAAAGGCGTGTTTTTATGGATTATCGCCCATGAAAAGGATATTACGTGAAAATAATGAAGATAATTTACTGTTAGCTATTCCAAAATATTTGTCTATAGCTAAACTAAAAATCATAGACGAGACTATAAAAAAAAGCGGACGGGCGGCCATGCTGGCGCTAGCGATCAAAAGTGATAGACGTGAAACGGAGAAATGGTAAATTGTAATAACAGTCTATTATTTATAAAATTGAATAAAATGGAATAGTACAAAGCTGCAGTATTTTATTATCACTACATATAATCAAAAGAGAAGGCGATCCTGTTAATATTACAGAATTCAATATTACTTTGTGGAGTTTCAAGCGCAAAAGTAACTAAAAAATTAATTTTCTATATACTTAATATCAGTCTTAACACAAATTATGAAGAAAGAAGAAGAAGAATTATAAAGAAAGAAGAATACACCAGTCATTCTCCTTTCTTAATCTTGAGTTTTCGATTCTCTATAAAACGTCTTGGCAAGAAGCGTTTCATGCTTTACAGTAGATATTTCTAGACCTCAAGCATAAGGATGGAAGACTGTTTTTTATATTTTTATAACTTTTCTAGACAGTCTGAAATCTTGTAAATAAGGAGGATAAAGTTTATGCACCGTCATATCTTTCCAACGGTGATTTAAAATTGACTTGATAAACAAAGTCGGGATCAATCGGGATCTATGATAATATTGTAATTTGCTTTATATAGAACTCCGCCGTGTGGTATCTGGCTGAGTAGAATAGACCACCCTCATTTATTAACGGGGTGTCCTAAAAGGCGACTAAGGTAAGACGACGTCTGGTAGGCGACCGGTCGTAAAACACCTAGCCAAATCATGTTACAACATGTTAAAAACATGTCGTGCCGACGCCACTTAGAGTGGGATAAGGGCAGGAGAATGATGTTTTATATAGAACTCTACCAATTAAGGCCTTTATATAATACCGAACAATAACTAATAATAAATGTCGAGATCATTAATGCAAAGCACTTCAAGGTGCGGATTGTACAAAGCTGTGAGCGGTGTCGGATCGTCCATCACATCTCGCGGCCCTCAGATGTCGCACGCAGTTAGCTTTGTGTTCCCGATGAACGAGCGACCCAGCTAATTACTGGCTAATTACTGGCTAATTGTTAACAGTGATTGTGCCTCGGAACGATCCCACGCGACGCCGGCCATTGTGCGCCGCCTGCTTGTGTGCGGTGCGTTGTGACCGAACAAGAGGTACACTCGGCTATAACGTTTATATATGGTGTTTATTCGAAGGGCTAGTAAAAATTAAACAGGCTAGCATTCCGTAACATCGTACAGTTTAGTTTAATGCGGTCCAGATATTGACCTTTGTCTACTACTTTCTATAACTCCCTGTCGTCGAGACCTCTGCTAGTCATTTGACTTAAGTATAGCGATAGTGACTTAAGAAGTAGTGCTTTCGCTTCGCCATTGCTCAATATGAAATGCAGTTTCCACATAAACACCGGAGCAAAATGTATATACATAAGCAACTGAACCAAAAAGTAACGTCTGAATGTTAATATATAATATGATACACTGCAAAGACAGCGTTATAACAGAAACAACCTGTCTCAGTTTTTGCGGAGATCCATTATACAAAAGTAATAATGAAATCATTTTGCTATAACCCTCGATTAAGTTAATAGAAAACACATATAATGCTTAATGTAAAGTGGACGTTCACTATCACAAACTCAACAGTCGTTTCTTCCCGCAACCGAAGCATTATTAAGAGATAGACTCCAGGACAATCGCAGTGACGCATCACCAAGCAAACATAGTTACACACTAATGGGTTCAACCCCCACAACTTATTAAGCCTCCGAACAGGTGTAAGAAGCTTGAACTAGAAACATCTATCTGATCGTTAATAAAAGTGTCATTGTCGTGTTTAATGATCTCAAGTTGCTCTAAAATGTTACCTGTGCTTCGTTGGACAACTGGAGATTCAGTTGAGTAGAAAAGAAGTAGAAAAAATACTGATTAACTAACGGTCTTTATAGAATAAATGCAATTTACAAATCCATAGGGTACGCGGCCGCAGTCGCGGGCGGCTCCGAATCCGCTACACATGTCCCACCGCAAGTCGTCCCGAGTGCTCGGAGCTTAATTCCGAAGCTCTGGGATGGAGAATTAAATCAATATCATCGCAATCTCCACGCAATCCTCCCGCTGCCGAGTGCTTCTTCAAATTTGATTTCCAATTGAACCTCTCGACCATTTCGCTGTTACATCAGATTAGCTTTTTCCATGAGTGGTTTTGTTAGCGATCCCAAACGGAAACGATTCATTGCATTATCATGCTTATCGCCAGCCCCAGAGAGGCTATATTCGCTCACACCAATATGAAGATATTTTTGCGAGCTTCATTTTGTTTGATGTTGGCATTATTTTTGCTGATGACTTGGGTTAACTTAAAATTCCAATTTCTTACTATATAGCTATATAGCTATAACTAGCTATTTCTTACAACTTCATCGAGGGCTTTAGTATTGAAATAAAAAGTTTATATTAAGATAATATTATGAAAGTTTGTATGTCTGCCTATATCTAATCCTCAATATAAATTTGTCACTATTAAAGTTATTCATGTCTCCTCCCTTATCTCACTCTAACTGGGGTCGGCACAACAGTTTTTAAACATGTTGTTACATGTTTTAGCTAGTTATTTTACGACCAGCCGCCTGCCTGACGTCAACTTCCCTTAGTCGCCTTTTACGATACCTCAGTAAGAAATGAGGGTGGTCTATCCTAGTCAGCCAGACACCACACGGCGTTCACTATTGCAGTTATTATAGCAAGCTTAAATATAGCATATCAAATTACCGTTTTGACTTAAAGAACAGAATAAAATATATGATATAGTAATTAATTCAAGGCATTTTTTAATGCCGTGTGGTATCCGGCTGAGTAGAAAAGACCATCCTCATTTCTTACCGAGGTGTCGTAATAGGCGACTAAGGTAAGTCGACTAGCCGTTTTTTCTTACCGAGGGGTCATAAAATATGACTAAGGTAAATTGACGTCAGGCAGGCGACCGGTTGTAAAATACGTTGCCAACATTCTAACATGTTGTGCCGACCCCACTCAGAGGGGGATAAGGGCAGGGGGTATGATGATGAATTGAAAGCATATATAAACTAAAATTAATGACGAAGACCTAGGTTTCACTAGCAGGCTATACGTTAATTCGGTTTCTAAAGTCGTGGACCAAATACCCGTCATCTGCTATATACGTGATCTGATATGAGCGGAGAAAGATGTATCTATTTAGAGCGATCCCAAAATATGTCATATATGTTAATAGAGCTGTTGTAAGTAGAGCTATAGATTATGAGTACAGCAGTGTCGTGAGCCTACCAGCTGCAGTGAGCTGCCCAGTCAGATTTTAGCCACTATGTGTTCACCCTTTTACACGATTATTTACTATTTTATTGTAGACTAGCTGGTCTGGCGAACTTGGTACCGCCTTGAATGATGCAAGGGCTCCGTTAATTTTCCACAGCTAAACTCTTCTTTTCTTAACATTTGATATCCGAACGCACCCTGTCCGACAAGGACGTGCACTTTGTATGGAGAAATAGAATCGTCACTTAACATTTATTATACTATCAGTTAATGATAGTATACAGTTAATACGCAATTACTTACGATCAGATTTGTAGCAGGTGGCGGCGCAGTGTATCTTAGTTTCATTAGCATTGCTATAAAACTCAGACACGCACTCATTCACACATGCATGCACATAGCCATGCATACAAACAAACGTACTGTTAGACCGTCCAGTTTGGTTATATATATAGAAAAACACAAACTGAACTTATTAACTTTAATTTAATCTAAACACAACTGGTACTTGGACTACTATTGCGCGAAACCCTTGTAGCGGGTTGGAGCCGGAGTATATGATCACTAGTCTATTGCTGAAGCCAGCCAGCAGGCAGGAACCGGGTCCGTAGCTGGGCAGCAAGTGGACTAGATCACAAGAACTGAACTAATTTGGAAGAATGTATGAGTTTTATAGGCCTATATTGCTGATCGACACTTTATACCGACCTCAATTGGGAAACAATAAGTCAGCAATATATGCCCATGTTGTATAGGGTTGTAACATTTCCCCCCTTTAAAACGAAACATCCGCGGATAAAAGGATATGAGTTTCATCTAAGTACCAAGAATATTAGTAAAATAATATAGTAAAATATTTTAAAGTTTAACAATGAAATTGGCTTAGAATTAGTAACAGATTATACTTAATGATAGTATTTAAATCTACGAGATACAGGAAAACAAAACATTAAAATTAGTTAAGAGATTATATAAACCCATTTAAAATAATATATTGATCTTAGGAGTGAGACACACAATTAGAAAAGAAATTAAGAACTAAGATAATATAGTAAACTAATATAAGACAATATAAAATAATATTAAAATTAGGACGTGGAATATAAACTCTGGTTTCAAATTCTAGAGACGGAATTAATTGAAGTAACTTATAGTAAGCTTTACAATATTGAAGTAGTTTTAAAGTACCTATATTATTACAATTTAATTATAATCTAGTAACATGAGATTGTACATATATCCTATAATTATTAAGTTTTTGCCATACATCTATTTAGTTTAAATTATATTATAAATACAAAAATCAGAGATATCTTTCACATGCTTAGTAATAAGGTCACTTCACAAATTGGATTACCGACACTGGTTTATATGTTTCCGAGTTTGCACAAATAATATTATTATTTATCACTTCGCTCTCACTTAGGTCTTGTAACGCGGAATACATTAATTTATTTTGAGCTATGACCAAAAATCTTACGGGTGGATTTAGTGAAAATTAATTGTAATCTGTAACGGATTATAACATAATAGATAATAACTAACATACTAATATAACATAAGGAGTATAACTAGCGGTATGCTAATAACAAATATTATTTTTTTTCGTCGTTTATAAAGGTGATATTTTTTTGATTCTGTATGATTTGTTGAATCACTAATAAAAGATGTAGTAATTTTATGAACATTGTGAGATTTTGTGGGTGTAGGATGTCTAAATTGGGACGAATTTGTAAGGTGGGAAACAATAAGTCAGCAATATATGCCCATGTTGTATAGGGTTGTAACAGTACGCACACGAACACACACAAGACTCACTCACCCAAGCGCCTGTGCACACACAATACACACAGATTTACCAACACATTTCCTAACATGCAAGTGTTATGGTATAGCGGGGCCTACTAGCACTAGCTCTAGTAGAAATACTAGTAATATACTAGAACTACAACGGTTCCAGATTCTGTTTATAAATTTTATAAGGATTTGTATAGGAAATAAATATTTTTGTTTTTTTTTTGATCATAATCTTGTTCGCAAGCGCCGTGTCGTTCGACTTTCTTAGTGGACCCATTATTTAGTTCCGGTCCTTTCGCCGCTGAGTGACGCCGTTCTCACGGTTTGTTTATTAATTAATCAATCGAAACAATCTAAATAACTATTTTACAACTTACAGAACTTACGGAACTTATATTATAAATGCAAAATCTGTATATCTTTCTGTTTATCCGTTTCATTACGTATTATTAATGAAAACTGATGCGTGTGAAACTAATGTTCCAACATGTAGGATAAACAATATCCAGTTTTTCTATAAGGAATAAGAAAAAACTGTAAATTACGAAAAAAATATATAATTAAGAGTAATTAACCGCGTCAGTAGATGTGAACTAAATGCTTCTGCTGTTAATCAAAAAACTCATTTACTTATTTTACTTTAGTTGTTTACAATAAAAAGAAGAAATATAGAAATATGTCGAAACCGGCAAGCGGCAAAAGTATGCATCTCGTTGAGAGTTATATATTTGTGCCGTTTGCAGTTGAGACGCTAGGGCGTTTTAACCCTATCCGTTTTAACACCTCGGTTGATCGCCTCTTCGGGTGACAAGAGGGCTGGCTCCTTTTTCGCACAAAGAATCAGCTTAGCTTTAACGCGGAAACGCTGCCAGCATTCTTGGGACCATTCCACGTGGGCATGACTTGTATAGTACTAGCGTATAAGTAACTTAAGATAGATATAACTTGTACATTTTTGTTATAATTTTTTTTTTAAAGTAATAGAAATATAGTAAATCATAAATCGACGTTTGACGTTAGTTTGTGAAGTCCCATAACACAACAAACAGGTAACTATTTTACTATAATCCGCTCTTAAGGACGAGCAAAACTAAACAGAGTTTTTTTGGTTTTATTATTGAAGAAATAGTTTTGATTTTTGTCTGTCCAGATTGTTTCCGCGAATTTGGTTTAACCTGCGACAATCATAGGAGTATCATAATGTGTTAGACATCGATCGGTATCGCCGGTACCGTTTTGACGTAACTGTTGTAATTAAACCGCAACCCGCTGTCGAGAGGCGATCTATTGACTTTCTTTTCCTTTATTATTTGATAAAGCAAATGTTAAGCGGATGTTCAAAGTTACATTCGAAACATAATTGACAGGTTGCTAAACTTGACGAGGAACATTCGAGTATCATTTAAGTGCTTATTAAGTGGGTCACGGCTTTACTCATATTATGTAGTTTTTTCATCAGACGGTTAGCCAGTCTCAGTCAGTTTGTAAAGATTCGTAAAAGGTATATTACAACATAATGTTGGCAAAATTAAATACTTAATACTAAAGCTTAATTAATCTAAGACATGACAGAAGATTGTTCAAAGCTTTACTTTATTTACTTTAGTTTGTTTTTTTTTCCTTGTTGGCATTTCTGTATGATGCTCACAATCGACTGTAACATTTTGGAAAGACAGACAGATTTATCGTGTTTTCGTAAGCATAGTTTATTTATTTTAGTAAATAGCGCGTATAACTTATATTTATTATACGTGGTAATAGCTGCCAAATTTATAAATAATTACATTTATTCAGTAAACAGAAATCAAATAATATAAAAACTCTCATCTCTACAGATCGGACTTAAAGGGCTCGATTCCAGGCCGTTAATATATTAGTAACTATGACAAATTGTAAATAAAAATAACTTATTATGTTTATTATAGATGGCGTGTTTGAACGTCATTTTATTCCTGTTGAATTAATAGGATTTCTATAGCCTATATGTTACCTCGGTGTATAAGGAACAATTGTGCCAAATTTTGTCGATATTTGTTCAGCAGATTGGCCATGAAAACGACACAGACAGACAAACAGACAGACTTTCGTATTCATAATATTAGTAAGGATTTTTAAAAGGCTTTTAAAGATAACAATCAAGTATTTGTGTAAATACAGTATAGTACAGTATTTGCTATCAACAAACATGACGTAATTCATAGAGGGATCTCTCAAGGTGTTCATGCAGCGCCTTAACTATTAATTGTGTGTAATTGACTGTAAATGTGAGGTGCAGCAACGTGAGAATCTCGAGGTGTACTAAAAAATAAATACTGAGCTTGTGGTTGGCTGCTCTCACGTTTGTCTGCGAGCTGGTCGTCTGACATTTGAACTAAAGGTGAGCGCGAGGAGCGTTATATAATAGCACCGGGCGGCGATATTGCCGATACTGTTGGCTGGACGAGTCACCTTTAACTTGTTATGTGTTTAATGATTTTTTATGACTTTTAGAATGGAACGGAATACATTTCATTTCTCATTAAAGATTATTAAAAAAATACACGAACCATTGCAACAATTTAAAAGAAAAGAAGGATTTTGGTATATACTGATACAACAATTCTTTGATTCGGTGTGGCTTGTGGTTTAAAGGGGTTGTAAATAGTAGTAATCCGAACCAGCAGTAAAGTTGACGATTCAAAAGCACTCGTTTACAAGTTTACTTGAATAAAGAATATTTTGAATTTGAATTTGAATAATTTCCTGCAAAATCAAGCGACCGTTAGATTTTTTTTAAACTTATTGGCTTTTTGGTGTTTATTTGGCATTTCTTTTTATTGGCATGGTTCAAATTCAAATTCAAATTCAAATAAGTCTTTATTCAAATTGGCCTATTACAAGCACTTTTGAATCGTCAAATTAAAATTAAATTGAAGCTACAACTGGTTCGGAAAGGTGCTCTAACCGAGAAGAACCAGCAAGAAACTCGGCGGTCACTCTTTTAAAAAATAAATAGTACAGTTTTGTATTGACTATTGTTAACAAACTTAGATTATAATATCGTCTAGTACATAGCTGGTCGCAATTTAGTTCCAAGCTTTCTTATCATTGACATAGTCTTCAACATTATAGTAAGCTTTATTAATGAGAGTCTCTTTAATTGCTTTTTTGAACTTGTGTAAAGGCAAGTCCAAAATTGATTGAGGAATTTTATTATAAAAAAGTATACCGAAGCCCACAAACGATCTACGTACTTTCTGAAGCCTTAGCCTTGGTATTATTAATTTATTTCGGTTCCTAGTTTGCCTATTACTAATATCGCTTTTTTTATTAAAAAGATGTATATTTTGTTTCACAAACACTATATTATTATAAATGTATTGTGAAGCTACAGTAAGAATACCTATTTCTTTAAATTTATCACGAAGCAAGTCACGTGGTTTCATATTATAAATCGCACGAACAGCTCGCTTTTGTAAAACAAATATTTTTTGGATATCAGCTGCTTTACCCCATAGCAAGATACCGTATGCCATGATGCTATGAAAATAAGAAAAATAGACAAGTCTTGCTGTTTCAATATCAGCTAGTTGCCTAATCTTCCTAATGGCATAAGCAGCGGAGCTAAGTTTACCACAAAGATTCGTTATATGGGGTCCCCATTGCAGCTTTACATCCAAGGTAACTCCCAGAAAGACAGCTAATTCTTCTGTTTTTACTATTTCATTATTAATTTTTACTGTATGTACTAATTTTTCAGCATTAGGCAATGCGAATTCTAAACACTTAGTCTTATTTGTATTTAATATCAAATTATTTATTGCAAACCAATGCGATACCTGTGACAAGGCCTTGTTCACTTCGTCAACTTTAATGTAATGGTAATTACATAAGGTAATGGTAATTCTAAATATGTCTGTAGAGGACGATCTTTATCTGATCGCAGTAAAAAAGACCGTCTGGGTTCTATTTCCTCCTGCTCATGGCCTATTATAGTTTTTTGATTTTCTCTCAATAAACAAACAAAGAACAAAGTTATTACGGTTGATACTATAAGTCCCGCAAAAGTTTCATATTTTAGGGACAAGTTGGTATGTTTCAAACGCCCGTCCTTAAGCATTTATGTCGTTTAGAGTTATCTCAAAGGCTTGCAGTATATTTCCGCTTTATCCTATAATTTTACTAAATTATGTAGTTCAATAATTACGTAGGAGAAGTCACGATTGCATTCAACATTCTAAACCCCTATAAGTGGAGCATTACTTTGTACATCGGCTCGTTGCAGATAGATTTAGTGTTTGCTGGATATATTTTCCGCGTGATATTTTACGAACCATCAAAATCACTTTGACACAATTCCTTGTCGTGCCAAAGTAGAAGACACTACTTTTATCCGCTCACCCTCAGCTGATGAGGCTGCAAGGCTGTCAGAAATTGTAATCACGGTCAGGAGCGTCAGGTTATACGATGTTGCGATCAGACAAAAAAAATAACATGTACAATAATCTTATTTAAAAACCAGTGGTGCAATTTGCATTACATTACTTTATTCGTTGATCATAAAATACTGACTCGTTGTCTATAAAAAAGCTTAACTCGAATTAAGGAAATGTCTTTTAAATTATTTATTTCTCTCATTAACAACTCATAAATACGTAACACGCTCTCGGAAATAAAATAAAATAAAATTTCTTACGGAGATCAACATTTTGGTAATAATATGATTAATAAAAATTCAATCGTGTAATGTTTTAAGTCTGGGAATTGAATCTGATGTAAACATTTCGTACAAATTAAATGTATTTATAGTACGGAACTTTTAAACACGAACAACAACAATTACGTCTTCGCCGACTTCAGTACCGGGATAAAAAGAATCTTCTGTCACCTTTTAGCTTTCTCTGCCATATCTCAAGTCTATAAATGTAGGTCTCGCTGTAAGTAAAGTTTAGCGTCGGCCTTATTCCGATAGAGTGTAATTCAATACTATCGTCTTTAAATAATGAAGTTGTCACATCGGACTTCTGTTCTAAATCGGTTACGACTCTTAGCTCGAGATCACTATCTACTAATCACTAATCTAATCAGTAATCTGGGAGCCCCTCTCTCCGTCTTCCCCGTGGCTGAGCACCCCCGTGACGCTCCGTTCCGTTCCAGCCGCGTACTTCTACGTGGGCGCGTCCCGTGCGCCGGGCGCGGCGGGCGGCGTGCGGCTGCGCGACGAGCGCGGCGGCGCGGGCCCGCTGCGGCGCTACCGCGGCGAGGGCGTCACGCTGTCGCTGCCCGAGGGGAGGACGCTGCGGGACATCTCGTGGCTGGCCGTGTGGTGCGACGAGTACTCGGTGAGTGCCCCCCCCCCTCCACAGTAGGCACGAACTGAGATGGACCACGAGTGTACCAGCAAGATGGCATTATATACAAACGCAACTTCTTTCGCGTGGACCGCACTCTTGTTTGAGTAAACCGTAATATTTATATTAACTATGCTTAAAGTGGGTTAACCTTAAAAGTTAGACATATTCTGTCGCGGACTTTTATCTAGAACTTTACTTTACTTAGCGCACGCAAGGAAAGCTTTATATTTTGCCGTTTACACAATATTTTCGATCGCTGCTTGTCTCCTATTTATCTAAATGTGATGTTATCTATAACATCTATCTATAACCTTCCTCGATAAATGGACTATCTTAGAGACAAAGAATTTTTCCAATCGGTCCAGTAGTTGCCGAGATTAGCGCGTGCAATCAAACAAACAAACAAACAAACTCTTCAGCTTTATATATTAGTATACATTAGAAAGCGGGATCATAACATGATTATTGGTCTGAGTTATTCTGAATTAGGCAGACTCGAGCACGACAACTAGGCATACCAATCTACATAGTTACTGATTCCTTGCCAATGACACTTTTTACAACTCCTCGATACTATCACTCTACCACAGTCGTTCGCAGAGGTTTCGCTACACAGATACTAATTTCTCGCTGATGCCTGTTACTAACGATCTTAAAATATTATTAATTACAAATCTATAGTAACAGTTTTACATTGGGGTCAAGCTGCAGTTTTACTTTCCAAAAAAATATTTACTGGGTTAAATTTTGTAGAGACCTCTCCTTAACCTATAACATTAAGACGTTTCTTTCTACTTAAAATGCTGGTCGCGAATGAAAAATAAGATCATAAATTCTGTCATCTCGCGACGTCGGAGGCTGATAAAATTAAAAACAACAGCCGTGGACGCGTTAATTCCAGCAGTAATTATACAAAAACACCCCCCGGTGCTGTCGCGCGCCGCGAGGCAGGCGCTTGCGGTCGTATTCCACGACTATTATAATATAATGAACTAGTGATACCCACGACTTCATTTGCGTCAAAATAAGCGTTTGAGTACCCCCAATGTAATATGTGTTTTTTTCTTCAATGTCGAAATAAACAAGGGAATTTATGGTATACATCACTCCGATGTATACCATAATACCAGCCGAATGGACCAATTTAGTAACAATGGAAACTTCATATGAAATTTATATTAACGTATTAGAAATTATAGATTTACATATTTCGTTCTTAAAATTCTCGAGAGGTCAAATAATTTTTTTTCCTCAATTCTAGTTTGATAATTAGGCAACTAGCACACATCAATTTATTGAGTTTTATTTTGGAGTTACGAAAATACCTCTATCCAGTGATTTACAAGTAACTCTTAAACTAGATTTAATCGTGTCAAGTGGAAATCGTTATGACGAGCGAACTCAAAATTTCCAATAAGTGCTAAGTAAAATAGTGTGTTCCGAATTTATAGTGCATATGTGAGCCCTGATAACCGTTTAGGGCGACTCTGGCCCTGACCAAAGGTCATCGGGCGGGCAGCAATGATTTTCAGATAATGTAAATGTCCCATGTATTAAAGAAAAAAATTAAAGTGTCGTAAATACGTATTTATATTTCAACGACTAACAGTACAGAAAAAAATCGTAGCAGAAACAAAAAGGGCATAAGCAGTATTTACACAACAGTAGGATAGCAACAAACAGAGGTGTCTAAATAATAGTAAAAACACTCATCATCAGTTTCCTTCCTGAGGTAAATAAAAGACCGTCCACTTTGATCGCTCATTTATTACTGCGTCATCGTTAGCTATGCCGTACATAGTGTAGTCGTGTGAGTGAAAATGTACATCACTTCCCTTATTGTAATCTATTTGTGGTCGGCACAACATGTCTTTCTCTTCCATACTCCCCTATCATTCAACTCTGGCGCTACTCCTTTTATATGAATGTCATATTTCACACAATCCAACCATCTCTTTTTAACTTCCCTCTAGTCACATATCCATCCACAGTCATCCGTTGGCTCAAATCATTTTCATCCCTCTTTATAATATGTCCATACCATCTTTTCTATCGTCCATATCGTGTTTTCTTTAACTTTCAGACTTACAGTGCAAACACACACGTGAACTCTACAATTTAATATCACGTATTTCTACAAAACTCGTTTAATGTACGCAGTGGTTTCGGAGCGCTAAAATGAAAGCAGGAAGAGCTATGTGGCAGCAAAGTATCATATTAATATTTCTATTTCCATAAATTCCTTTCTATATTTTAAATCATATAATTTTTGTAGTGAAATATTTGTATAGTGAACTTAGAACTTTAATATCAACTTTCACTATCAAGCTGTACAGCGATCGGTAAATTCATGTTCATAACCCATTAAGTGGTAACTTTGTACTGAAACATTTTGAATTCCATTATAATTCCCATTAAAAATGTCTTGTTAGAAATAATCAATTAATACAGAGAAGCTATACTTTCATTTATACAAGGAAGAGTTCCTTGTATAAACAATTTTAAAAACCTCTTCACCTAACTACTTATGTGAGTGTTTTCACGAAGCTCCTTCTCCTGACAGGCCTGTACGAAGGTTTACAAACCAAGCAAAAACCAAGCAGTTTACAGGTGTCATATTCTTCGATGTCGCCAAAGCCTTCGATAAGGTCTGGCACGCAGGCTTAATTTACAATGTCACGTCTTACGCTGCGTATGGTAAAACTGAACAAAAAAAGAAAACGAACGAAAAGTTAAAAATGAATATAATGTTCTAAAGATTAGCTCGGAGTCGTAGGTCGGTTACGAGGTTGACGGTTGCATGAGGTGGTTGTTTAAGAAGTGTACTCTCCTGTACTTTGGACGCAGGGCTGTGCATGCGCAGCACGGTATTCGGTCAGCTCTCAATCAGTCCCAACGACTGTGTACAAGCAGCAGCACGGTAGTAGTGGGAGAATGCCGGTTCTGGCTCACTTCCCAGTCCCGGTACTCGGCAAGGTTCCAGTCAGCTCCGGTCTCAGTGGCTTAACAAGGGATCACCAGCCCCGAGGGAGTTCCCAGTACGGGAATAGAACACACTTTAAATAAAGTATTAATTTCAAGAATAAGACTATCATGAGTATTATAAGAGGATTCACTAATTAAACTCCTTATTAGGCTGAGACGTAACTGTCAAGTGCGTCAATTCAAAATCAAACTCGCAGACAATGTCAACTGACTCACCCGTGCGGGTCAACGTCCTCCCGTCGCAGCCCTCTGGTCAGTTAGCTAAATGATGTATTTAACTCAATGCGCACGCGCATTTGAATTAACAGCGTTACAACAAGCTGCTCCAACTAAATATACCAGACCGACTTGTACTCATCTTGCGAGAGTACCTGACTAATCGCACCTTTCGGTATCGCATAGACGGCACTTTATCGTCTCGCCGCACAATTCGTGCTGGTGTCCCTCAAGGATCTGTACTGGCACCCTTATTGTACTCGCTCTACACGAGTGACATTCCACGGGCGCCTATCAAAGAGCGTACACATCTTGCCCTTTTCGCGGATGACACCGCTGTATTTACCACATCCCGCCGACCTCAAGTAATAACTAGACGTCTCCAGAAAGCGGTAGACAGCCTCGGACGCTGGTTCCGCCAAAGGAGAATCGAAATAAACCCGGATAAAAGTGCAGCCATGCACTTTATCGGTAATCGCTTTCGATCTCACATAGACACACCTACGGAAATATCCCTTTACAATACACCGATTCACTGGCAACAGAAAGTCAAGTACCTAGGTGTCACCTTTCAACCTTCCATGACCTTCCACGAGCACATACACATAGTCTGCAATAAGGCTGCGTATGTCATGGGACGACTTTATCCGATGTTATGTAAGAAAAGTAAGATGTCGCTTCGCAACAAAGTGACACTCTACAAAACTTGCATAAGACCAATAATGTCCTATGCGAGCGTTGCGTTTGCGCACGTTTCAAAAGTCAGATTGCTCAGGCTCCAAAGACTACAGAACCGATTTATGCGGACAGCCACTGGTTGTCCGTGGTTCATGCGAAACGTTGACCTCCATAGAGACCTCGATCTCCCTACCATTACTCACCTCTTTAAACGTTTTTCGAAATCTTACTTCGAGAAATCTGAGGTACACCCGAACCCCCTTATTTCAGCTGCTTCTACCTACATCCCAGTTAGGTCCGACCATCGAAAATATAGGCGTCCAAAAAGCGTCCTGTATGACCCCGACGATCAAATAACGATCGCCAACACAGAAACACGTAATACACACACAGCGTCTTCGCCGGCGAAGACGAGGTCCCAGTTTTCTGACGTCGGTCGTTCGTGGCTTCTCGCCACCCTTCCGACGCCGCAATGACTAATCTAAGTCATACCATGAACCCTCCACTACGCGTCGCCCTAAGCCGTGGTCCGGCCTCACAGGAGGCACCCTTAGGACGATGTTTCCCGACTTAAGTAGAGCTTCTGCGCTCTACTCCCTGCAATTCGCAACTTCGGCGATGCTTCTACGCTCGCCCGTCCCGCCCGGTGACGCTGTAAAAGCCATTAGGGCTAACAGCATACAGTCAGTTCGAAAAAAAAAAAAAAAAAGGCCTGTACGGTCTTGTGTGCCTAAGAAATCACTCATCATCCCGCCTTACAATACTGTATTTTTTGCTAAATCTTTTACAGTTCTTGCCGCACGTCTATGGAACTCGTTGCCATACAGCATTATCTATGATAGCCTTAACCTTCCCCCCAGTGCTTTTAAACTTAGATTAAAGAAACAATATATTTCTTTACTCCCATAATGTATTTGTAGATATTTATGTATATATTATTTCTATTTTATTTATCATATATATAATATATTAATGGTTTATGTTTACAATATATTATTTAAATAACTGTTTAACTACAAATTGTCTCACTTCGTAGGTTAGCTGGTAGATATCTCTATCAAAGGGATGAGTTGACCTTTGTACTCTGTTTTTTATTGATAATGTTTTTCTTACGTTTTTTTATGGTACAAACAAATAAATAAATTAATAAAACGAACTGAAATATGCCATTCGAAGATCTCAATAGTAAGTTACTACAGAGAGTGTTTGTTCTACAGCTATTGTGAGCGTCGTTAGAAAAGCACGTTGAGTGGCGAGGGAAATGATTGCATTTCAGCAATTTCCTTGCTTTTCCGATTGAACCCTAAATGATTTAAATATTTCTTCGAGGTTTTAAATACAAATAAAGACTAAAAATAAGTTCAGAACTTATTTTAGAGATACATAAACACGTAAAGTAGCGATTCTAATGACTCTCGAAAAGTAGGTACAGTAGGTTACCCTTAAAGGATGTATATATTACTATGGATTTTTTTGAAGACATGAAAGAGGTAATATCCCGACATAATTTAAACGGATTTAACAGTGTTTTAAAGCTCCCAGGCTTAACTAATTTACACAAAAAGAAATCCTGAATGATTGTCTATTGGAGAGTAATTTATACTATTAGAGTTTATCACGATCAAGCAGACAACAGCAGAAACCTTGTTTTATACATTACGAATTTTATAGTTTTATTGTTTATGCAGTCAAGGCCAATGGAAGTAAAGAATGGCTGCATTCCACGGGAGTTTAACCTTTGAATTCAATTAAAAATCTTATCGTATTTGTTAAATTGTTGTACTCAAGTTGAAAAGAAACAAAAATAGTAGTAAATGGCGTAAGAATGTCAGTATATTTTACAATTTACACGTTGATATATTTTACATATTGAAGACATCATCAGTTTCTGACCCAGCTCTAAGTAGGGTCGGCACAATGTGCCTTCATCTTGCATTCTCCGCTCTCATTCGTCAACTCAGGTGTTACTTCTTGTATATGCATATTATGATTTCATCCCTCCTCGAAACATGAAGATACCAACATAAATTCGCACTTCTCATCTTTTCTATAATGGGCCCAACTTTCAGACTGTTCTTTATATACTCATTTGATCCAGTCAGTCACACCACACATCCACATTGACATTCTCATCTCCCTTGCATGCACCTTTCTCTCATTCTACATATTGAAGACATAAGAATATTAATTAATAAAAGTTTTCTTCACTTATTGTATTTGTTAGATAGAGTTCAATATTTGCACGACGCAAACTTACAATATACTGTCCTGTAACTCGGCACTCTCTTGCCGCAGTGGCCACTATATCTGGTACAAAAGGTAAAGCTAAACGGACACCAATGTATTCAGCTGACAGTTCAGTATAAGTTGCATGTCGCTGCAGCCTCCGCGGGGAGCGCTGCGAGAGCGTGCGACGAGCTGTTGATACAGCCATCGTTGTGTTGTCGAACTCGGTTTAATGTATGCTACAAATAGTATCGATTGGAGGTTTAACAATTTAAACTTTAAACTTAAGTTTGAGAATATACTGTTTCTAGTATGTCTATGTCGTATGTATTCTATGTCGTTGTATATTTGCGTGATCGAATGAGATTTGGACAATGAAACGAGAAGTAGAGCGCGTAGATAGAGTCAGAGGTAGGTAGAGAATAGCAAAGTTCTCTGTGTGAGAATAATATCTACACTCTAATATTAAAAATGGAAAAAACTATGTCTTTTGTCTTTAACCCTTGCACAGCTAATTTACGCGATTGAATTTACGCGAATGAAGCGATATTGGTGAAATTTTGTGGAATAGAAATTTATTTATCGGACTAATATATACGACAATAAAATTGGGAAACAGAATAAATAATATTTTATTATGATATTTTAACTTTTAAGTTAACCTGAAAATAATCGTAGGTATAGTTTTTTCCAAAAATAATTCTCTATCTCTAATGGAATCAAATGGAGTTTAAAATGTTTTTGCGACATTATAAAATGCATACAAGTTGAAAGCACTGTCTGCCGAGTGCGGGAGGCTTCAATTATACTTAGTTTTTGCGAGAAATAAAGCGATTTTAATTATAAAGAATGTATTAAAATGTTGTAAAATTTCAAGACCACCGTTTTATATTTTTTTAGGGTATCAAACGGTTAAATGACTAAAATGGTATCAAAGTTGAAAATATTTTGAATGATGTAAATTATTTTATACACAAAATATTCTGGTTTAAATTCAGTATGGCAATGGAGAATGATGTAGCAGTGTTAGAACAACCTTTAAAAATATACCTTTCAGTAAGAGATACAGATTCAATTCCAGTGCCATTACTTACGTACTCGCCGTCGCTAGCGGCGCCGACTCATATACATTCACTTAGATTTTGTTTTCCGTGAAATTCATAAAATGTGTCTCGAACAACTAACAACCGAGATCGGGTGATGAGATATTTATTAATGTACAAACTGACACTATAGATGCAAAACAATTGTTAATGCATCAAATTCGGTCATAATTACAATGTTATTGATGGAATCTGCTCGAATATTTTGTAATACAATAACTTCCATACATCCCACTAATAGGCAGGACTCCTTCTATGTTGGATGAGAAATTTACACCTTTCATGGTCTTCCTTCTTCTTCTAAGAACTCCAATGCGGATTGGTAGGTCACAAATATTCCTTGAATTCTCCAGAGATAAAGGATTTCTTGACTGTTTTTTTTTTACCTAAAAGTGAGTGTTGAATTGTTGGCTATAGTATATGTAAGGTGCTCCTTCCATGCACAGAGGTTAAGGCAAGAAATGAAACGATATTTGGTATGTATACTGGGAGTGACCGTTGACAGGAACGGTTTGCCAAAAAACTGTATGGTGTATAACTTTAGTGTAAACAATTTTACAAATAATTCTTACAAAGTAGAAAAGAAAAAAAAACAATATTACAAGTATTTTCCTTTCTTTCAGTGTTCATGTGATGCTATGTCCCGAAAGTGTGTGATAGTGCCCTTGCCTTGTATTTATATCAAGGAAATATGCATATTTGTGAAAAAATATCGTGACTATTTTAAAAGTAATGACGCAAGGTATAGAGAATAAAATTGTCGCTTTACAAAAACAATGCATACTGTATGTCAATTATAATATATAATAAGTTGCCTAAATATATAAAAGACTTATGTCTTCCTAAATTTAAATTAAAGCTACATAAGTGGCTATTAGCTCATTGTTTTTATTCGATAAACCAATATTTAAACTTACATATTAAGCCCTTAGAAAAAATAAGATCGAAAATTTAAATTCAAAAAGCTGTTATTTATGTTGTGGCGTCTTGCACCCAAGGGGTGGCTATCGACCACACTGGGACAGACTTTACGCCCGACGATATTTCGATGTCCGGTGGACAGCACAAAAACAATACAATGCACGTACGTACCTTGGACTGCTCAGCACCGCCCTCGATGATCTTTCACCAGCCGGGATTATTAACGATCGTTTTCGATGCGCGCGCGCACGCGGTGGTGTCTTAGCTTGTTCGGTTGACAGACTGACACTTGACGGGCGAGCTCCAACTTTTGACGGATACGGCGTGCATGACAGTTCGTATAAAAACTGTGTTGTCAATGCACTGAACACCGAACATCGAATAGTTTTTACGTTAACGGAACATCCCGCCCACCAAAATGCCTGTGGTATTTTCTGGTTATGAATATGATTTGATTACGATAAAATATGAAAAAACGTTAGAACTATGATAAATAATTAACGAATAAACCTACATGACTACTTAATGAAGTTACTTAAAATAGAGACGATATAATTAATGAACTTAATCCTCTGACGGCAGAGGACACAACTTAACTAACGGTCGTTTTATGATACAATTATTCGCAGTTCTGACTTCCGCAATTCGAATCACTCCATCGGCGCCCGGTAAGAGTTGGGTTACTCTACCAAGAGCCCAATGGAGTGGAGATCGATTTTCGTCTTTTATGACGACCATGGAACCTAGTTTTAGTGGTTTACAATCTTTGGTCCATTTGGCACGTTGTGTAAGCGTATTCAAATATTCGTTTTTCCATCTGGACCAAAAATTTTGATGTAAAGATTGCAACAACTGCCAACGATTAAGCCGATTTACGTTAAGATGGGATAGATCTTCATCGGGGACAGCTGTTAACGGTTCTAACGTGAGAAAATGTCCGGGCGTTAACGCGGAAAGATCATTTGGATCAGAACTGATAGGACATATAGGTCTCGAATTTAAGATGGACTCGATTTCTATGAAGAGCGTTGTGAGTTCCTCGAACGTTAGAACTTGATCTCCAACAACGCGGAGTAGATGAGATTTAGCAGCCTTAATTTGTATCTCCCAGACCCCTCCAAAATGGGGACTAGATGGTGGGTTAAATTTAAATTCAATTTGTTCAGTACTAGAGGCCTGTTGCATTAATGATGATAATTGATTACGAGCGCCGACAAAGTTTGTCCCGCAATCTGAGTGTATAACGTTACATCGACCTCGTCGACCTACAAACCGACGTAATGCAGCTATGAACCCCTCAGCTGAAAGCGTTGAGACTAATTCAAGGTGAACGGCCTTGGTTGCTAGACATATGAATAAACATAAATATGCCTTATCAATGCGAGCACCACGGTGTGAGCCTGATTTAATTCTGAATGGCCCACCAAAATCAACGCCAACAACTGAAAAGGCCTTTACTTGATTAACACGGTAGGAAGGAAGATCGCTCATAAACGGCTGCAAAGGTTGAGGATGAGTCCGATAACATCGTACGCATTTGGTAAGGCATTGACGAATTACACGCTTAGCAGAAATTATCCAGAACTGCTGTAGAAGTAAGAAATGAGTAGTGTTTACGCCGGGATGACAATAATTACGATGAATAAAATCGATTATCATAAACGTTAACCGATGATCCGAGGGTAAAAAGGCAGGATGTTTATGTTCGTATTCTAATCCTGCTCGAGATATTCTACCGCCCACCCTCAGCACACCACGGCTATCAAGAAAAGGATTGAGCTTGCGAAACGGTTTAGGTAGCGGTTTGTTAAGCCGTAGTTTTGAAATTTCTTCCGAAAAGTTCTTACTCTGGACATGCTTAACGATTTGCAGCAATGCATTATGTCGCTCCACGTTGTTGAGGAAACGATTATAATTAGCCTGATTTCGATGACGTGAATTGTTAATAAAACGATATATGTAAGTGACGACGTTAATGAGTTTTTGAAACGATGAGTAACGATTTAATAAAATATCAAAAAGATTGTCGTTCTCATGTGCTTCTCCAGTTATTAACCCTACTGATTTACGGGCTTCAGCTTGCACGATTTGGTCATCCACGGGCGATACGTTTCCTAAACTTAGTGGCCATGTTTGACGATCATGTGAAAGCCACTCCGGTCCCGCCCACCATAACGAGTTGTGACGAATATCGCCTGGGAATAGGCCACGGGAACATACATCGGCAGGATTGTCTCGCGAAGATACATGATGCCACCATTTTGTAGGAGTGATATCCTGTATACGACTTACACGATTAGCAACAAATGTAGTCCAACGAATTGAAGGCGAGCGCAGCCATGAGAGTACGATAGTTGAATCGGTCCATAAGTAGACAGCATCAAATGAAATACGAGGTAGATAAGAATCGCGAACCACCACATATAACTCTGAAAGAAGCATTGCAGCACAAAGCTCCAATCGAGGCAGCGAAGTACGTTTTAACGGGGCTACTCGTGCTTTCGAACATACCAAATGGATATGAAATAGACCATCGCTGTCGGTAACACACAAATAGATCACAGCGCCGTAAGCAGTTTCTGAACTGTCAGAAAAACCATGCAATTCATATGATTTCGCATTCGTATGAGTAAGTTTACGTGCAATTTCGAGTTCAGCCAATTGAAATAGTTGAGCTTGGTATTGGGTCCATGCGCGAATGATTTCTTCAGGTGGTGTCTGATCCCAGCCAACACCAAGGATCCACAGTTTTTGTACTAAGCACTTAGCTAAGATCGTTATGGGGGATAAGAATCCAAGAGGATCGAAAACTCTTGCGAGTTCACTCAAGATAGCACGTTTGGTACACGGCCGTTCAGTGGGCTTAATTTCGAAAGAAAAAACGTCAGAATTCGGATCCCACTTAAGTCCGAGGACCTTTAGAATGGATGGCTCAGATTTATCCAGAGATACAAAACCAGTTAGGCGATCTTCAGCGGGAAGATTAGATAAGAGCTTTGCACTATTACTGACCCATTTTCTAAGCTGGAAACATCCCTGTTTGAAAAGACCGATGAGCTGCGCTATAGCGGTGTGAGCGTCTTCCAATGACTCGCAACCCGTAACAACGTCGTCAATGTAGACATCTGACAGGGTAATTAGTTTTGCTATCGGATACCTGTCACCTTCATCTTCAGCAAGTTGCCTTAGACAACGACAAGCGAGAAAAGGAGAGGAAGCCACACCATACGTGACAGTGTTTAAATGGTATTCTTGAAGGGCTTCATCAGGTGAAGCTCTCCAGAAGATACGTTGGTAATCACGATGGTCCGGAGCAATAAGAATCTGTCGGTACATTTGACGAACATCAGCCATGAAGACAACGTTGTGTTCTCTGAAACGCATAAGGATGTCCAAAATGTTGGGCTGTAATTTGGGGCCAATTAGTTGGGTATCGTTTAGGGAGCGCATGTTTCTGTCCTTGGCGGAAGCATCGAAAACCACGCGCAAGCGGGTGGTTAAAGATTCAGGGCGTAGAACACAATGGTGAGGGATATAGTACTTTCCCTTTTCCATTTCATTCGCAGGCACCAATGACATGTGATTGCTATCGATATAATCACGCATGAAGTCCTTATATTGATTTCGCAACTTAGTGTCCCGTGAGAGTCTACGTTCTACAGCGTGAAAACGCCTCAGAGCAGTATCGCGTGAACCAATGAAAATGGGTGGATCGCAATCATCCTTGAACGGCAGCCGCAGCATGTAACGACCCGTGTCAGTACGAGTGAGAGTAGAAATAAACTTATGTTCACAAAGTAATTCGTCTGGAGTGGACAATATGACCTTCGGTAGGGACTCTAGTTCCCATAAACGTTGAACCAATGAATTTAATTCCATGTCAATGTCTGATTCGACCTGCAGCAATGTGTTTGTACACAAGCTAGTTTTCCCTAAAAGAAGCCAACCAAAAACTGAATTAAAGGCGGTTGGTTGGTTTGCGCATCCCTTAATATGTTGATTAAGTAACGAATCCGCAAATACGTCAGCAGCGAACAAAAGATCGATTGGTCCTGGAATATCAAAACCAGGATCAGCTAACGGTAAAGAATTAATGTGTGTCCATCCCGATGTATTTAGATTAGCTATAGGTTGATCACAACATATTTTAGAAATTACGTGTAAGTTTAACTCAAAAACAATTTTATCTTTAGTTCCTATGCAGCAGGTAACGTCTCCTAATATTGAAGCAGCCGATTCGCCTAGGCCGCTGACACGTGCAGCAGTCTGTGTGCACTCTAAGTTCATGCGTTCTATTGCCGATTTGGTAATGAAGTTACTCTGGCTGCCCGTATCGAACAGAGCACGAAAAGATTGCATATTTCCAGATCTGTCTCTAACCTGCACGATTGCAGTCGCCAGTAAAACAGTTGTATTTGATTGACACCTCGCCACGAGAGATGAACTAGTGTTATCAGATTCGTTAGATTTATTACGATGAAGCAAGGTGTGGTGTTTACGTTTACACGTACGACACGAAAAGATTGAATTGCAGTTTTTTAATTGATGAGACGCCTTAAGACAATTGTAACACCAATTTTTCTCAGTTGCAATATTCATGCGTTCATCGATCGATTTTTTCAAAAACTCCGGACATAATGTAATGTTATGAGAATCGTTACAGTAAGGGCATTTAGAAATCCGTTGAACGGTCTGAGAAACTTTCGGTTCCGGTCTGTCTTCGTTTGCCACAACGAGCGCCTGAGGTAAGTTAGAACGTTTAGGTTGAGGGTGCGAGGTAAAAGAACGCTGCGGAGGCCTAACTACTTTTGATTGAGCGGAAAAATGTGTATCTCGCGACAATGCTTCACATTTTGTGTGTAAAAAGTTTTTTAATTGTTCGTAATTCGGTAATTCTGTGTGCGAATAATTTTCCTCAAAACTACGACGCAATCCAGAATCTAATTTTGACAAAATGTGATAAACCAAAATAAAATCCCAATGATGTACCGGTAAATTAATTGTTTTTAAGATACTTAAATTTTCCTCGATTAAGTCAAGAGATTTCCGGAATTCAGACGCATCATTAAATTTAAAATTCATGTTTAAAATATCTCGCCAACATGTATACGCTAAGTCACGTTTACTCTTATAGCGTGCAATGAGAGCATCGTATGCGTCGCGATAATATTCGTGACTGAGAGGGAATGTCTTAACTACTGACAGAGCGTCTCCGCTAAGCGACGATATCAAATAATGGAACTTCTCCGTATCGCTGAGAGAAGCTGAATTGTGTATCAATGCGTTAAATGTATCGAAATACTCAGGCCATCGTTTAACATCTCCAGAGAAACTAGGTAGCGATATTTTTGGTAAACGAATGTTCGAACTAGTCGTTGAGCTAGTCGAAGGATTAATAGACTCGCATTTATTTAAGTTACGATGAATTGATAAAACTTTATAATACATTTCATCAAAACGTTCTTGGATTTGACAATCTTCGGCATCAGGATTATCCAATACTTCCAAGATAGTAAAGTGCGCGTGTTCAAAATTAGAAGCTATCTTCTTTATTTCTTGGTGGTATGAGAAAAATAACTCGCGTTGAGAATCATCCTCCGCGGCCAACACGCCGATCTCTAATGCCTTACTCAGCCGGTTATAAGCGAGCGTACGTTTCCTACGTAATGCTGTTAAATCATGCGCTGTATATTCGTTATCCACAGATAGCGAAGTCGACTTCTTAAAAGCACCTGATTTACGAGAGGGTTTACGTAAAAGAGACATGATTATGTTGTATTACAATGCAATGAGGCGTAAATAAAATTATAACTTCAAACGTCCTAGAAAAATGTAAACAAAGTTACGAGTAATAAAAGTTATAAGTTGAAATGCAAGCGAACGAACGCCGCGGCAGAGATGATTCACTATCGCGGACGAATTCAGTGCAATACCGATACAGTACGCCACACAAGTTAAATTCGATGACTGCGTACATCCATACAAACAACGCGTTACTTGAGTGGTACACCGTACTAAGAATAAAACTCTGTTAGAAATGTAACCAAAGAAACGTGAACTTTATTGCACTAGTGATACGATCTAAGAATGTTAGCGCTGAATACTACCTACCCGATAATAATTTTATTATTTCTAATAGTTTATGAATGTTTTGTTTTACGATAAAAAATGAGAAAATACGAATTTATATCGAATAATAACGTTATTATACGCGAGAATTAGATGTAGAAAGCGAAATATTTTATTATTGCGAGCCGATTATAAGAATAAACACCGATAATTTTGAGTGATTGTTTATTTGATCTCACAATAATTCAATATTTTAAGTAGAATGATTATAATCCCTGAATGATACGTATGAATACGAAAGGTAAGGTATACGGTATTGAAATAATTGAATGATTTTGAAATTGTAGACTAAAATTACTGAATTTTATGACTAAATTCCAAAAATACGATTTAAACCAGAAATACCATACGCAAATTGATCGGTAAGAACGATATATAGGTGAAAGTCCCGGGTTTCGGCACCATAAAATGTGGCGTCTTGCACCCAAGGGGTGGCTATCGACCACACTGGGACAGACTTTACGCCCGACGATATTTCGATGTCCGGTGGACAGCACAAAAACAATACAATGCACGTACGTACCTTGGACTGCTCAGCACCGCCCTCGATGATCTTTCACCAGCCGGGATTATTAACGATCGTTTTCGATGCGCGCGCGCACGCGGTGGTGTCTTAGCTTGTTCGGTTGACAGACTGACACTTGACGGGCGAGCTCCAACTTTTGACGGATACGGCGTGCATGACAGTTCGTATAAAAACTGTGTTGTCAATGCACTGAACACCGAACATCGAATAGTTTTTACGTTAACGGAACATATGTAATTGAAATAAAACTTTATTAAATGCTAATATGCCATGCATATAATGCCATGTAAGTCTTAAAATTTTTAAATCGTAATGCCAAACTGTTAAGTTTCTTATATTTGCATGCCATTTCTTGGTATTACACTGAAAACAAATAATTTTAACACCTTTTTGTAAGTTTGTAAGTATTATGCAAAAATAAATGAATTTGATAGTAGAAACTAATAGGCACAAATTTATACAGAAAAATCCATTTGTGACTGAGGAAACGAAATAGTCAAGGGGTCTCATCGTCCGGCCGTCGCTGCTTGAAATATGTAGATCAATACGATAATTCTCCTCCTCCTTCCGCAGATCAACTTCGGCTCGGTGGACCTCCCGCGCTCGCTGGAGTACCCCAAGCCGGCCAAGGCGGGCGCGCTGCGCGGCGTGCACGGCGTGGCCTCCGACCCCATCGTGGTGGTGGACGCGCAGACCCTGCTGGTGCCCAACTTCTCCTACGACGGAGAGGCTCCCGGTGAGACATCAAAAACTTTCATTTTAATCGATCCAGCCGTTTCAGAGTCTATAAGAAACATAATAAAAAAATGTGATCTTTCTTAAATAGCTGTATAAGTTTAAAAAGTCTTATATTAATATGATTATTATAAATTCTTTATTGTTCTTTCACGCCGAAACGAGTAAATTCCAATGTGACCGAAATAAGGGGAGTTTGTTTCTACTGAGAAGAACCAGCAAGAAACTTGACATTATGTTTTCAAATAATTTATAAAATTAGTCGTTACTTTGCGGAAATCAATAATATAAAAGTAATAATAAAATTATTTCGCTATAATCCGCAATAATATAGCTTTTGTGTTATCTTTTCAAAAAGAAAATTAAAACTTCAGAACGTTAACTGTTTCTGTCTACGATTCCAATGAAATACTTTTATCGCTTAGGTAATCTTTATTTGTATAGTGCTTTGTTCAATAATAGTTTTAGATACTTTCTAAACTTATGTAAAGTGTACACTATTTTACTAATGCGAGTTTATAATGCTTAAGGAATTCTGGTATGGAAACGTATACCACGCCTGTAAGCGATTTCCGGTGTTTCTGGTGACGAAATATTTTAGAGTATAGTAACGGCCCGTTCGTAAAGTACCTCAAAACATTAGGAAACCCCGCTCGCCTGTCCCTAGCGCAGTATCGGGGTCTGGGCCGCTCGCTGTTATCCGAATGCCGACCGCCTTGAGACAGATCGCGGCGCCGTAAAGGTTAGAAGCAACGGCTGCATACCCGCAGTAACGGCTCGGGTACGTGCAGATGCAATCATACTAATAGCAAATTAGTGAAGCCTTTGAAGTCATGAGAACGTCCTTGCTCTAACTGGAATGACGTTAGATTGATCGCACGCTGCACTTTTAAAATTTTTCGAATTTCTATAAAGGCTATAGACGAGACAGATTCAAAATCTCCGCTGTCAATGTCATATATTAAAATAAAAAAATTATAAAACTATGTCTATCCCTGCTAATCTGTTGGCCCAATTTTGATTTTATTTAGCACAATTCAAGCTTATATAAAATAAAAATTCCCATTTTTCTGTTAGGACAACAGCAATAAACTTAAAATTGATACATCTGTAAAAAAGTTGGTGCTAACGATGTAGAGAGTTCAACTAATGTCTCATATAAAAACATCAATGTGTAGTTAACGGGCGGTCAGCCACAGGCGAGCGGCACCACTGACAGCGGTAGCGGGCAGTTCATAAGAGTAGAGTACGATACCATAGAATACGAGGTTTCTAATGAAACACATATTAGTATTCATTGACTTTCAAAATTAAAGAAACAGTCTAAACGTTGCCGGAACTAGGATATATTTCTAATTTTAAATTCAGATTGTAGCTATAGATTATGATTAAAAGTACCATTTTAGATATATTGGCTTCTGTATTTATTACTTTTTTTTATTAATTCGATCTGACACTAATATAAGGCCTCGGCAGCAACAAAAACATAAAAGGACAAAGGTGATGAGAGCAGCATTTTGTACCGACACTGAAGTGTAGATATATATAGAATAGATAGTAACAGGGCGTGTCTATTCCACTGGATGAAAGTCTCATTTCTTCTTTTAAAAAGACCATTGCGGCTCAGTACCATCACGTTGCTCCCATGCGAATTACCAAAATACTCCTAATAAATAGTAATAATATGCTGGTTTCCTCATCGTGTTTTCCTTCTTAATTCGATATATCATTTACGAGATCCGTTTTTATAGAAAAGTAATAAAGCTTAAACTCGCGATCCCCTTACAGTAATGCGCCGTTATCGTTCAGCTGTCATGACTAATATATATTTTGAATTTATATAAATTTATATATAAATTTACGTTCCCTTCCTTTTTACTTTTTGTACTAGGTCATTACAAAAGCCTGATGATGTAGTATTGTTGTCTTTAAAATATGTTTCCTTTTGTTATGTCACAGTTATGAGTTGTAGTAACTAGGACAAGCCATCATTCTGCAATTGTAATTTTAGAACGAATGCTGTAAACATTCTTAATAGCTCATTTAAGTGTCGGTGCCCTATCCACGATCCACGAGCGTATCCTATCTATCCCCGCTTAAACTCAAAGCGAGCCCCTGTCCTACCGCGATCTAACGCTCGATGTACAGTTTATAGTTATGTAATTGCTCCTCTATCGCCTCGCGCACGTCAAATTCCATATTTTTATTACTAAGTACCCCGGGGTCGGCGCACGCAAAATCCCTTGCAATATGCAGTTGTGCGGTTATATGCAATGTAATTCACCTCACTTGAGCTCGAATTGCATTTGGCTAAATATAACGCGTTATTCAGGTTCTTGTTTTGCAAAAAACGTGACCAGTATATTTCTAGTAATTTAAATTTGAACCTAATCTTAAGTATTCACGTGCGATCTGCTAAACCACATTCTGGTGGCGTGGTCAATCTAAACTCTAGATTATTTCCTGTCTCCTTAGAATACTAGAAAAGCTGTTATTTTATAAACTGTTAGTTTAAATTAATTGTAAAATTAGTCTTCAATTAACAGGGTTTGATACTACAAAACAAATGATAATATTATTTTGCTATAATTCGCCATTACAGAAAACTTATGATAAACCTGATGCTGCTGCCGGGATTGGCTCCAGACGAGGAAGCTCGTCACCGGTTAACAGTAGAGACACGAAATTTAGTTCAAAGTTTTTTTAACTTGACTTACCATAATGTCAACAAAGCTCGCTTAGCGATTTTTTTCGTGGATTCTATCTCGTAGTAATACTTTTGGTTAGGCGGTGAAATGATTGACAGTCTAAAACCAATAGTAAAAATTAAAAATTAATAGTTAAACTAATATTAAGAAGTTAAATAAAATAAATTATGTCGATCTGCTAGTTTTTGAACTTTGGCGGTCACATCTCTAAAGAAAATTAAAATAAATTTCTCATACGTGTGTTTCTGCACATATTATAATAAGCTTATATATTATAACGAAATAAACCAATCAGTACTTGTCAAATTTCTTCCGGAAACGACCGCGCAGTTTAAATTTCACTCGTAAGAAATTGAAGCGGCGAAATGCCTTCGGAACAAATTTCAGCTCTTGAAAAATGTCGATAGCTATCTGGAATTGATTTATGTTAGTTCCGACCTTCGGGAAAATATTAACCCGGATACCGTCCTCGTACCGGGGACTCGACGTACCCGCGGCTGGCGGAGCCTATCGACTGCCTCATGTCATGCCTCGTGCACGATATCTGTCCAGGAGGAATTACGTATATGCGGGAACAAAAATGTTCGAGGGCTTCGGAAAATATGTTATATGAGAGTCAAATAAGCGCTCAGGTAATAAGATGATACAATTAATCACACGCTTTTTAGTGGGAAAAATTAAGAAGAACCCTGCATATATGAAGGATTTATACACCGAGGTAAAAGAGCGTTTGCACAACTCTTCAAAAGTTACAAGGCGTAATTTTACTTTTCGCTTTAAGAACGACTTCTGTTGGGCGCTAAAAATGCAATCGTTTGTTGATATTTGACCGTGGTTTAGTGGTAATATAATATTGATGGTTATAGAATGCAGACAAACTCTCCAGGTAGATCAAAACTTGGCTCGGTATTGAAGTAATTTATCTTAGTGGTATTATGGTAGGCCCAATCCTTATTTTCAAAATAAGGAACCTTTGTCCAGCTGTCAGTGATACTAACACTACTGATTAACAAAACATCAAATCCAAACATTGGAGCTCTGTAATTGCGATTGGAGAGGGATATGGAAGTGTTTATTTAAACTTTCCAAGGGAGATGTATGTTCCTCAATGAGCTAGAGTGAAGCGAAATCGGATTTAGCTAGTATCTCACAATATGGGCGAGCCGTGATCGTATCGTTTAAACGGTCTCCCGGACAGTTTTTATATTAAGTAATGTTATACTACGCTTCACAAATTGCCGCCTATCGAACTGGTATGGAGACAGTTTGTGAACATGGCGCTCAAAATGAGGTGTAATGTATGAAGTTTGGAGCAGAGAGGCTCACCAGCAACTTCCTTGAATGTACAAACTTTTGTGTATTTTTACTTAAAATTATGTTTGTCATAAATATAAAGGTTCCTTTGAAAGTTATGGGTTTGTTAACTACTAGCTTACAGTGTTATTGAAGATTATAACAAGAACAGCTAAATAAAATCCAAATGATTTCACATATTAATTCGCTGGTACGGCTGTCGTATTCGACGAATAATCGCTCCTATCATGTCAATGTGCTATATAAATATTCATTTCCTCGATAAATGAAAGTAGTGATTTCAATACGATAGTATCACTATGATAACGAATACTCCAGATTTAAGCCGATAACTTTGGTAGTCATTGGTATTAACCTTTACGGCTACTGTTCTGATTTGGTCTTTATTTGTAAAATAATCAAATTGCTCTCAACAGATGCCAAGTTCTGGGTGGGGCGCGGTGAGAAGCCTTCTCCCCAGGGCATTCGTATCCCGGACGAGAACGGCAAGGAGTCTCCGCTGAGGAAGTACGACCGCAAGACCATCGTGCTGACCCTGCCCGGGGTGAGACTCTACGGATATAATACTTAATAAAATAGATCAACTAAACTTTTTATAGGTAATATTAAATTCGAATTTCAGGTGACGTGAAAATGCTTATTAAAGACAACACAAATTTAGTGAAAGAGCGCAAATTTACCTTAAAATTATATAGTGCTAATGGTAGATTGTTATTCTCAAGCTGACCCCTTTAAAGGCCGATATAAATCAGCAGAGCAAGTAGTTGTAGGAAGGAACGTTACAGGTATGACTGAAGGATTTTGAGCGGTGCTAAAGAATCAATAGAACAATTGGCTTTATACCTTAAACACTACATGATCGAAACTTATATCTTGCTTTTGATGAAGGCAACTAGAAACCCAGATAACTTCCTTTAGAGACTGCTCAGGGCTGTGTCGCATTCTTCAGCACATTCGTCCCAAGCAGTCCCTGTATCACCACCGTTACTGCCCCAGGAGCTGACGGTGTTCGACATCGGCCACTTCGCGGTGTGGTGCGAGGCGTTCACGGTGAACTTCGGCCACGTGCCGCTGCCGCGTGCCGCGCTCGCCAACGTGCCGCCCAGCCTCAAGATGCTCGGGGTCTCTCCTCAGGTACGTACCACCATCACTGATATCTCATGCACCTCTTTTGACCCAGCATATTCCTGACATTTGACTACTATTTACTTGTATTCCTTCCGTTGTTGCGTCTCTCCATTTCGTTATCAACTTTGATGATGAGAAAGCTGTACCTCGATGTTACTTTGATAAATGTTGACAGTCTCATCGATATTTGATCATTAAGACCATCGTAAGAAAATGCAACGTTGATTCTTTTATAACTTTAGGAGTAAATTATTTTAATGGTTTGAATTATAAGATAAAGCTGTAATTATAAGGCTAAGATTCGGTATTTTAGGCCCTTTCTCCATTCACCGGTAACCATTCTTAATAAAAACATGATGTGACCGCGAATTAGTTCAGGTCAGTGTTAATATCAAAATATTGCCATGAAAACGTTGGATTTTATCTTATATATGCTACAATTGTATTCGATTTGAACAACATTACTCCGTCAGTTGAGCTGTCTACAACAGACAGACTGGCATTTATGATATAGATATGGATTGAACAATCTTCGTGTAGTTATCAAAATATCTTATGTAAAATTAATAAATATTCTTAATTAACTTTGATTCAAATAAACCACGGTTGTGTCGAAATTGACAATTGATTAAATCTGACCTTAATTCTGAAAAAGGTATAATTTTATTTTACCTTTTTGGCTTTTGCGGGTCAATTCGCTTAAATATATGTTTAAGGTTTAAATGAACTTACAATTGCAAGAAAAGGTTAAATGTACCACTTCAATCAATAATGAATCACTAACTTCTCATAATAATGACTTAATTCTTGAATATATTTGCTTCCCTCTGCTGTTCTTTAAGTGCTGTGATGGTGTAGGTATTAACAATTGATTAATCGCCGAGTTTCTTAATAGCTCTTTTGGTAGAGGCAATTTTCTGTCAGTAGAGGTCCACTCGTTTACGACTTTAGTTGTATAATGTATATTTGAATCTGGTCAAAATCTTTGCCCTACACATTCTCTCCGCCGAGCAGTGAGCTCGCACAGGCCAATGCCGCAAAATCATCTAACGAGCGCACGGCCGCGAGTCGGCTGCGAGGCGCGGCCGGTTATTAATTAACGCTTCAGAGTATGATAAATAAACCACATAAGATGTATCGCTCGTGTCCGACCAGTCGACACATCTGTAGATTAAATAATAAATATTCATTTGCAATAGCTCGGTTGGCTGCAGCTATAAATCGAATTATCTTGACCCCAAGATTGGAGGTTGCCGATTTGTTATGGAATGGAGAATCACGTTTGATTATTATTTTATCTGATGATAATATTGAAATAAAAAGGTTGTGAATTAAAAGAAAAACAGAGGTTGGCTATATTTTATTATTTAATTTATATTGGTGTCATGACAGGCTGCACGACATCAGCTCGCATGATTGGTTCTACAACGTGATATGTCATTACCTCGTTCTGGATTCATTGGTTAAGGGGATATGAAAAATGTTTCAAAAAAACACAACAAAAGTATGAGCTTATTTAGCAAGATCTTTATTAATTTAGAAAATTCATTTTTTATTCTATAAACATGACTTGATTGAAGAAACGATCCCAGCAGTAGCTTTACCTAAATCTACAAACTTCACCGATATTAATGGTCTTATTTGAAATGAATTATAGAATTAGTCATTTTACCATATTGGTATCACATTATGTGTTCTTCAGCTAAAATTAAAGGAGTTGACTGACTAATTTAACTAACTTATTGTCATCGTTCGCATTGATAGAACAATTTGTTCCGGGTCAAAATTAAGAGTGAGTTTATTTATAACATAGTTTACCTTAACACGCGCTTAGATGGCAGGACCACATTAATTTGAAATACATTTTCGATATCCATTACAACAGCTACAAGTGTTTAGAAAGCTATATATAATTGTGGATTTACGTTCTGAGCATTAACCTAGAAAAGAATGCAGCTTTGCACTTTATTGGTATTTTCTACAGTTGCTCCGGAAATATGTATCTATACATATATAAATACATATCTATACATATTATAAAACAAAGTACCCATAAAGCTTTCTGTATGTGATCGATTTTCTCAAAATCAACTGATAAGATTTTGGACGGTTTTTACTAAAAGATTTTTGCAATTCTTTTAGAAGGTTTAGGTTCACAAGCACATTACCGTTTTATTTAAATTGTATTGGAAAGGTCACGCGGTTGTAAAGAAAATTCGCCTGTTGGGTGCGATAGTCGCGTGCGCCGCGGAAACCAGCAGAGATATACTAAAGTAAAGAAGAGAAATGTAGATCCACACAAATACTACAAGGATAATTCAATTAAATACACTAATTTCCACGGAGGTGTAATCGCAGGCACAGTTAGTAATATACATTTAGTAGTTTACATGTTATTTTTAGTAGTCATTCCATTATTTTAATATTCATTTAGTTACGAAGAAATGTCCCAAAGGATAAGATCATTAGTGCTCGTCCAGTTTTCGCGCGGAGCTTTGAGGGTGGCATTAATTAAATCGCATTCAGTGCCAGCTCGCAGTTTGGACAGACTCCAACCGGCCCGAGCTGGCGGTCTGTCCGTACATTTAGATACAAGAAATACGAGGGGCGTCTCGTATGTGGCTTTAATGAAGAGCGTAATCGTAAAGATGTACCCGCGTCTGAAAACCAGCGTTGGTAGTGCAATGTTTACTAGTTACAAAGTATCGTGGTATCACCGAATATAACAAGTCGAAAATCAATGTTTGATCTCAATTTAATGTTATAATTTGAATTTGTATTAATTATTTTCTATTCAATTTCAACTGTTTATCCGGTTATGCTATAAATATTGTATGGTTCCTTGTGTTGAATAAAATTAAGTTTTCCTTTTTTCTTTCTAAAGATACTAATGGTTATATATATTATACTAAAGATAACAATTTCAATAGTAAGACGTATCACTCCTTTTCTTATCGTATTGTAAAGGATCTCTAAAAAGGTTTAAATATTTGCTCTCATTAGCTAATTGGGTGTATATATTTTTTTTATAGCTGATTCAGAACGGTTCACTAATACAAGTATCCGTTAGTAGTGATGTGCCCCCTTCGCCGAAACGTCGCTGAAACGGTGTCATCCATTTATTTGCTTACTTATACACAACAAATCAGTCTGTCTGTAGAATTAAATGTTTTTCAAAACAGTGTTACTACTGATGGTAGCTCAGTTACAGTTACGCAAGTATATTTAAAAGGAAAGTTACAACCAATAACATCTGATCTCATAATTATGTTAATATATGCGGCCTGACTTACACCGAGCAATCCGACCAGTTGGAGAGAAACGTTAGTACAAATGTGCTAATGTAATCACTAAAACCTATCGAAACACCTTCCACTGTTCTAAGCCGATCTCCGAGCTAGCTATAGTTACCCAACTAACAAAAACATCGTCTTTCTCGTCCGCAACTGCCCGCTAATTGGATACGCATCACGTTGAGCTCGATCCGAAATACAGGGCAAGCGGCTAGAGGATTGCACACTCGGTAAAACCGGCCTGCAAGAGAGGGGCTTCCGAGATTTAGTCAATATTACTGCTCATGTGAAATTTTAATTGATTACGAAAGATCCATACAGTCTTTCCAGAATAACGCAATACAAATGTTTCCACATAAACGACTAGCTAGGAGATTTAAATTACTTACATATATCGATCTATATGTGAAAATATAAAGTGTGCTGATTACGTAATCGCGTGCATAAATTCCAAATGCATCTCTAGAATGAAATATCGAACATAAAAACATCATCGATGCGACTACCGTTCATCTATTTCCATCACCCATCCCATTCTGGTAGCTCTGGACTGAGCGGGGTTTCCTGTTGCAGAGCCGCAACCGGGCGCTGGTCGGGGACACGAAGCGCGCACCTCCCCGCCCCCGCAAGCCCCTCGTGCGCCTCGACGCCACCACCTACCGCCCCCCGCACCTCCGCGCCGGACCCCCCGCCGCCCCCGAGCGAACACCCGCGCACCCCCAGCACCGCCGCGCCGACCACCCCGTCCCGCCACACCACCAACTCCTAGCCGACACCCGCTCCGACCGCTACGAAATACAGCGCTCCAGAGAGATCGAACAGCCTGCAGAGAACCCCCAGCACCGAGAAGGTGCCCAGACTCAGAGCGAACAGACCCAACACCGAGACGATCCACGGGAGCTCGAAGGGCATGCCTATCGTCAACAAATTCAAAGACAAAACGAACTCAACCATCAAACGAATCAGGGATTACAAAGATATGTGCATCGTCATCAAATTCAACAAGATCCCTACTATCAGCTGAAAAATGAGCAGCCCCAACTGTCGACGGACCATCAGAATCAGTACCAACTGAACGATAGCCGATTTCCGTCACGGGAACGAACGACGCAAGAGCTGCTGTACCAGCAACACCTGTACGAACAGCAGCGTCGTGCTCTGGAGCAGGAGCTGCAGCGCTACCATCAGCGGGAGCGGCCGGGACCACTGCAGTACCGGCTCCTGCCGTACCAGTACGAGCACCGACCCGGGAGCGGGAGGGACTATCTCCACGTTGACCTTGACCCACTTCGGAGCTCGGGGTCGGCCTGAGCGGCGCTCGCCGTGAACGGTTGGGCAACGTTTCGGTGCGGGCGTTGCCAAATCACTCATCCTTTCATCTCGCACCTCAAGAGTGTGGTCAAACAATATCTGTTTCGACATGCGTGTTGGCCAATCGACACGAACGAACTGGTGAACCGTGCCCTTCTAACGCCTCTCACCGCCGGCCTCGCCGGCCGCGTGCGGTCTCCGCGGCGATCTTCCCATAATATTTTGCATATATTTACATTTTGGATACGGTCATTTTCAAATTAAGTGTTTAGATTCGTGCGATTGAGATAGTGTTTACCCTCGAATACTATTATATCTTAATGATACTCAATATTATTCTGTGAATGATAAGTTGTCCAAAATTTATCCGCCATATCATCAGTACCTTACTAAATTATATTTTTCGTATATATGTACAAAATTTGTAACGAAATACGCTTGGAATACCTGCTATACGATTTGATGAAAATTTTACTTGTAATGTGCTGAGACGTTTTCTTATAGTCTGTACGACGAGAGCCAGTATATCAGTTTTTATTCTTTTAGATTTAGAATTTCTTCATACTATTAACTAATAATACATGTGTGGTTTCGTTCGTATAAAACACTTTATTTTTATTGTCCATGCTCTTTAGGTTACTTATTAAAACAACCGTTATAAATATTTGTTTGTACTGATAATATATTAAAGTTGTCTTTTTATAAACGAGGTATTGAGACGTTTTTTAATATTTACAATATACGTGCAATAAAATGTTATTCGGTCTGTGATGTTCACCTCGCTGCAATCTCATCGATCAAAGAGTTAATATCGTGAATAACATATTTGTATTTTATAAAATTCGTAACGAAAACTGTGATAGACGATTGATTAAAGAGGAATTACACAGGTTTTAGGTAACTCGTTACATAAAGTTAGAAACATTTTTCTCTTTACAACATATAATGAAAAGTTTTTTTTTTTCAATATTTACCACAAAACAGAGATATCAATAAAAATGGTTCTTCGTGACTTTTATAGTCTTGTATGTAGTATTATAAAATTTCACCACTCTATATTCCGAAATCTTTAAATAAAGATCATCAATTCAATCAAACAGAAGATCAATTTATTTATTGATTCAGTTATACGAGTATTTGGTTAAATTACAATATCTTTATCAATTGTCAGTTGACCGATGAACATGTCGTGAGTTGCCTTCAACCTATATATTCGATAGCTGTAGATGATTCGGCCAGTAAAGAGCTTTAGGTATCCGTACCATAACACTTTGAGTAAAAATGATCCAGCGCAACGAACTTCTGAGTGACAGTTTTTAAAGTTCTTACCTAGTCTTCTTTTTCAGAATTATCATAGTCGGATATAATCTACCCTAATAATGTGATTGGCCAGAAAGCTATGAGCTCCTGTCTTATAAGGTATCACCTTCACGAACGAGTGTATCGAACGAATCCGCTGTACTATCGTCGTGTAATCTCCAGAAGACGACGAGTTTTCTGTACAATTCCTTCAAACGGATTGCCGCAAAATTGTCAGTCGCATGTCCCAGCAGGCTTTTTTTGAAAGCGGGTTTCGTTTCGCTCTTCAATGGCATTCATCGAATCTCCGCGTCTATACTATCTCCGTGTATTTTGGGTGTTTAATTTGCAATACACTCGCTGTGGAGTGAATACTAAAAATACTGGCTTAACACTAATATCCCAGAAGTTTTGTCCGATTCGTGCGTTGGAGCGTTTTTGCACAATTTGTCATACACCGTGCTAGTTTAGGTAATATAAATGTTATTAACTTGTAATCATTATATTTTATCACGTAACGTACAGTGTCTGCGTGTTCTCGCTTTATTTCATAGTTAATATAGTTGTACGACGGTAGCATGTTATCTTAAACGACACAATACTCATAATAAAGCTTGCCAAATACGTCGAGTTTAATTTCTCTCTGCCAAATTGCTTTTTGCAACATAAAAGACGACATGTTTAATAAATTCTTTAAATTGGTTGATGCTGTTTATTTTATGAAGAAATAAAAGAATAGTGTCTGTTAAATTAGATCGTCCAAGCAAACGGTCGCGGGTATCGTGGACTACAAATGTGCGGATGAAGCCGAATAGCGGCGGGTTTAAACTTTACCTCTGCTACCTTTCGTAGTCTGTAATGAATCGCATCCGTTCTATCTGGCAATTAATTATGAACGTTATTATTATGCTGTATAAGAATTAAAATTATTTGCACATGATTGACCTCTTCAAGTCATCGCACAGTTGCAATTAGGGCCTTGCGCCGTGCTAAGGGTGTGGCTGCTGTCGTCAAAGAGGCTGTTACGCAATCGGTGATATTGCCTTCATACTGGCACCACGGACTCCGAATTACCTGCATGTGTCCCATTTCAGGAAGCTCTGACCAATACACAGGAGACAGCGGACGACACGTGCCAGGATCTGCCCATTCTAGCACACTCTAGAACTCAATTCGGATTGTAAAGGGCTTTGACTCAACTTCTTGTAATTAGGTTAACCGTCAGAACGGATTTATACAGAAAGCCACCTATAAGTGTTATTGCGAACTTCGACTTCAATAGTGACCTTGATGTTTCATCTTTTAAAATACTTTCGAATTTCTACATCAAGAAACCCCAAATTACATTTCAACCTACTTATACCAGTATTCTCTTATTGAAAATAAAGAGGGAAGCATCCTGTATGATCCTAACGAACAAATCACTATCGGTAATAACAAGAACACCTTTTATTTTTCTTTACTATACGTATGATATGAGATATGCGATTTGAAAGAGAGGAATCCAGAATGTTCACAAAACATCAGCTAAAAAAGATTATTTGAATTTGTCCATGGAATTCTGGTCTAGCATTTCAACTTTGATTTGACCGATAAAGAGAGACAGAACTGCCGAGACTATTTTTATTTTACCAACCAATAGACCCAAAAAGAACTCAATTTTATCTATGACTAGGTTCCTAAATATATAGGTTTATGTAAACATCTAACGTTTCACATAACTTTTGCACTGCAAGGGAGCTACGGGGCGTGCTAGTGAAATGCGAAACTTTAGATGGCTTTTCGTTCGAAGTCGCGTTCTCACGAACCGCACCTCGCGATTCTAGTGGCCGTCCAGGCACGGACGAGGTGCCTGTATTTGGTAAACGATGCTTGTGTAACACCAATCATCTGTTTAATGGGCGATGCTTCCATAATAATTAAAACTGGAACCGTCCGCACGGCGTTCACTTGCTTAAGTGAGTCTTGCATTACCTAAAAGTAAAAGTAAAATATTACCTAAAAGTATAGACCTCTCTCCGTTATTGGATAGAAGAATTGAACCTAAGATCTACCACGCTGTATCGAAGCGGATTGGGGTAACCAAATGTGTGTAAACACATCTCTAGAATTCTCTAGATATATGCAGGTTTCCTCACGACGCTTTCCGAAGAGCGCGTGATGAATAGCAAATATTATCAATTAGACGCATAAGTTTTAATAGGAAAACTCATTGGCGGCTGCCTAGGGATTATCCCCTTAAAACTTCGAAAGATACGCACTGTCTTACCGCTAGGCTTTCACAGTTTTGACTTGAAATTGTTGAATTGAAATTGTATAAAATACAAGTATAGTATTATAGGTAGAATATAAATAACTCCTTACTATCTCAAACTTCTTCTTGGAGAGGATGGTTGATTAGATCACGCTGTTATAAGTCGGATTAGTGGGTATATATAGTCAAAGAAGATAGGAAAGAAGGTGCAAGAATAATATATTAAAGACATTTATAGGAACTGATTAGTAGTAACTTTCTAGTACCTAATATTTTTGTCTGCTTAATCCTCTCGTTGCCGTGTATACAACACTTAAATTTAAATATCTACTATTTCTTTGTATATTAGATTTTTTTCTATCATTAGCACAACAATTCGCGGGTAAAAATTCATAATTGACGTCCCAGAAATGTTGGCAATGAAAAAAGGCGATTGACCTTAATTATGGATCTGAAATCGTTCGAGTCGCGCCTTTCATCCGAGTCATTAGCGGCCGTCAGGGCTATTATAGAATATTTGGGTGCAGATTTATGTCTAGATTTCAATCATTAATTAAATATTATTTTACATCACTCTATGCTATCTACAAAATAAAACTAAGGCACATGTGAAAGTAAACAAGAATCATAAAGTAACGAATATTATAGTAGAGCAGGAGAAGGCCTGTAAATGAGAGTGTCGCAATGAATAATGACAGGGAAGATGATACTGATATACTTATCTTTGTCTAATCACACATTAAAACGAGAGACAGACAATAAAGTGTCATTTTCTCTGTTTTTTACCGAAGGACACATTTTAAACTTGCTCCACTACTCTAGTATCACAACTCTATGACCAGAATAGACGGCGGTTAACTGCAGAGGCGATAGACGAGATAGCTGTGACATGTATCACATTACTTTAGCCACACGGAATCTAACTAATTAATCTGCAGCTTATCGTCGTCCAGCTTATTGACGCCAGTTTAGTGGGTAATTACGTGATTGAAATGAACACATCCGTGGCCGGAACCGACAGCTGGCCGCTGGTGTGGAACTACCCGAATAAACTATATTGTGGGAATATTTAAAGGAAACGAGTTTCGGAAATAACACTAAGCTTTCACCTAAGATATTTTTTTGATTGAGTGTTTGAGGCTTATTATCTGTTTCTTTTTTATTTGTGACGACGAAGGTGAAGTATAGGAGTTTCATCTTCCAAATTCAGATTCAAAATATTCTTTATTCAAGTAAACTTGTAAACAAGTGCTTTTGAATCGTCAACATTTACTGCTGGTTGGAAAGCTGTCCCTACCTAGAAAGTCGGTGGTTGCTCTTTTCGAATAAAAGTCTTATAACTAGTTACATTTTGTTATTACTATCTTGTACAAGGTAAAGGAGTAGCTATATCAACGCATTTTTATCATCTAAGTAATCCTCAATAGTATAGTAGGCTTAATGTATTTTGTAATATTGTTTTAAAATTTCTTTAAAGACAAAGCTGAAATAGATTACGAAATTTTATTGTAAAATCTTATACCCAAACCCACAAACGACTTATTTACTTATGCAAGACGCAAAATAGGAGCCGCACGCTTATGTCGGTTCCTAATTTGTCTATTATATACATCAGCAATTTTTTTTTAATTGTGTATATTAAAATACACATAATTTAAGAAATGTATTCTGTGAAGCCAATGTAAGATTCCCTCTCATTATATATTGTGTCACTCTTACTTACAGGCCTGCACATAGCTCCCCTACTCTAGTATAAATAACTCGATCATTTAATAATTTAATAATTAATTTAACATTTTATAATGTCGATCGGTCGAACTGCGAAAGCCATTACGATAACAGTATATCAGTCGAAAAGTGATTAGTTCAACTTTTGACGAGACACTATTCGATAGGAACAATTCCGAACGTCTCTTTGAATTTATAAATTAACCTTGAAAGAATATTTTATTATCATTTAGAATATCTCAGTACTATATGCCTTCCACTTACATTAATCCTAACACTTTTGTTCGGAACACGATTTTCAATAATAAACAGATTTGGTCTTGAAATAGAATCGTGCTAACTTAGAAGACTAGCAGTACATTGCGCACAAACCGGCCACCGAAGGGATTTAGACGTAACACCTCATCATAAATTCACCTAAAAATTATCTAGAGGTAATATGCAAGTGGCCTGAGATGTAGAATGAGTTAGATAACTGCCGTGACAGTCGGCTAACGGTAGCTCGCCTCAACCCTTGCGGCGGGTGGTCCGACCTGCATGCTCTTGGCCCGCTAATGTACTCAACGGGAATATTGTCGAAGAGTTTGAATGTTTTATTCTTCCTACATGTTAACAATAGCGGTAATTGGGTTTGATTTAGATTGTTGCCTGTTCTGTAGCAGGCGATTTCTCTAAGGCAGTACGGAAACATCATTGCCACAATTCATATTAGACATGTTAATACTAGACCAGGCTGGTGAAGTATTATAATGTCTTAAAATCATATATATCGCAAAGCTTTGCGATATATATGTGTTTTTACGAATCTTGCATGTATCTGGTATGAAAACGAATGTTCCACTCTACATTTAGATATATATTTTCACTCTACACTTATGTATATATTTTCTATTTACTTTATCGCAGATTATAGCAAAATAATTTCATTATTACTTTTGTTATATGTATGTTAGAAAGTGGCAATTTAGTTAAAGTGGAAACGTTCGGTAACCATTTTGTCATATCACTGTGACTTTTAATAGGAAATCGCTTAAAAGTAACCAGAAGCACACCTAGAACAATGTTCTGATAAAAATAACTTCGATAGACAGCCCCGTAGTGATGAAAATATACACGAACGTAAAACCCTCCACCGCGTCATTACCATAAAAGCACCCGCATTACTGTAACTGATAGAACGATTTAATAACAGTTTGTGAAGTGTTTTGTTGTATGACAAATTGGTGACGTGAATTACGTGGTTGATTTATTAACACTTTTACAGCAGGCGACCAGAACACGATATGAATTACTGTCTTCTATTAATTATAATAAAAGACGATAATTGATATCGTGTCGGAATATTATATATAAAAACTATAGCATCGGAAAGTTAAAATAAAATAAAGAAAATGATTTGAGCTATGACTAACATTGTGTGCTCTAATAACAGTAACATAAGTATGATAAACACATCATTTTATTTCCAACAACTAGAGAAATGCACGGTTTATAGTCGTCATGCTTTTATACACTTTCATGGTGGTCAAATTGACCTACCACTCGTGTGAAAACATCCACAGTTTTCAACATAAATCTTTAATACATACACAAATCTTAAATCCTACTTCCTACTATATCCTACTTAATATTATAAATGCGAAAGTTTGTGAGTATGGATAGATGTTTGTTACTCTTTCACGAAAAAACTATTGAACGGATTTGGATGAAACTTTACAGCTGTATAGGTTAAACATCAGAATAACATATAGGCTACAATTTGTAATGATTTTATGTTATATAACGATACATGTCAATAAAGTCGGAAAAATCTGGCCTCTGAGAGCTATCTTGGCGTACGCTGCCTAAACCATTGGAGTTACACAAAGATGATGTACAGTAGTATTGTTTGTCTTGAATAGTTCTAAATAAAAGTCCGTGACAGTATATATCTACCTTTTATGTGGAAGCCACTATGTCCAAAATTATGAATCATAAAGTTAATTAAATTCGATACTATTTTATAATGCATTTTTTAGTATATTTATCATACTCTTATAAAAATCAAAGCATTTGTCACTATCAGTATTTCATTTCGATAAACTTAGTCTTTTACACTAAGTAATTTTGCCGAATAGTTTAAAAGTTATCACGATATGATTGACTTAAATGGAGCGCTATAGAGTGCCTTATATGCGGGGCGCGAAGATTGTATGTAATCATTTTGTTTTTAAGTTAGACATCTGAAATTTTGGATGTAGCAGTAACTAAATAAATTTAAGTATATTTTTTAATATAAAGTAAAAAAAAAATTAAACCTAAAATGATTTGCCACGAAACTTAATGTGGCAGACCAAATTCCACGCGAGCGAAGCCGCGGGCACAACCTAGTGCTTACATAAAGATGAACTAGTCCAAATGCTTTTTATTTAAGAGGCAGTGTCCTGATTAAAGTAAGTAATTTAACAGTTGTAATTTATCATTATCACGGTATGATCAGCGGTGACATGTCGTATAGTGTAAGTGCAGCTCGAGGAAATCAGGCCGGGATCAAATATTTATGTGGCGAAGCGTCTGAGGAAGTTAATTTAGTAAGTTGAGCCGCGACCCACCAACTCAATCGATACAGGCCGGCGGCGGCAGCTCGACTTGACAACTTTTATTGAATGCGCCGTCGTATGAATACATTACAACTTATAGGGTTATTAGCGGAGCAGACGGCGGCCTCGGGGGCAGCCCGGTGGATCTATTTCTTACTAGAGAATGTCCAGCGAGCATGAAATGAACGAATATAGATCTAAAACTTAAATAACTAAAGCATCTTACAATATATATTTGTTGAGATTTTTTCATCATTTTAGATACTACATTTTTGTGTTTAATATTGACAGGATAACAATATAAAATACATATTTTATTTCATTAAAGATAGTTAAGGCACCAACCTAACATAAAATTTATTAGTATGCATTTCTCGTGAACTTGACTGATGGGAACTTTTTTGTTAAATTCAGTACATATTCAGTACAGTACATCAGGCATATTGTTGTTTAACTTCCCATTAGGAAAATAGATGATCTAAAAATGACATAATACACTCGAATCAAGAAGCGTGGAGATCCCTTTTAAAGAGTCACTGTTTTACAGTGGATGTTTCTCGGTTAGAACTAGAAGTAGGTTTTGGCTTTAAGTAAATTTTGTATCTTTGTAGATACTGCCAGGGTATCCGTAAGTAATGGTTTCTGTAAGCTGCACCTCCTTGTTCCAGTCGAAGCTGAACTGCGAGGTCCTGCACGACGAATTGGCTTTCGAAGTTCGCTGGGCGGTCGCCGGCGACAGCATCGTGCTGCAGCTCGTCGCCAAACTCGGTTAGTAAAACAATGTAATATATAAGTATATAAAGGAAATAACAAAGAACACTTAATTTGATACAGATCTCTAGACCTCACGTGACGTTCGTCTCAAAAATGTAGTACATTAGTCGGGTCACTAACTATATGACAAGACTACTTGCATCTACTTATGTAAGGAAAAATTTAACGTTGAAAGAAATTCTGGTTCACTATCAATAAACTTGCTCACTACAATATATTAGTATGTTTATATTTCAATGGTACCTTAATTGATCATCGACAATTCATTCCAATTTGTTGCAGAGGATGGAGATTACATGTCTTTTGGTATATCCGGCGATCCGAACCATTCCAAAATGGTAGGCGGGGACGTGGCGGTAGCTCGGGTTGATAAAGACACTCTGAAGGGCTATGCTGAGGATTACTATCTGGAAGCGAAGAGCCAGTGCGCGGGCGGACACGGAGCTTGTCCCGATGAGAGGATTGCGGTGAGAAACATTTATTCTTCTGTCAACTCCAGCAGATATATCTGCTATATAACAACAGAAAATGTTATAACTGACATATATATAAGATCGCTGGGTGCTTCTTTATAATTCCCCTTGGTTTTGAACCTTAAAATATTAATGTATCTGACAATGTAAATTTGACGCATCAATTTAAATTAATTTGTTAATGCGCTTCGTAAGGCACTTGCAAAGTGTTCCCTTTTCTTATAGTAGATAAATATGGAAACGATTTCGTTGAATTTGATTATTTAGGCCTTTAGGAATTTGATTATTTAAATGAAGAATATCTTGAATTAGAATTTGAATTCTATAAAGTTTGTCCTGATGAGGCTACGAAGCCGGTAATCATGTTAAGCGGTGACCTGTCGGACGGCGGCGGTCTAATACAATATGATAGATTAATCCGATGCAGGGCCGAGATTGTAATCGAGGGCAGCGCTAGGCCTCGAGCGTCGATAATTTTCACAAACACCACAACTATGGGAAATAGGTCCCAAAATGTACATCCTAAAATAAGTTTTATGATTAGTGTGATAGATGCGGAAATGGCCCGGAAACATTATTTATTGGTGGGTTATAAGACTTGCGGGGCGTTCTTGTCTTTACATGCTTAGGGAAATATCTGTATACGGTCTAGTTTAAGTTAAGATAAGCGCCGAACGAAGTTAACTATCGCTTAGATTTTATTCACCGTGGTCCTCTATCTTGTGATACCACAACTATATCGTTATTTCAATGATTTCACATAAAATGAATCATTTTAATGTTATTTTAGATTACAAAAATTCAATCTAACCAAAAATATTTATTTAGATTGCTTACCCCCGTGGACCCCCCACGAGGTGTTCAGACAACCTATAAAAGTTCTCATGAAAGAGCTGGAGCCAAGTTGCGCAGAATGGTTTTAAATTTAAATCGAAAAGAAATAGAAGCAAATTATCAAGCAGATCTAATTTCTAATCATTGAGTAATATGTCGTAGCCCGGGACGAATTCAGTCCGAATGCTGAACGCCGCGCTGGTCAACGGGTACTCCATCGTGACGTACCAGCGGCCCCTGAAGGCGGCCGACCATCTGGACCTGGCCGTGCTCACCAACGCCTCGCAGCCCATCATCTGGGCCGTGGGGCCGCTCAACTCCGAGCTGGAGGTGTCCTACCATCCTCATTTCACCAAGGTATTACGACATAGCTCCGCAAATAAATATACTTTAGTACCAATATGAATAGACAAGCTTATAAATAAGGTTTGTGAGCATTTCAAAAGTAGACATTTCGACTCACCATTGCACTTTACCTCACCATTACACAATTCAAAAATATCACGGTCAAACCTTGACACAAGCTAGACCTTTGTCGATACCGCTTACTCTTAAAGGTATTAACAATTATCTTTCATTATTTGTTTTTATAAAAGTATTTCACAAATACATAATAATAATATTATTTTGCTATATTCCGCGTTTTTTAAAAATAATTCTGTCATGAATTTTCATTTGCGTTACACTTGTTTCTAATTGATAATATCAATTTATGCAGGGTGACAAGTTTATTGAGTTCGGTAGACCGCCGCTATGGAACTGCCCCATGCCAGAGGGTGAAGAAGACCATAAAGCACCGGAAGCGCACGCCCAAACACCGACCCGGGCACCCGTGGAACAGGTGAGTATTGCTTTTTGGAATAGTAATAGTAGGCTCTCATGACAGAATCTCGTAACCCAAGTGTCATCAATGAAATGCAAACGTTGGATGAAGTCCATTATCCATGTCATTACGGTTGTAATTAATTTAAGTCGTGTATAAGTATGGAATGTTACAGTCAGCAATAATAAGACCCAACCCCGTGCCGACACCAAAGCCATCGCCGAAAGTGAAGCCGTGGGAGATCCCCGCTATCGAGTGCTACGAGCCCCCCGATGGAGTGCTGTACGCGCAGATGGGGCCCACTGGTGGGAAACAAGGATATTCAGCAATCACCGGTAAGTAGCCATTGCTGGAACGAAACTTCCTTGTGAGAGTCACGGTGTGAACAGCGATCATTATCGCATTGAACGTACTGGTTGCGTAACTCAAATATAACATCCTGTCCGAAGGTTGTCATGGTATCGAATGGTTACAGTAAAATGTCGAAATAAGTAATAATAAAATTATTTTGCTAGAACCCGCGATAAAGTTAATAGAATATATATATAATGTTAAGTGTACAGTGGACTATCCGTTTTTTTTTCATTTCCAATACATGCAGGATTCGTAAAAAACACATGCACAAACGTCCACGACCGCCATCACAATACACAAGCACTACACAAGGTTACTAACACAAACTCAACAATCGTTTCGCCCCGCAACCGAAGCATAAAATGTCGACAGTTAATTGTGTAAACACTTTCTCTAAGATAAACTAGTTTCTTCTGAGTGACTCGAGTGTCATGTGACATTAGCTACGAATGTTGCTCCAAAATTCGTAGCTGAATTTTTGTCTATTCAGACAACGGTAGGTTTGAATATACTGCATAGTCAAATAACATATTACTGTTACAGGTCATGTCGGTTGGGGCATATCTTGGTATATCAACGGTTTGCTGATTCCGGAAATTACAGTAGTTCGCGGCAAGAAGTACACTTTCGTCGTGGAAGGAGGAACGGATCCCGAGATGCCTGCGCGGTATCATCCCTTCTACATCACCAACGACCCCGTGGGTGGATACTATCACAAAACTGATGCCGAGAAAAAGGTAACATAAGGAGCATTGAAATTTAGTTTAACTGAAATTGATTTGGACATTATTTAAAAATACGGTACAGATGATTCTAACAGATTGAACTAAAATAAAAATTTTAATAACTGTGTTTTAAAGGATGTACAAATCTACGCCGGGGTGCGGCGCACTCGTAGCGGTGATTTGATACCTACTGGAGTCGGTCGTCTCTGCAACTGGACGCCTGACAGTGAAGGCCCTGACGTAGACGAGTACCCTAGTTTTGGAGCTTATCAAAGGTCCCTTACTCTGGTGTGCGAAGAAGGCGAACCAGGAGTCGTCACTTGGATTCCTGACAAGAATACTCCAGACACTGTGTATTATCAGGTAGTAATGCAGAAATGCGCCTTAAATGGACTGAACTTATATTTTTTCATTTTTCATTTCCTACCTTATAATTATCTATTCTGAATCATGCATGTTTGAAGTTAATGTTAAATATTACACTTTTCAGCCACGTAACATTAAACCGACCGATTTGTTGCTGAGCTTTGCTGGATTTCATGTTTATCATCATTTGAGACAGTTTTTCATTTTATAAAACATTTTGTACTATCATCACTCATTATTTAAAAATTAGTGATATAACAACTGAATACTAACTGGTTGATCATTCTTGCGTACAGATTTGCAAAGTAGTTTAGTTTTTAATTACTATGTACTATAGTGTTTACTGTATTCTCACCTATTAGTGTAATGTTTTTATTTCTAGTGTCATGTTTTAGTCTATTGTATATATAATACTTGCTATCTTTTCTGTTTCAGCCTTTCAAGTCTTCTTTCGCATGAGGTTTACTGTATCATTTTGAATGATTTTGATTTTATTAATGTCTATCATTTGAATTAAATTAAAATATTTTTTTTAGTGTTTCACACACCGATACCTGGGTTGGAAAATAAACGTAGTAGATGATTGTGATGCCGCGGAAGCTGAGGAAAGTCGTGTCGTTGAAACTTTAGTACTTCCTGCAGATCTGACGGGTGAAGAATCAATTCAGGTACAAAGCCGTGTGAATCCAGACTTGAACTTTTTAAATCAACGCCAAAAATTCGAAAAAATAATAAATATGAAACAAAATTATAACGATTTCAGTAGCGATAAAGGTGACAGCGGCCTCTCGGGGGAAATTTTTCCAGAACCTTCAAGAAACCTATTGTATCCCAGCGGACACGAGTACGAATTGCCTTTATCCAAAGTACAAATCAAAGAAGTCATTGAAGCGGTAGAAAGCTTAGAGGACCAAATGAAAGATGCTATGAAGAGAAATTTGACGCAACCCCAAAAAGTATCACAATACCAAGTGCATGAAGATGTCAAGGAGTTATTTGTACCAGAACAACCAATAAGAGATGGGGATGAATATTTTGTTGACATGGCAAAGCTACCAGAGACATATCTGTTACCTCCTAATCAGGCCCCTCAGACATTACAAAATGTTCTACGTCCTAATTCTTCGAATAAGCCAATGGGAAACATGCGTCCGCCTTTCCGTAGACCTGCACCACCCGAAATAAAACTACGAAGACCTTATCCAATGCAGAAAGTAAATAGCCCTTATCCTTTACCGATGCCTAATCCACACGGACCGTATGGAGTGGCGAAAAAACCCGTTAAATATCCTAACAATCGCCCGTCACCGAATTTAAATTGGCCTCCACAATCAAATATCGCATTGAATTTTAATAGGCCCGCACAACCTAACATTCCACCAATGAAAGCAATGCCACAACTGCATCCTACAAAAAATGTAAACCGTGGTCCACCTAAAAATCCACAAAAACAGTCGAACGCGCCAGTACATCCAATCATTGTGGGTAAGCCCGGTCATAATATAGCGGTGCCATCTCAAAGTCAAACTCTCAGTTTAGGTCACACCGACATCATAGCTAATCAAGTTGTAAAAAGTCAAATCACATTACCTGGCGCTAACGATGCAGTACCACAACATAGTGTTCCGCAAAAATATTTCAATAAACCGGGACAAATAATTTTGGGAAAGCCTATGGACCATCCATTACCGTTGGACCAGCAAATAACACAAAACAAGCAACAAACAAATCATATCGTAAGAGTATCGTCTACACCTACGCCAGAAGTTTATCTACAATCTACATCTACTCATAGTCAAACTAATGAAAATATATATAATAACCCTCAAATAGAAATAAAATCTTCTGATTTTATTGGTCAATCAACTGATTCTTCAACTTTTGTGCCAGCAGTTAACACTGGTTTTAAACCTGACTCTATTGTAATCGAAAGTGGGTTTAAACCAATTATTCGGGAACCTTTGATGGCCAGTGAGGATAAAATAGCGGATTATGAAGGTGCTAGCAGCATAAACAGAAGGGAAGACACGGACGTGGAAGAAGATTATGAAGAGTCTCCCCAATATATTAATTCAAATCATGCTCATTCAAGTGAAAAAATTACTCAGTCATTCGAGCCAATGTTTATACCGTCTCCTCCAGATCACTTGTTATCAAATAATGATAGAACGAAAGAAGTGTTTCCGAGTAATCATGCCAAAGAAGATAGACCGCATCCAGTTTACGTAAAAACAGAAAGTGAACTAAATGCGCTGTTTAGTAAAAAAAATATGGAGCGCAATATTGCCACAGATATGGTAATGGAATCAGATAAAGTAAGCCCACAGTACTTACCACCTGATCCTAAGTTACCCAAAGGACATTCACAAAAATTAACATCCGAACAAACATTTACAACTTATGACGGTAAGACTGTATCAGCCGCATCACTAACAAGTGTGCCTGATGTAATCAAGCCTAATATTAAAATATTCTCCTCTAAATTACCAGCAAATACGGAGTTGCTTCTTAAGACACCACAGTTCGGACCATTTAAAGGAGAAATTCCGCCAGTCGTAACAGATCATATAAAAACGGATGCATCTAACATTCCTGCACCAATCTATAAGGATACCAGAACTACCCATTTAAAGCTCGTTCAATCTTCGCATAAACTGGTGTTACCACCACTAGATGATCTAAACGCTGAATCCAGTGACATATACGAAAAAAAACTTAACAAAGAAGAAAAACTGGAAAAGGAAAGTGACGATGAGGATAATGATGACGAAGAAGAGTATGAAGACGATGGAGTAAAAGACGAAGAAAGCAGACGTCGCAAAAGAGATACGAAAACAGCCCAATTCGAGCGGGTCGTTCCTAATGACGAAACTACAGAAACAAACAAAAGAGAAAATGAAGTAATAAACCATGTAGAATTCGAAACCACCTCTTCTGCTGTCAAAATGTTTACTGTGTCAAAGTATCTTGTCTTACTTACACCATTGCTGAAACTTTTCTAAATTTCCAAAAAAACCCTATATTAATTTATTTATTGGTTTAATTTATCGTGCCTTGCCATTGAATGCATTTGGATCGTTAATTATTTTAATTATATGTAAGTATATATCAGCTACGGCCGCTGGCAATTTCCGTAAGACTCCTTGGCGTTCGACTCGAGCTCACTGTTACCACTTATGTAATGCAATTTAATACTCTGTTAGTATAAGGATTTGTAAATATTTTTAACTTTAATAATAAAATTAGATTTAAAATTTAAGTTTGTTTTTGTCTGTTTACAGATTGTATTGTTATTTATTAAGCCCTTAAGTCTAAGATGTTATTTATAGGCTGCTGTCAGTTCCATGGAATGGAAACTTGAATTCGGCACTCAAACTGTATTTAACTTGATAGTTATATGTATAATCCCTATAGCGGAAAATCATAGTTTCAAACCCGGGCAGGCACCAATGAGTTTTTTTATTAAATCTCATGTGTCTAATTGATAATCACACGCTTTTCGGTGAAGGAAAACATCGTGAGGAAACCTGCATATCTCCAGAGAATTCTGGAGATATGTGTAACCTACCAATCCGCATTGGAGCAGCGTGGTAGGTCTTAACTCCAATCCTACTCGCCAGAAACAGAGAGAGGAGGCCTATGCCCAGCTCTGGGATTGTAATAGGCCGCTACTTTACTCTTTACTTATTAAATTGTTATGTATTAGATTTCTTATTCATATAATGTTGAAATATTTTACGAATTGAATACGAAATGACTAGGTGTAGTAAGTAGCAAGAGAAATTAAAGAAAGTAATTCTTAGTAAGAAAATATATTTGACATGTTGCAATTTTAAATTAAAGTCATTATATTTATCTGTTAATTTCTTTCTGAGACACAAAATTAATAGCCAGAAGGTACCATGTAAAAAGATTGGTGCTTAAGAAACAATTTATATCATCCAGAGGGCATTATATTGACCGTAGCGTTATGGAGCTTTCAATTAGTACGACTTAAAGACACTGTTGAGTATATAACACTTGTTTGAATAAGGTAGGTTAACATTTTCGTATGAATAGGTAATACATACGCGTTCTTAAATCTGAAAACCTACTTAAAATTACGGTTTAATCTAGGTTTTGTAAAATTACTTTTAAAATCTGGTTGCAGACGAATGATGAAATATCATTAAGTAACACGCCGTTGTGCCATAAAATAATATGTTATAACTCTTGGCTGAGGCTAACATAAAGAACTAGTTCTTTATGTTAGTTTAAGTAACATCGACCATTTATATAATAAGCTCTAAATACTAAATATCCTTTTCCTTCGCCGAAATGGACTTGTAAGTTTTATTATTAATTTCAAATAGATAATAAAATAAATAAAACTAAAGGTTAAAGAAATTCAATATAATCAGTAAAAGTAATACAATTATCTGTTATTAATCAGAAACTAGTCCCTAGAACCTCTCACACTCGTATTGATGACCAAACTTGCAGTCAATTCAAGAAGAGAACTTTAATTATTTTCATAAACTGCGCGATTCATTTTGTCGATCTCACACAGTAGCGACACATTCCTTCAGTGAATTGCACTCTCCTGATCTTAAACTCGTTCATATAACGCAGGTGTTGTGTTTGACTACCGGATCAGAAGCACTCATTGTTTCGAGAGCGTGTGTACGCTGGATATCTTTTTGGTCAGGCGTGTGAAGTTGGCTACCACTTTCTCGTGCTGGTACTGCTCGTCCACCAGCCTCAGCACAGACTCCCGTCGTCCTCCGCTGCACACGGACCACAATACAGAACATTCATTAAATAACTCTTAGTCTTTGAACTTCATCCAAGTTCCTCATCGAATATTCGCGTAGGGACTAAGTGTATCACATGACATTAGAAAAGCTAAAGCGTAAGGGACTATGCAAAGTCGAAAAATATCAGCATAAAATGTTATGTCGTATAATATCCTTATAAATAATTTTTTGTAAAATATATTTTAACTTTTGTATATACAAACTGAAAAAATACTTCTTTGAACTACACATATAATATAATATTATACGACAAACAAATTTTGTGAAGTAGAATATTTTCAGGTTATAAATGATAATAATACGCCGTATTTTTTTAGTAAAACGTAAACGACTAAAGTAAGGGCAATTTATGTTAAATAATATTTGTTTTTAGAATTTGTCTATTAAATAGTAAAGCTTTGTGAACGTCGGTTCATTGAATATAAAAATTTAAGTAAGCAAATGAGACGTAAAAATACATACTAACATCGTACAGTTAGTTTCAAAATAACACGAGGATTATATTTGATTTCTTGTTATTTTTGTATTAATTATTAATTTTGTAGATAATAGTTTCCTCCTCGGGTTTCAAAATTAGCAATATTTATTAAAAAGTGTAAGTTTTAACAAGAATATATGGCATTTATGTATCTACATGTTTACAATTAAATTGAATTATTATGATTATATTATATATGTTAGAAATTAATAAATGATTGGGATTTAAATATTAATAGAGAGAAGGGGAAAAGGTAACAAAATTACTATTATCTACTTTACAGTTTTAGTTGTACTTTACATTACAAAAACACTATCTATCAACGGTATATCAAATTATGAACGGTAGCACAGCGCGTCCGCACAGCTCGGACGGCAGGAACAAAGAGAACGACTCTCTGACCGACGCCGACGTCAGGTTACATAATAGAAGCAATCGGCTTCGCCGATGGATAACTGACTTCACTCCTAACAATATTATCATTATAATATGTTTCGGTACTTTAAAAATGAGTTTCATGACTTGATATGATTAAATACAGCACCCAGTCTTACTGCCTGTCTCTCAGGAGCCTCGCGACCCCCGCCACGGTGAGGTGGGCACGGTCCTCCACCCCCAGGGCGCTGCCACGACGGACCAGCTCCTCGATCAGCTCCGTCCTCGCCCCCTGGCAGACTGTGCTCATACATTAATTAAAAATATTAAACAATCTCATAACTTTCAATTGCACATCGAGTAACAAATTCGTGAGAATTATAAAAGATTCAGGTCGTTCTTATAATCCTTAGATTATTAGCTATTAACGTTCATTGATAATGTTCCTGACTAATGAATTAATAAAAATTTCTTCAAGACAATTCCAAAATGTTCATCAAACATCTATACATAATATGAAACAAGGCCCCCAACCGGATTTTTGTTTGGTTTTTTGGAAAATAGAACAATTCGTGAGGTATGCTCGAGTTAATAGTATATTACACTAGAATTCCCGCGGGGTCGGGATTTAACCCGGAAAAACATTATGATATACATTAGTATTTCATAATGTTATCCGAGGGCGAAGCGGCAGGTACAGCTAGTGTTTCACAATTTGAAATTAACATAAGAAAACATGTCGACCGTTGAAATGAAAACTTTAATCTTCTTTATGATTATGAAATAAATTACGGAGTGTTTGAATCAGTAGATAACTTAGGTTAATGTATAAAAAATAAATTCAAAAAATTACCAGCTCTAAACAGAGGGGTCCACCCGTTACTGTCCACGACTCTGACGTCACCACCTTTATCGAAAACAAACTGCACGACTTCCAATTTGCACGAGTCCACTGCGTAGTGCTCTACTCCGAGTTGGTTCAAGTCACGCGCCTGTTTCCAGAACGTGCCTTTAACTTCATCAAATACTACTGTTATATTTTTTAGTATAATAATAATAACTATACAACTAAATAAGAATCTTTAGTTTTATGTTTAAAATATTTCTAAAGTTTCATCAATTTACAATGACACTTAGAAACTTCAAAGAGTCATCGGACGCTTCGCGCCGCGCTACCTTCCACAGATACCTCCGCAACAACCGTGTCCAGAAACAGGTGCTATCAGAAACATATATGTATTGTATGCAAAGACTCAAGTAAATATTGATGAGATATTGCATCCTTCCACAGTGTCTGAGAAATTAGAAATGATTAAATAGAACGTTTTGTGTCGTTCTCATACAAACCTATAGAGATTGAAGATAAAAATTACAGTACATTTTTCAAGATGGAGGAAAGTAATTTATAGAATTAGGCGTTACTTTGCGGAGATCCATAATACAAAAGTAATAATAAAATTATTTTGCTATAATCCGCGATACAGTAAATAGAAAATATATATAGTGTTTAATGTATAGTGGATTATCAGTATTTTCATACCCGATACGTGCAGGATTCGTAAAAGCACATGCACAAACCTCCACCACTTCCACCAAAATACACAAGCACTACACAGTTTCACTATCACAAACTCAACAATCGTTTCGCCCCGCAACCGAGGCATCATCAGGAGATAGACTCCACGACAAAATCGCAAAGCGAAGCGTTATGCAAACAAGCATTGTTATATAGTAATCGGTTCATCCCCACCTTTACCTCTGAACACGTGCAACAAGCTTGAACTTGAAACATTTATCTGCTCGTTAATGAGGGTGCCATTGTTATGCTTAATGATTTCTAATTGTTCCAAAATATTCAATTTTAAGCTTTTTTCGCAGGTGTGCAGTATTTCGAAACAATGGTCATTAGGAACTTTATGACCGCTTTCTAACAAATGTTTCGCGAAATGTGAATTTTGTGGCTTATAATAGTTTACTATTATACATTCTTTACTATTATAGGTATGTGGATGACATAATTATATGCTGGACGGGTACAGATAGACAACTTGATATTTTTATTAATAATATAAACTCCAAACATCCCAAAATTAGTTTCAAATTAGAATCAGAGCAGAATAACTCACTAAACTTTCTTGACCTAACTATTACACGGTCTAACAACGAACATACGTTTGAGATCTTTCGCAAACCAACCTACACGGATACGATCATACCTGCTTCTTCCTTTCACCCCTGGCAACACGCTTCGCTTTGCGATTTTGTCGTGGAATCTATCTCCTGATGATGCCTCGGTTGCGGGGCGAAACGATTGCTGAGTTTGTGATAGTGAAACTGTGTAGTGCTTGTGTATTTTGGTGGAAGTGGTGGAGGTTTGTGCATGTGCTTTTACGAATCCTGCACGTATCGGGTATGAAAATACTGATAATCCACTATACATTAAACACTATATATATTTTCTATTTACTGTATCGCGGATTATAGCAAAATAATTTTATTATTACTTTTGTATGGAGAAAAGTAGTAGTAGTAGTAGTAGCAATCATTCCCCTGCCCTTATCCCATTCTAAGTGGGGTCGGCACAACTTGTTCCAAACATCTTGTCACATGATTTGGCTACATATTTTACGACCGGCCGCCTGCCTGAGGTCGACTTACCGTAGTTGCCTTTTACGACACCTCGGTAAGACTCATTTCTTACCGAGGTGGTCTATTCTATGCAGCCGGATACCACACGGCACATACCTTAGTCGCCTCTTACGACACCTCGGTAAGAAAGGAGGGTGGTCTATTCTATTTTGCCGGATACCACACAGCGTAGGATAAAAAAGTAAAATAATAGTGAAAATCAGAGGAAAAAAATTATTACACAACTTAGCTAAAACTTGGGAGCATTTCTGAGTTTTTCTTAAAAAGTCTTAAAGGAGTCTTCGATTATTTATATACCTAAAGAATTTGACCACTTATATATATATATATATATATATAACTTAAACACTTATATGATTACAGTACCAGAAAATCAGCACCGCGTTCCAGAAGAAGATCAGCAATATCAATATGCCCGGACAGTACGGCCAGGTGTAGTGCTGTTTGTCCTGTAGACGAACGTTGTTCGGTTTCAGCATTCGCCGAAAGAAGAAATTTGACCATATTCATGTCACCTGAAGCCAATTCACATACACAACTTTAGATCGTAACTACTGCCATTTTGAAGCCATTGATGGACCATCCAAGATACATTCAGAGTAGACGGTCTACTGAAGAGTTGTCTATTTCGCAATACCTCTTAATGTGGATGTTAATTTGTTGCGGTCGCAGCAATCTCCTTTAATATCCACATTAAAAGATCATTCCAGAAAAGGCTGATACTTCTCGCAAGCAAAGACGAAGGGCCCGCATTAACAGGAGTAACACTTCCTAACTATTGGTACGAGTTGGTACCTTTGAGCTGGGAACGGTCATATATTTGAGCAATCCAGAAGAATGGAGCTTGTTACCGATGCAAGTTTCCGTTCCTAAGCGTTCTCATAGACCTACTTAAAGTGGGTTTCCGATTCTGCGTTTGGGTCGCCCGTTTGGGCGGCATGGGATAGACTTAGGTTGTTTCGCACCTTCCCGGACGGCAGTAGCGAGCGGTGTATACCCGTTGCTATAATTGATGATCGACACCAGAAGCGGCCGCTCTTGGACCATTTGTTGCACCTACACAGAGTAATAAACAACGATTACTCTAAACAAATACTTAATAAGAATTTATATCTCTGTAATACATAATATAATTCGTAGGTAGGTATTGCGTTGCACCCATTATAAATAAGACGAGAAGTACAAGATTATAATACGATGCAATAATAGGATAGGATGAATTTGTGGTGATTCGTCGGACAAAAGCGGTGCGGAGGCAAAATGGTACAATCTCATAGTGTTTCATCTCTCTGCCTGTTAACGAGGGCGCAGGACTGCTGAACATACCATGCCTGCACCTACCATATATTAGCAAGTGTTTTGCAATTTCTTGTTGAGCCTTATCATATCCTTTATAACTGGATAGTTACTCAAGAAATTTTTTTTTAAATCTTTGCACCGAAGTTAAAATCGCCGGTTATGCTGGCGCTTTCGTCCATCATGCCCTTTTTTAGTATCAAGCCATACCTTATTTTACGGATGACTGATGGGGAAGGGTATGTCAGACTATCATCTACTAAGAAACTTGATAGAGCTTCATCACACTACTGGTGATGGGAACAAAGAATCGTTATTCAGATAGTCCCCATCAGTGCCAGCAGCAGCTCTGTATATGTGTTCACCGTACCTGCTTGAGGTAGCCGCACCGCACGGCCAGGCCGAAGCACGCGGCCGACGTGCCCTCAGAATCTGTGCTGGTCCACGTCTCCTCAGACCACGAGGACTCGAGCCATTGCCCTTGTTTAAGTAGCTCTGTATTTGTACTGGAAGATTGAGGGCGCCAGAATAATCAAGTCATCCTATTCTATAATATAACGTCAGTCCTTAACACAAACCATTGCTATGGCATATTTATTACACGTAAACGAAATCTTTAATCAGAATTAAGTCAGGTCGATATTTACGCGCTCCAGTGAAATAATAAAGAAATATGTATAAACAACGCCCTGATATTTATAGACGTATTCACATTAAAAAAATTTAACTACCCGTAGCCGGCGTTGACTTGAGGCGGTCTAAGGGTTCAGAGGACACATCTCTTCATGTAAAATGTTTGCTTGAATTGGTTTAAATATTTTAATTGCAGATTATAAAAAAAGTATCAGAGACGTATATAAACAGTAGGAAGAAAAAAATTGAATCTAAATTTTGAAAAACGGCGGTTTAACGTCCCGTTTCATCGTATGGTGCAGAATTGCTTTAACGGCATCTTTCTTTTGACTACATATTCTATATAATATTCCACAATAAATCAAAGTCTCCTTCAAACATTAATGCTATTGGTAACATCTACCCAATTACCGCGAGCTGTGCTCCGGTAATTCCACAGTGATGGCCGCTAATTTATTGAGCAAACCTCGAGCCCACTCGCGCTGATTGGAAGCTAACGGAGCAAAATGATTTATTGCCGGCCGCGACGGTATTATTGTATGGAACTGATGAACCATTGAAATATTTGGAAACAAATATTGTGTTTTACGATTTCTGTGGCGGAGTCTATCTCCTGGTGATGCTTCTAGGATGAAATGAGTAAAGTGTATGTGGTGATAGTTTGTAAAAAAGTAAATATGAAATGGGTAAGGTGAAGGTATAGAAAGGGATGGTACATTTTACATTTAGATAGATTTTATCAAATCGCGGACGATAACAAAATATCATTGCTGCTGTTTTACAAATATAGTACTGAGTTGTGTAATATGGACTTTCCACTGGTTTCTGTTTGAAAATTACAAAGCTTTTAGAATCAACTTTTTACAACAACAAAGAGCTATAAACAAACAATTATAAATTATACGATCCACAAAGTTTGTTTCGCAAATTATTTGTAAGTGTAAGCGTTACTTTCTGAAATCCCAGTAATTCAAAGTTCAATTTCAAAATATTCTTTGTTCAAATAATCTTATATTAATACTTTTTAATCGTACAACTCTATAGTTCTACTGCTGATTAAGATAATTGCTTCTTTAGAGAAGCGCCAGCAATAATGTGTTATTCATAAAGGATCGTCCATACAACACAGTGAAACTCAACGCCTATAGATTTTTTTTCGCATTATGTTCTTGCCGCTTCAGCTTAACAATGACATAAAATATTAGTAAACACTCGTGAATTTGTCTATGAAAAGCAGAATAAACATCTTCACTTAAGGTTGTGTTTTTTGGCATACCACGCAATAGATCTAATACGGAATCATTTAAACAATTTATATAGCTTTGTATGTTAAACACATTTTACCGCGCGGTCCTTCGATCGAAGCCATTCGGTGACAAAAGCTCCTTACTATCTATTGTGTGAGCTAACACATTATCGTCTTCATTTAAATTCTTTTCGTTGTTGTGGTTTTTATCCTCAGATCCACTGCCTCCATTCAGGAGGCCGAGGACCGTTGCTTCATCACCGTGCTGCTGGAGCAGCCTCTCTGCCAAGTCTGCCGCCACTGAAGTTCTGATTATAACTCGCAGGCGGAAGCGGTGTGGTTGGCACGGTGTTAAATTTTCAATTGTTTTGGTAGTTTTTCCGCCGCTGAAAATAATTATTCTATAACTATTTTGCGGCGACTTTGTTCGTGTCAATTGTTGCGTTAATTTACACTTAATTATGCAATATTGGTTTTTCATTTCACAAAAGAAAAATAGATCTTTTAATACATATGTTAGCCCAGTATATAAAGTTCAATTGTACCAAATTTTGTCAAGATTGGCGTCGGCAGCAAACATGTATATTAAAAATATACTAGAAACTGTGCCCGCTCTCAATCAACCGAAGAGGATTTTTAGCTAAGACACATGACTTGTACAAAATTTATCGATGATGTGATGAAATATATCTTTGGCAATTTGTATCATTATTTTTATGATTTTAAATTAAGTCTTCGTTCTTGGCAACACATAAATATCGGTCAGCAAAATTTGATACACGTCGGTAGCTCCTCACCTGTAGTGTCGCGGCCATTAGCCAATTAATAAGTGAACTAACTATATCATCAGTGATACATATTTAATGAAGAGTCGTCCGTGTATCAGCCACACATTAATTAGTCCACTAATTTGGATCAGAGCTGCATAATAGATGAAATGCATAGTTTATTTCATTGTTTAGGAATCTGTTACGTACGTGAAGTTGATTTTATTGCGCTTAATAAATAGAATATCAGTTAAGTTTCTCTCACATTTCAAATTATGGTAAAACGTAAGCTATACTTTTCAGTAATTTGGTTCATCTGACTAGAATAAGGTCACGAATTCCCCAAATTTTCTCTTAAGCCTATGTAACTCAGTGTAAAAATATCGTAGAAGCTTAAACTACAAGTCTTAAAAATGTTGAAAGCGATTTCTAAATAGAATCATTTTTATAATATCAAAGAATTTATACATCAACAACAAATTAATGTATTTAACTGCATTCCACTTGTAAACAACCTTCCATTTGAAGAAACAACACGTGAAAAAATCTATCATATATTTTTAGTTTTTCTTAAAAATTGCCTTTCATATTATTTAAAATAAGAATTTCGCATGGAAAAATACGTCAAACATGAAAAAAATATTTCAAGAAATAAAGCTCAAATTCAAAATATTCTTTATTCAAGTAAACTTGGAAATAAGTGCTTTTGAATCATCTTTTGAATCTACTGCTGGTTCGGAAAGCTGTTCCTATCGAGAAGGGCCAGCAAGAAACTTGGCGGTTGCTCTTTTCAAAGAATAATTCTTATCACTCATGATCATTGTATTATATAAATAAATAAATCAATTGAGATAGCACTACCTAAGGCAGATGAACTTCAATTTGAATACAAAGGTTCACGTACCTATAAACCACCACCCATGCAGGTATTTTCTCCTTCCTCTCCACCCGATACAGCAGTCCTTCTCCCAGGAAGGCGAAGGGTCCAGCGGAGAATGTCAAAGTGACCTCTCGGCTGGTTCTGCTCTGCACTGCAGGCGCCAACGGCTTCCAGGTCGTCAATTTATGTATAATGAAATGCTGAAGATTCATCTCGGCTTAATTCGGCACATTCAAGTGTCATTGAACCTGTTCCGTAGAAACTGAACTACTTTTAGCACAAACTACTTTCTTTGTTTTTTGTTCTTACTTTTCGTAATTATTACGAACATAAAGTGTAACTCCCTTCATACAAGCGCCATCTGGCGCGCGAACGTCAGTCGTCTGTCGACTCCCAAGTGTTGTGTATGGCGGACGCGCAAGCAAACAATTAAAATCACATCAAAACGCAAAAAAGCTTAAAATCGCCAATGCGCCTGTGGAATCAGCTATAAAAAGGGGATCCCCGAAGGAGTAGTAAGCTCGCAGAAAGAAAGGTGAGTTACACTTTATTTTCAAAGTTCTCTTTATTCAATTTACCATACAGAACCTGTAAAATATTACCAGTTTATACAATTATCATATAAAACAACTTAATTTCTTTACAAAGAAATATAAAGGAATAGGCTCTGGACAAAGTTTAGGTATACAGGTAGGTACATACACTCCTTTATCTCTTCCAGGTCAGCGCGCTTCAATTTTAGCGTGGATAAGGTAAAATAGTGCACAAGATTAATTGTCATACCATGTTTCTGCGATGATTAAAAATATGGTTTATCACTTAGACGATTATCTTATTCTTTACACGGCCACGTAGTGGAGCACAGTGAGTTTTTAGAGGGTCCGTATAAAAAAATTCCGGGCCCTTTTTCGGTATGTAGTACCAATAACTGTACGTTACCAAAATTCTTACTTAGAAAAATCCACATCTTTGAATGGATCTACTTACCTAAGTGTGAACAGAAAATTCTGAAAGAGACGATTATATCGGATCACAGTGAATCTCTTACATATCTGTTTATCTTCATTCATCTTCGGATAATATAGCTACATTTAAGCATCTAACAATTATTGTTTTAACTTAATATATACGTAAATTTACAAGTAAGTAGATAAGTATATGCAATTGCTAGTAACTGCCTATTGAGAAATCTTGGAGAACCTTGACGGACAGAAAACCTTTAGTAGGTATAGCAAATATGATAGCTAGATAAATAAGTACGGTGTAGGTAAATATGAATTATACAAACAATGCTCTGGATTTGCTCCAAAGCTAAAATAGCAGCACATAGCTCAAAAACCAATTAACCTGATTATCTTAAGACGGTAAAAGAAATTTGGAGCTATATAATTTAAATGTCACATCCAACTGTACCGCTGATGGCGTTAAAAGGGAAGATGTAGAGTTCATGGGAATTTTAACATAAATAAACACATTGCCATCAACAAACATAATTCGTGATAAGCTAATTCCAAATTCACTGTGAATTTCAATATGCGTATATAGGTATATTACAGTTTTGGTTGTAACGACAATAAAACAGGATGTAATCTGAGTCGCTCCCGAGGGAACACCTACAACCCTTATAAACTGTCGTGTGATATGTCTGCCGGGGGGGAACGTCAATTAAGATAATATCATCGTAGGTTATATTGCAAGAGATCATTTTTTATGTAGACACTGTAATATCGCTATTTATTGCCAACATTCATTATCATTAGTCCGAGAATTTTCACTATTGAACATAGATTTTTTTGTAGATCAACACTGTACCATCAGTGTGCTGTTTTACTCGTCTATTATATCTCTATTGTCTATTATATCTTTATTGTATATTATATCTCTATCTTCTATTTATCTCTATTTTCTATCACTCACATTATGCTAGTTTCTGAAAATAATCCATCCAGGTATATATATATCCATATATGCTTGTTATGATTATTTATAGTTCAACCTTCGATATAACAAAAAAGTTATCTAAACTGCCTTTTGGGATCCAGAAATAGCGATAATTGATAATCCATCTAAATTCAACCGCTATTTCTATCTAATTTAAGGAAATCACATATTTTATATTAGTATAAATTTAAATTGCGAAAAAGTAAATAATATTGTACTATTTCAAGACGTAACGGTCACTTACCCTTTGCAGTAACTGTTTATAGAACACTACGTTAACTTTTTACAAAATATAACTTGTTAAATTTTTGTAGGAAAAACCTTATGGGTTTTGCCTTGTTAGGTAGTTTGAATAATATGAGATGTATATATTATAACTGTAAACAAATAAACTATATAATTTCAGAAGCTTAGCTGCTCCTCAGCAGAGATAAGTGACTAGATCACCTGCCACAAACACGTTGTTGGGTCGATGTCGTCGCCGAGTGACCAACAATATTTCACTTGTAGTGGTAAGAGCTCTCACATCTTGAAATATTTTAATGCTTAGTGTTACTCTCGCATATGCTTTAGTATTAAGAACGCCGTGTGGATAGAATAGACCACCCTCCTTTTTTACCGAGGTGTCGTAAGAGGCGACTAAGGTATGTGCCGTGTGGTATCCGGCTGCATAGAATAGACCACCCTCATTTCTAACCGACGTGTCATAAAAGGCGACTAAGATAAGTTGACGTCAGGCAGGCGGCCAGTCGTAAAATACGTGGCCAAATCATATGACAACATGTTGTAACATGTTGTGCCGACTCCACTTAGAGTGGGGTAAGGGCAGGAGAATGATGATGATGCTTTAGTATTAAGAAACATTTATTATATACTATGTTTTCAGTCAGTGTCTTTAAAATGAAAAGGCTTTTGTTAGAGCTTCTAAGTTTTTTTTCTTTTCTTTTATATTAGTTACCCCGGTATATAGCTTTTAATTATGCTGAATATCATCATCATCAATCAAGTGTTTTAGCTGTGAAAGTGTTAGAGACAGACATATTTATAATACCAGTATAGATTAAAAACACTTTAAAACCACTGTTAAAAAGAGGCTGATACAGAAAGCCTACTATACTGTTGAAGATTACTGATATTGATTACTGTGTGGATATAGGTGCACTTCTACCCTGTACAAGACAGTAATAACTAAATGTAACTAGTTCTAAGATTTATATTTTAAAAAGAGCAACCGCCGAGTTTCTTGCTGGCTCTTCTCGGTAGGAACAGCTTTCCGAACCAGCAGTAAAGTTGACGATTCAAAAGCACTTGTTTACAAGTTTACTTGATTTGATTATTATCTTTAGTGACAAATAATGAGGAGCAAGGTTTTTAATGTAAAAAAAAGAACATAATATTTCAAGCATTGACATTACTTTATTATTAGTTAGTTATTAGACAGTAGTTATAAATAGTGATAAAAAAAGGAAAACAGGGGACGATATTGCAAAAAAGTGGAATAATTTGTAATCGGACGACAAATGAAATGATATTAATGGGAAAAGAGAGTTTAGTTGTAGAACAGAGCTGGAGTCGCAGATAGTTTAGACAGATTTTAAATTAAGAGGAGTTATAGATGGAATAATTAAAATCCAACAGATATATAACAATTTGAAAAGTCATTTCAGGATTGCGTGTGAGGGAGCTGAAATACGACCAGCTCTCTGAAGTGATAGAGACCCAAAAAGTTAACGACACTGGCAGTAAGTGGTCGGGAGGCGACGCGTCACGGGAAATTAACGTCTAACTTCGCGACAGCGGCCGAACGCGCGGCTCACAGCATCACTGTGCTCTTACGGTGGAGATAACATCATTAAATCAAATTTTCTTACATATTATAATAATCCGTATCTTTGTACGCAATAAACTCAAAATAACGTGTAACCAACCTACCAATCCGCATTGGAGCAGCGTGGTAGGTCTTAGCTCCAATCCTTCTCTCCAAAGACGGCAAGTGCCTTAGCCCAGCAGTGGGCAAAGTAATAGGCTGTTACTTACTTTAACGTTTAATCATGCGATTTTCACTAATAGGAAAAATAATTTATATATTTTAAATAGTTATATATTATGGTTTCATGGGAAAATTAAAATAAGTGCGTGCTAAAATGTTAAGACAAAGGAAAACAGATTCTCAGCAGCGCGTGGTTGAATCTGCTTGTTTGGTGATAATTTGAACTTTAAATCACCTCAATCGGCCTCAAACAAAATAAGTGACACATATTTCTAAATAATATTTAAAACGTTAACAGTTAAAATGGTTTTAATCAATTTCCTCTGCTAAGGAATGATTATATTATTTTGCTATAATCTGCGCGATTTTTCGCAGAAACACTAATCGCGAATTGATGCTAGGTAAAATTGTCATTACTTTTTTAAATCGACGGACGCCCACGTCACTATACCTTTAATCTTTTCACTTACAACTTTCAGTAACGTATCAATTATATACTAGAATTATCTAGTATAAGTAGTAGCTTTAATAGCTTATTAAAGCTATTACAATAACGTTTAATACAAGATTAAACTTAACGTCAAAATATTAGTTCATGAAGGTCGCTGAAAATGATTACGACTTTGAAAAACTTTGAACTTGCCTGTATCGGCCGTTTATAACAATGTAGAATTATTTTGATATCTTTATTGTAAAATTTTGGAATTGAGAAATAAAAAAAAACAAATAAAACAGATTGGCAATTCAAACTTTAAGAATTGACCTAATTTGACAAATAAAAAAACGCGCGCACAAAATGAAAGCGGTCGGATTCGGAAACGTCGTAAACGGAACGCAACGCAGCAATGGCCGCCCCATCGATCGACGCAGCCAGTCGGCGCCCGGCCCTCGCTCGGGACACACGTCACAGTGAGCTTACGTCGCCGCGCTCCTCGAACTAACCTAACCAGTCGACCGTCTCCCACTAACACTACACACCTTTCTACGCTCCCGGTAAGTCTAGTTAACGTATTACACGCTCACATTGAACCCTGGTTAAACTAACTTTGTAATAAACACTTATGAGTCACTAAAATGTTTCCGACTGCATAGCGCTCGTTCTTATTATCAACATAGAATATCGTTGCGGATGATTGATATTTACGGAAATATACTTAAAATCATCGTTATATTAGTAGGAAATCTATTATATGCATCACTTAACATATTTTTAATAGACTTCCCTTAATTGCATTAGTCGTAAGGCTCGAAGAAAGTGATCTTGTAAATAAATGCCGCAAACGTTATTTAGTGCACATTTAGCTGTCCATATTTGACCATGTAATTCTGAATTGTAATTTTTCAGGGTTTATTCAATTGGTGATGATATTACCAAGATACACTTTTCGCGACATTTATGACATAATTTGACACAAATAGCCTATTCTGTTTAAGATTTGTGGTTATGGGAACAAAAAGCGCGCAATTCTGCCGCGATAACATCCATTTCTCACGTCGTGCCTTTCAAATATGTTATAGCATCGACAATTAGGGGATAAAACATTATTTTACTTTACAGGCTGGAGATTATATAATACTCTGTGTTGCACAAAAAGATGTGTGGAATTGTTATTTTGTATATTACAAATTATAGTCGCCAATACTTAATGAGTTTGTGTCAACTTAAGTGACAAAACACCTTCAATTAAATTATGTTCTTTAAACCGAGCTAACATTAAGATTTTTTTTGCAAAGGAACAAGAAAATACATAGTAATTAAGGGTATCATAGCACTTAGGTTAATGCGAAAGTAGTCGCGGGAAAGTATGTACGCACAATTTAAATATATTGTTTAAAACTAACAAATTTGATGTTGTCGACATAGTTTGGTATAGAATTACAGTACGGGATTTTTCTTTGTATATTACCATTTATCGTTTCAATTAATGTTGTTAAATTCTTGTAATCGAGATTGGGCAGTTTTGTATCTGCGATTGAATTTTTTTATTTAAAGCAATTAAAAAGGTATCTGCCGTTGCGGTGTGACTACGAACAGGCGTTAAGTATTGTTGGTATAACCTTTTTTATAGATAGCATATTAAACTCCTTCATTTGATCTATTCTGATTTTTATATGTTTTGTCGAGATTTATAGAAGTAGGCGTAGTTTTGCAGAATTCTGCAGAACAGAAGTAAACATAAAATTGTTTGCAATATTCTTCAATTCACGAAACAAAATTTAATGTAACGTAAATTTGAATGTAAATGTGAGATTAGAAGGAGGCCGAAAAAGAGGTTGTTAGACAAAATCCGATTGAGCCTCTCACACTTATAGAGGGAGGACAGGAGAATTCGCGGCTAATTTGAACCGCAGATTATATAATCTCATTGCTTTCATATTATAAAACTCCGCAAAATAACGCGGTATTGTATAAATTACTACACAATCTATACATTCTCGGTACGACGATCCATATCTTATTTTAATTCAATCGCGGAAACTTCCTCTCAGAATCCGATGTTGGTCGCATCAAATAATCAAAGGACTTTAGTGCTATTCACGTCGTCTCTCATTTCTGCATTCAGTACTGCAAGGCAGCGCTTATGTAAATTTGAAACCTTCACGTTATTAGATTGTACCTGCAATGGTAGATAGTCACGTTGCAGCTGATCTCATTGCGGGCATGAGTCCACGATGTATGCTTGTTAAATGAACAGTTTTTACATTACACATACACCATAACATTTTGTAAATATAAAGTGGCCTGTGATCATTCTAGTCCTGGATACAAGCCACTTTTATCCTTTGGGAAGAGCGATTAATTCTAACACCAACAACGCTTCTCAAATGCATATCGGCAAGTTAAACGTATCCCAGGAATTCTCATGCTGTATCCAGCATGTCCTATGTATTTTTTCCAATATTCTGCTTCGAGAAAAGTTAATGTTAATTAATAACATGGTTTTAAACAAACTATAAATGCACGGGTTTCAAAACTTAGATTCTCTAGCAATGATATCACGCTCTCACCACCTGACCATCACGACTATAGTATAAATCTATCTACAAAACTCAATATCGGATCTGTTAATAAACGCTTGAATACTATACCTAATGTCATAGTCTGCAATTAATTTTGTGGTCGTAAATTCAAGGCAATCTATAAACAAACTTTAAAGAACATGTTTAGATTAATGGTCATAAGACATGAAGCGTAGCTTACACCGGGGGCCGTCCCTCGGCTTCTCAAGAGGCTTCTAATGATATACGATAGTTTGGATTGAATTTAAAGATAGGTAGAGTAACAGATTACTTTGTGAAACTAGTGGAGGCATATTGTCAAGCAATATATTAAAGAGCATTGAAATATCTCGAACAGTAACATTTTCGAAATATCTAACCGGTGACTGCGTTCGCCTCAATTTAGGTGTTTTAATACCCTTAAGAATGAACTATGTCAAGTATGAGCTGTGAAAGCTCAGCGGTGAGACCGTGTGACTCTTTCGAGGGGAACACGAGTTCAAACCCGGGCAGGCACCAATAAGTTTTTGTATTAAAACTCATGTGCCTTATTGATAATTGCAATTTATCACACGCTTTTCGGTGAAGGAAAACATCGTAAGGAAACCTGCATATCTCTAGAGAATTCTGGAGATATGTGTAACCTACCAATCTGCATTGGATCAGCGTGGTGGGTCTTAGCTCTAACCCTTTTCTCCAGAAACGGAGAGAGGAGACCTATTCCCAGCAGTGGGATTGTAACAGGCCGCTACTTTACTTTTTTTTCCTTTAATGAACTGTGTGCTCTTTTCTTTTAAACCCTTTAGATAAGCTTCAATTGAACCAAATGTCATGGATATTACTCCAGCATCTATCTTGCAATACATACAAACAAAAAAATCTGCTATTGCATATATATAAATTTAAAAATAACTTACTATACCTCTACTTCTAAAAAAAATCGTTACTTACAATGCGGTAATTAGTAAATTATTTCATATATTAATTTCTATCAACTTCAAAACCTTAGGCAACTTAAGCAATTCATACTTCACATTATGATCTTTCACACCGTTTACACCTTATAATTGATACAACATAATTAATTTAGGATTCACCGTAAAGTAGAAGCTATTGGGCGCAAAAATTAATTAATAACTGGTCTGCCCTCAAGGCAAAATAACATGATCTACTATCCGTGCGATCCCGAAGAGGATCGGCGGTAACAAAATATAGAATTATTGACTAAGACGGTTGAGTAGAATAGACCACCCTCTTTCTTACCGAGGGGTAGTAAAATATGACTAAGGTAAGTTGACGTCACGCAGGCGGCCGGTCTTAAAATACGTTGCCGAATCATGTGACAACATGTTGTGCCGACCCCACTTAGAGTGGGATAAGGGCAGGATGATGACTAAGACGTGTTGTCTTTACATAAAATATCCGGCGTTTAAATGTAAGAACATTAGCGTTTCTGTAGTGGTCATACCGTCGATTGCACAAAACACTTTAAATCTTGGAAAACAACCAAAATTATTTTTGTTCAAGCAGTAAATACTTATCTTCATTTCACGTCTGACATAAAAGCTTTGAATTTTTCTTTGAGCTTCGCAGCCTCTCGGGTAAATATTTGTGACACGAGTGTGTATAGAACCTCAGCTAACATCTGGTGCACTGGACAAAGTTAGGCGCCAAGTTTTTTATTTTGGTTCAGTGGAAATGTTGTAACTAAAAATGAAGTTTAAGCTATGGCTGATACAGAATCGTTTTTCATCTGAATGTAGAAAATGCTTTATCGTAATCTTGTAGTGACTGCTGTGTCAATAATACTATATACTTATCAAATATTGTTAGAAATTATTTAGCTATTTGAAGTTTTTGACTTACAATATAAATATTATGTGATATACAGATTCAAATAGAAAAATCACGACCATATTTTTTGATGATTCTTAATAAGAAAAACGAATTGATTTAAATGATTTATAGAAGCAGGGGTTACTTTGCGGAATTCCATATTACAGACAATACAACAAAACTACCTCGCTATAATCCGCACGGGTTAAGCGAATGCATGCAAAGCTTTTCATCATTTTGCGAACTCTTCGAAAAGCAATCCTAATGTAGATTTTTAAGGTTAAGCTTCTCATTTTTCATGTCTTCTAGAGATGGATAAATGCCAAAAACTGCCACTTCTAGGTTTAAATCAGTGTAAAATAAGTAAGCGTGGTGCATGCTATTTTTTTCTATGTTATAGCACTCAATATTCTCAAGATTATATATATGAAATATAATATTTGAAAGAATACTAAGGAAAAATGGCTTACGTGTTGCCAAATAAAATCTGTACAATAAATCAAAATTAAAGGATTTCTATATTAAAATCAAATATACCTTGTTGGGTTGATGTAACTTCTTTTATGTGGAGCGAAATTAAAGAAAGGCAGGTGAAGATAAATTTATTATGATACGTTTAACAAGTTGGCGTATTAATTAGCGAATGGTATATCCTTAATGGGTCCAACTTATAAAAGTTGCATCTATTAAGGATAGTTGAGATCCGCTGACTACGCGGTACGCCTAGTCTGGTGCCTTGTTGTATCCGGCTGCATAGATAGACCACCCTCATTTCTTACCGAGGTGTCGTAAAAACGACTAAGGTAAGTTGACCTCAGTCAGGCGGCCGGTCGTAAAATATGTAGCCAAATCATGTGACAGCCGTTTGTAGGTACCACGAGTAAATACGTGTACAATAAAGTACTACTTAGTAAAAAGAAGAAAAAATATTGTTGTGAAATGTTAAAGAAACCTTAGTCGGACGCTCGCATAACCTCCAGCAGTCGGAGAAAATAACGCCATTTGTCACAGCAATGACATAACCTCAACAATTGTGACCGTAATGATATAACGTCTGAATCTACATCTAAATATTGTTTTGCGTTAATTATCTGACGAAAGATCCTTAAGATAAAATTAAGCCTTTTACAGTATATGAGTTTTATTTGGATAAGTCATTGGTTTAATTAGCGTAATGTATTTTAATTCATAAATGTTCGTAAAAGATCTCACGTTGAAAGGAGTCAAACGCTTTACATAAATCACATTAGCGTTGGCAGAATTAAATGAATTTTGTGAAACAGGTTATTCAATTGAAAATACTTTAGACTGTTCAATCAACTGTGATTGAGGGTTTTCAAAACCTTTCTGAAGATTGAGAGTATAAATGGGATCTTTACTTTTTAGGATTATTCTTGTCTTCTACAGTCTTTATGTCTATAGATTGCGTTTTAAGTGTTGTATTAATTCCCTAATTTTTCTATGGAGTTGTACACTTTGTACAACATTTAATATAAATATCATATGGCTTAATGTATTGACATATATAAAAACTAATGCTAAATAAGACCTAAAGCGTGTCAGAACACCTGAACGGTATCCAGCCTTCATTACCAAAAAAACATTTCTATTGGAAATAAAATATGAAATAATAGTGCTAAAATAGAAACTTGTTATGAGATTAGACCGTGTCCACAACAATACGATTAGTAATAACTTAGAAGTACGTTTACTGTTTAGGGGACACATTGACCGATTGCTACGTCTACTATCAATCAATGAATTATCTTATGTATAAAACAAACCTCAATGTAAACCAACTGATGAATGTTAAGGTCTTTTGATACTAGAGCCTAAGAAGAGGGATAAAATGAAGCCTTGGTAGAAACTCTACCAGGTGCGCATCGGCCTTGAAAAGATCGCAGATAGCCGCTGGGTTCAAGAGGCGTAACATCTTTGTCCACGGTTAAATGAAAACAAGCCGATACCAAAAATCTGACAAATGCCCGGCATTTGACTTTGAAGTTAATGATACTTTATACAGAAAATATTTTCTTAATTCTTTCAATGTTACGAATTTATTTTAATGTAACTTTCCAGATAAATAGATTGATTTAAAAATGAATTTAAGAACCATTATGGCATGTCAAATATGTTTGATTTTGAATTATCTATTTTCAGGCGTATTATATACGAAATAGTATTAAGTAGGGTAAGATTATAACCGAGTTGCTGCATTAAACTGATTGTATTTAATTTTTTTTGTATATTATTGAAGTTATGCAGCGGAAATTGACATATGTCATACTCTGTGACTTTCTAAAACCAATCGTTGTCCTTCCATAATTTGCCCGCTGTAGTCTCTAAACTTTCCGGTAATTGTTCATTAATTACTCGCACAAGTTTCTCTCAGTTAGCTCTCAAATTACTGTCAACCTGTCTCATCTCCTTGTTTTCATTTTCTGAACTAAAAGTAATTTAAATTGGATCGCTATTTAGCAAAAATAATTCAACATTTTCTCATTTATTATTAAGGTGTTTTATAAAACCATCCGGTAATATACAAATGTTTTTAATCTACAAGATAACCCGCGTAAAATGCTAATTTAAGTCGTTACGTTCTTTTGATGGTGCCCTGTTTATCTTAATGTGCTTATGGGGTTTTGTGCCATGAACAAAATTAAGGGCGTTAACGTTAATCACAAGGAATAAACTCGTGGCTACTAAATGTTTGAACATAGATGGAATTTGTGATTAGTGAAATGTCATCTTTGAACGCATGCGATCGTTGTAAGCTTTGTTTTGTCTCTGCTACAATCAAATTACAATACAATATAGTTTCAATCTGTTTTAACTGGAATTTCGCACAATAATTATTGACAAGAAAGGTAAATCTTGGGTGTTAGACGAAACATTTTGTTTTCGCACACACATAAAATTCCACATATTAAATAGTCCGATTGTGCTATAATAATCTTATCTGATGTTACAACAAGAGCATGAACTACGATAAAGTTATCGATATTATAAATATGTTTCCATGTATATTTTGTATCGATTATATAAATGAAGACTTCCATTTTTATCCTTCGAATGTGAACTATTAAATTGTAATAATGGTCTACCATGTTGAAAATAGAATTTTTTATGTCTCGCATTTGTCATTTTTGTGATATAATATTTTGTTGCATGAAAGGACATTGACCTTGAAAGTTCAACGTCCTTGAAAAAAGAAGAAAAATTCTGTTATACCCATTTGTTTTTGTGTTTATTTGGGATTTTTGCCTTGCATGTAAGGTCTTATCACGTGATTATAGGGCGAGTTAACAACAGTGCTTCTGGGGTACGAGTGTTGTTTCAGCATCTTTAGATCCCTTAGTTGTGTTCGTTGCTAATCAAGTAGGCAATTTTGGATATTAAAGCAAAACAATTGCTTAATGCTATATATTATCTAATCGGATAATATATCACTGCCCAGCACGTATCACAAACATATACATTAGTTCTTATAGAGTTTTAACTACTGAATTATTTGCTGGATCGAGTTACTTTTAAAATATGATAAGTAATTATGAAGTTGTTACAATATGTGTACTAAAAAGGAATTTATGTATGGCTTGAAAGGTTTTTTTGGCAAATATTGGGCATTCAATTTTCTCACACACCTTCTTATGTTTCTTGGATGACTCTATTGAAACGCACATAAATTTGTCTCTGAAAGAAGTGAAAGAAAAATCACTCGTACTATGCTATAGCAAAAAGAAGTAAATTACATTCAAGGTGAAATATTGACTTTTAACATGCAAACAAAATCCACAGACTGCGTCAACCAGGACGTTCATTTTGCGAATCCCATGCCCTCTAATTACATGTTTGAATATGAACTAAGTTTTTAATAAAGAAGAAGATGCGCTTTTTAATTAATAGACAAGAGAAATAATAAAAGTCGAATATTCAAAAGTACTTTCCTTCATAATAAAGAGACCTCTTAATGAAAAATAAGGTAATTGAGAGCGGAACAATGGCTGCATTCAGCGCAGTTCACACTGTCGCGATGCACATTGTGCGCGGCTGCACTTTTAATTAATTGCACAATAGAGGGATATTTTATATTTAATCTATGTACTATTTGAATTGGAATCCGCATCCGGCTGTCTGGGGATACAAATTTTTCATATCAACCGATCGTGGTCTACTTTTACTAACACGGTGTTTCGATATTTAATTATTTCGATGTTTCAACCGTCATTTCATCAGTTTTGATATCCTATAAGTTTTTATCCTTTAAGCTTTCAGGAATAATAAGCCACAAAATTCACATTTCGCTAAACATTTGTTAGAAAGCGGTCATAAAGTTCCTAATGACCATTGTTTCGAAATACTGCACACCTGCGAAAAAAGCTTGAAATTAAATATTTTGAAACAATTAGAAATCATTAAGCATAACAATGGCACCCTCATTAACGAGCAGATAAATGTCTCTAGTTCAAGTTTGTTGCACGTGTTCCGAGGTAGCTTAGGTAAAGTCTACGAGAGAGTAATCCTCGCGAGACTTATAACGTTCATAGTCGAAGAAGCTCATACCGGATGAGCAATTCGGCTTTCGCGCCAAACACACCGCGGTACAACAAGTACATAGACTTACCGAAACCATCCTCAATGGCTTCGCCAAAAAACGGTGCACCGGTACTGTTTTCTGCGATGTCGCCAAAGCCTTCAACAAGGTATGGCATGCGGGTTTAATATACAAACTCGCAAACCTAGGCATTCCCGATAGGCTCATCCTCATCATACGCGATTATCTCACAAATCGCTCCTTTAGATATCGTATCGACGGTATGCTCTCCTCAAGACGTACCTTACGCGCCGGAGTCCCCCAAGGTTCGGTACTTTCACCGTTCCTTTATTCACTTTACACGAGTGACATCCCACGATTCTCCACTAAAACTAGTGTAGCTACCAACCTCGCCATGTTCGCGGACGACACCGCAATTTTCACCACTTGTAGGAATCCTACAACTATTAGCGATAGGCTCCAAAAAGCGACCGATAGTCTCGGAAGCTGATTCCGCCAATGGAGAATCGAAATCAACGCAGATAAAAGTGCAGCAATGTTCTTTGTCAGGTCTAGGAGAGCTACAACAAACGTCTAGATTGGCAAAAGGAAGTCAAATACTTAGGTTTTATCTTTCAACCCACCCTATCCTTCATCCGACACATCCGCGTTGTCCGCAACCGGGCGGCATACGCCATGGGACGCCTCTATCCGATATTGTGCAAAACTAGTAAACTGTCACTTCGCAACAAAGTGACGCTTTACAAGACTTGCATTAGACCCATAATGACCTATGCGAGCGTCGCGTTCGCGCACGTTCCTAAGTCACGACTGTGTCCGTTGCAGACACTTCAAAATCGATTCATGCGTACAGCCACTGGCTGTCCGTGGTTCGTGCGCAACGTGAATCTCCATAGAGATCTCGACCTTCCCACGATAGCCGATCTCTTCAAACGATTCTCGAAGACTTACTTCGAGAAAGCGTCCACACATCCAAACCCCCTTATAGCGGCCGCGTCCAACTATAAGGTGTTCAACTTCCCCAACAAGTTTCACAGGCGCCCTAAGAGCGTCCTTAATGACCCCGACGATGCTATTACAGCATTCAACAAGATACATACACAATTCACACACAAACAGCGTCTTCGCCGGCGAAGACGAGGTCCCCGCTTGCTTGTGTCAAGCGGCCGCAGCCCTCTGCCGCGGCCGCCAGATGATGCAGACTTCTTCAAAGTCAATGTGTTAGATACAGTCCTCCAAAACGCGCCGCTTTAAGCCGAGGTTCGGTCTCGCAGGAGACACCCTTAAGGCGACGCTCCCAATAAGTTGCGAGTGCCTAAAAACACTCGTTTACTTATCAATTTTACCCGGCCAAGCTTCTGCGCTCGCCCATCCCACCGGTGACGCTGTAAAAGCCATTAGGGCTAACAGCATTAGACACATTCGAAAAAAAAACAAAGTTCCGAGGTAAAATCAAGGGTGGGGATGAACCAAGTACTATTTAACAACGCTTGTCTGGATAACGCTTCGCTTTGCGATTTTGTCGTGGAGTCTATCTCCTGATGATGTTTCGGTTGCGGGGCGAAACGATTGTTGAGTTCGTGATAGTGAACCTGTGTAGTGCTTGTGTATTGTGGTGGAAGTGGTGGAGGTTTGTGCATGTGTTTTTAAGAATCCTGCACGTATCGGGTATGAAAATACGGATAGTTTAAATTACATTACACGGATACATTAAACACTATATATATTTTCTATTTACTGTATCGCGGATTATAGCAAAATAAATTTATTATTACTTTTGTATCTTATAAGTTTTTTAAGTTTTATGCATATTTCCGCTTTACGGAAGGATTCTGATTATTTAAATCTCCTTTGATCTGATTTTATCACGAAGAGATCGTTTCAGTGCTAATATTGTTCCATAGTGTATTAGATAAGTATTTAAACCTCATAGTGCCCAGAATCTAAAAGTTCTTAGTAAATCATCTTATTTTATTTTATAGCACATACCACAGGCATAATAATATTGTTATGTTGAATGAACAAAATTTTGTATGATACTGTTGTATCATAGCATCAGAGCAATACTTCCGGATGGTTTAAGTAAATAGTACATATCGGTATTATGTAAATTGTACTGCAGAGATCTAGCAGTTGTTAAAAACTTGTTTGCTGAGAGCTTTAGTCGCGCGCGCTGCGTAAACCAGCAGAGGTACGCTAAAGTATTGTACTAGAGAATTGTAGATCTACAACAATACTAGAAAAAAGTCCGTGGTAGCATGTCTCTATCTCTTACGGTTAACTCACAATACCTATTTTTATGTTGTGAATTTGAATTGTATAAAAAATGGTGACACGCTGATTTCCACGCGGGTGAAGCCGCTGGCACAGCTAGTTTTAATTAATTAAAAATAATAAGAGTGTATCTTTTATACTTGTTAATCTTGAAATTTAGTTGATTTTCTGTTTAGTTTTATTAATCATATAGTCTGACTTAGTCTACTATGTTACCTTAAAAATATACTCCTAAGTTGCTTATGTTAAATTTTTTATATTTAGAGTTATATAAAAACTGACTTTGCCTATGAGTACATAGATTAAAAAAAATTTGAACCTCGTATTCGTAAATTATTATATCGTAAAGTAATTTGAAAACTTTTAATATGTTAAAATCAGGTTCAATATCACAAGCAATATAACAGAACTAACCCGAACGATCTTCGGTTTCGGGGCGAAACGATCGTCGAGATTGTGGTGGTGGGTGTGTGTGCTGCTTTTGTGTTCGTTGTTGCTGGTGAATTGCGCCTTGGGGTGCATGTGGTGGCTGGTCCTGCATGTATAGGGTGCGTAGATTTTGCCTGCTTCATACACATTGGCTTTGCATGCATTCACTTAACCCGTGCGGATTATAGCAAAGTAGTTAGTTCTGTTATATTGCTTGTAATATGGAATTCCGCAAAGTAACGCCTGCTTCTATAAATCAGGTTCAATATCATAAATGCGTGTTATTATTATTCCAAAAAACTCTCCATATATTATACAACTTGCCTCGTGCATAAATCCGGCGGTTGCGAATTGTTGTCTTTGGTAAATTTATGTTCTCGTCAGTAATGTGGTCTGAGAGGGCTTACACGTACTAATTAGATTGTACCTCGCGTATTTGAGTTTGGATTAATTACTTTGTATCTTTTCATGTCCTCTTTGTGATGAGCCGATTCGCTTTTCAGATTTGAAAATCAAAATTTAGGTATATACCAAATGGATTTGAAAGCTGAAATTAGTAACTTACTACTAATAGATGATAATGCAATTGAAATGAAACCTACTACTTTTGTTCTTATTTTAATTATAAATATTATATTGCTTATACTAATACGTATTCCCAATTATCGCTGGATAATTTGTGTTTATCAATCATTCGTAGAAATTATTTCCATATTTCCGTTTTACGTAAACACGCACAATTTACTTGAATAAATAATACCACAGTTATAGATGATGTCACACAAAATCGATATTATATCGGTAGTTTCAATTTCGTGGTATATTTGTTCAGGGCAAAGCTTTCGAATTGAGCTGGATGTAATGAAATATTTAAGCCAAATAAACGTTAAAATGCTAGGTGGGAGAAGTTGGATCAATTCGCACTTACCTTATTAGATACAACTCTGCATGAACTAGGAGATATTGTCGAAATCACTGACATCGTCCTGAGAGTTGGAAGAAAACGAAGGAAAACTACACACTAAACAAAATATTTAAAAATACTTTGTTTTGTTTTCTTCTAACCAACAGCCATTAACTGGACAATTTCTAAGCTATACGATTTTGTCCATATTGACTAACAGACTTCTGGGTATTTTCTAAAACGGAAAGTATTTAACAACGTCATGATTTGCATGACCTCAACGGTCGGTGTTGCCGATCGCTCCTTTAGCGTCAGCACTCAAAGATACCTATCCTTTGACGTTGAATTTTAAAGAAAATGGCTAATACAGACATCATTGGCAAATTGGCTTTTAGAATGTGACGGGATTAGCAATTTGCCACGCATCAAGCTTACCGTTTCAGTGATTACTGGATTTACTTTATCGTATTACTTGTTCTTACTTAGGACAGCTTCCTTTTTAGTTCACACTAAAAATAGAGTAAAATATTTCTATATTTGTTATTCCCAATTTTATAGAAAGAATATTTTGCTAGTGATATAAAAAATTACATCACCTACCAAATCTGGGTTAGTGATAATTCGAGCCGTCACAGTTCCAAATGGCAAAAGTTCGTTTACTATTTCCGTTGTTATTGATTCGTTATTTTCAGCTAAAGCTTGTCTTGCATTTATTATGATTTGACCTATATTGTCTGTCTGCCAAACTATTGTAACAGGCACTAAAAATGTTGGAATAGGAAATAGTCAAATGACAATCTGTGTTGTGGTTAATACCGGAAGTGAGGTTCTTGAGTGATCAATAGCGAGGGTAGGGACTTTATATGAGAGTGGGGATTGCTTTTGTTGTAATATGTAAATTTAATAATCTGAACATGGGTTAATATTACTAAAAATATAATCTTTTCAACAGCTTTAAATAATGAAACTTGACGTAATGAGAGGGATTCTGTTGAGAGTCTGTCGATTGTTGTCGTTAACGTGATATCTAGTTAAAGTGTATTTTGAATCGATGAGTGAAGTCAAGCTGAAAAGTGAATTAATACAAGTTGAATAGTGAGAGAGTGAAGATGTTACGATCCAAGACCTTCTGGGCTCGTTTTACTATATAGAGCTTGGCACGTATTTAAAGCATTAAAGTGAAATTAGTAACATTGTTAAATGAAATTAATGTTTATTTGAAATGAACTATCAAAAAAAATGCAAGTCCTGATTCTATTTAAATCAAAATATGTTCGTTTACGTCTTTTAGATTGTTTTTGTCTTTAAATATAGTGATTAATATGATTTCGTAACTTGGCTTGTTTTATAATGTTTCCTCTACGGAGAAGAAACTGCTTTTTCATTGGAAGTGACAAAATCGCAAATCTGTGATTTTGTACTGAAGCCTAACTCCCGATGATGTTTCGATTGCTTCGAAACGATCATTAAGATTGAGATAGTGCTTGTCCCACATGTGATAGTCCCACACATGCAGGATACACACACTATACAAGAGTATAGTGTGTGTATCCTGCATGTGTGGGGTATGAGAACAGATTTTGCCTCCTACTCTAAGTATTACATAGATTTTTTGAGAAACCGCGGATTATAGCAAAATAATTTTATCATTACTTTTGAACTATAGAATTACACAAAGTAGGAGTTACTTTACTTCTAAAATATATTTAATATGCGAGACGTGTATTTAAGTGGTGCCTGATGCGGTGGTACTCGATCTCGTGTTGTTAATATAATGGGCCTCATATAGGAAACAAAACATCTCGTACTTTCATCAGGGTTATAGTCGGTGAAAAATTACGCAGTTCGTCGCTGTACAAGAGTATTATTTATAATATATTATAGTATTATAAATAAAACTCTTGTACGCTTTATAACGTGATAGAAAAAAGTAAATATCAAAGTAATAAAAAAATCTATGTCTATACTATACTAATATATAAAGCTTTAGAGTTTGTTTGTTTGAAAGCGTTAATCTCAAACTCCTGGACTGATTTAAAAAAGTCTATTTATTGAGAAAGGCTATAGACTATATAACATCACGCTGAGATGAATAGGAGAGGAGCAGTAATAAAAAATATTTGGAAAACGGCAAAATTTAAAGCTTTCCTTGCGTGCGCTAAGTAAACGGTGAGTTATTCAAAAATCATGTTTTACAAAAAAATTCCCCTCTAAAAGTTCTAAATAAAAGTCCGCGACAACATATGTCTAGCTTTTAAGGTTAACACACTTTAACCATAATTAATATAAGTATTACGGTTTACTAAAATAATAAGAGTACAGACCACGCGAACGAAGTTGCGTTTAAAAGCTAGTATATAAGATCTTAACTACTATAAATTTAGTACACAACTGCTTGATATATTTTTTACAAAATATTCTTTAGAAGCTGAGATATTTTTATAAAAAGATTTGTGCTTACCCAGTTCAAAATCTTTGCTGAGCTGAGCGGATGTTAAGTTTCCTGAGAAAACTAAAACAGTTCCAGGGAAGGAAGCTTCACGAATAACGCAACTGAATTTGTGCAACTTAGAATTTGGAGCAGCAGAAAAACTTATTTTTACTGGAAAGAGAGTTTGCCGTTCATATAACTTGCTAGAAAGTTGTGATAGCCCACCGGTGAGATTATGCAACTCTGTAGAGTGGGCCACGAGTACAAACCCCGGGCCAAACATGTGCTGAATGTATATTTGCAATTTATCACACGCTTTTCGGTGAAAGAAAACATCGTGAGGAAACTTGCATATCTCTAGACTCTAGAGATATGCAAGCTATTCTGGGTATATATATTTAATCAACCAATCAACATTGGAAAAGTGCGGCGCGTCTGAATTCTGACCTAATCAATGTCAATCTTAGTTATCCTTTCAATGGCAGACCGATTATTTAGTTTTAAATATTTAATTTATAGAATTAGGCATTACTTTGCGGAGATCCATAATACAAAAGTAATAATAAAATTATTTTGCTATAATCCACGATACAGTAAATAGAAAATATATATAGTGTTAAATGTATAGTGGACTATCCGTATTTTCATACCCGATACATGCAGGATTCGTAAAAACACATGCACAAACCTCCACCACTTCCACCACAATACACAAGCACTACACACGTTCACTATCACAAACTCAACAATCGTTCCGCCCCGCAACCGAAGCATCGTCAGGAGATAGACTCCACGACAAAATCGCAAAGCCTTTGCTTTGCCTTTGCTATAGTGAACGTGTGAAATACGGATAGTCCACTATACATTTAGCACTATACATATTTTCTATTTACTGTATGGCGGATTATAGCAAAATAATTTTATTATTACTTTTGGTTAATATTTCTTTAAACAAATTAGACAGCCACTTTTTCTTTATAAAAAAATAATTTATTTTTATTTCTATCCCTTTTTAGTAAAGTTATTATTATTTTGTAAAGTCATTTGTGTTTAGCCTGATGACATTATGTAATGATTTTGTTATTTTCAATTATTTTAGTGCACTCTATCGTCCGTGTTGTCACCTAGACTGTAATCCAGAGTGTCTCGCCTATGTCACGCGGTTCATACCAAGTTGTATGGCTTTTTTCAAGATTGCATAAAATAAATGTGTTTGAATAAATATTTTTCTTGCTTACTTTCCTTCAATATTTCTCTTTTTTCTGACATGAAACATTTTCATTTTAAGCAGAAGACGCGGACGTATTTTCTAGAAAGCAACGTTACATTTAAAAGTCCAGTCAACGTTACAATTGGAATATGATTTTATTTGACAACCCAATATTTCGTATGTCAAGCAAATGTTTCGCATTCATTGTCCGCTACAAATCGGCTTAGATACGGATTTTAGTTTTACAAACTGTTAAATTTTCATACAACTTGCGTTTAGGAAACATTTCTACCGGGTTTTGCATAGAGGACTGATATTTACAGGAGTAAAAGAATTTATAAAGTGTCGTTTGGAAATTATAAACTTAATAATGAATGTATTGACCAAAACAGACGGCTGTTGCCAAAGTAACTTAATACTTGTGCTATGTGTGACAACCAACTAGTAGATAAAATAAATACACGCAGACTTAAAAAACTAACAAGTTGTTTTTAGATCAGTGGTAATCGGACTCGCGACCCTCGGACATGGAGGCAGGGTCACTGCCAATGGTGCCAACGGGCCAGTCATAAAAGGATAATTAAACAACTAATGGCTTTGACAGTTAATTTATAGTCTGCCGATGGTTCATTTCGCATGAAACGATAATCATTAGGTGTAAGTGTGACGGTACAAAGCAATGGACTGCATAACGGCTATATGCATAAGTTTTGAGTTGTAGATAGATTGTCAGAAATTAGACTTCGAAACTATGATTGCTAGATTTGGAAGCCAAGCAATCAAGATTGTTCTCTCTCTAAACATGAACAATATGTCATACTTCTCTGAACAGGAGTTCGGTTGACGTTTTCTTAACAGATAAACAGTAATAAAAAAGGAATTTTAATCACTAAGGCAGCCTAAAAGTACTATAAAAAAGGCTAATACAGAAAGCCTGCTATACTGTTAAGGTTAACTTAGGTGATAAGAATGCGCGGATATAGCTACTGCTCGACCCTGTACACGATAGTAATGACTAAATGCAATTAGTAATAAGAACAACCGCCGAGTTTCTCGCTGGCTCTTCTCGGTAGGAACTTTTCGAACCAGCAGTAGATGGTGATTCAAAAGCACTTGTTTACGAGTTTGCTTAAATAAAGAATATTTTGAATTTTATATATTAATATTTTTCATTTCTTATGTCAAGTGATATTTAACAGAAAAAACTTAAGTTTCTATGGTGCAATATTAGCTATTGTTTTTTTTAGAGAACATTGTGAGAAGAAAAGGATAGAAATATTCGTTAATGAAATAAAAGCTATTTGTCGCTCGTATTTCGCTGTAATTCGCTATTCTAGTGGTGATAGATATAAGGTGGATTACGAGTTATTGTAATTAAACAGAGAACGCACGAACTGAAATGTACCCAGTGCACAAACACATAGAGTTTAATACACTTCGTTCGTAACACTTCATTAAAAGCTGCACGTCTGCCATTACAGTGGAGTTCGTCATAAAACGGTTTCCAAAATGAATACAGGGTGCTCATTTAATGCCACGTTGTAACTTTTTAGATTTAAAGTACGCAGAAAGTGCTAGGCTTGCTAAAATTCAAATTCAAAATATTCTTCATTCAAGTAAACTTGTAAACAAGTTCTTTTGAATCGTCAACATCTACTGCTGGTTCGGAAAGCTGTTCCTACCGAGAAGAATCAGCAAGAAACTTGGCGGTTGCTCTTTTAAAAGAGAATCTTATTACAAAAGTAATAATAAAATTATTTTGCTATAATCCGCGATACAGTAAATAGAAAATATATATATAGTGTTTAATGTATAGTGGACTATCCGTATTTTCAAACCCGATACGTGCAGGATTCGTAAAAACACATGCACAAACCTCTACCACCTCCAAAATCGCAAAGCTTTCCTGATGATGCTTCGGTTGCGGGGCGAAACGATTGTTGAGTTTATGATAGTGAACCTGTGTAGTGCTTGTGTATTGTGGTGGAAGTGGTGGAGGTTTGTGCATGTGTTTTTACGAATCCTGCACGTATCGGGTATGAAAATACGGATAGTCCACTATACATTAAACACTATATATATTTTCTATTTACTGTATCGCGGATTATAGCAAAATAATTTTATTATTACTTTTGTATTATGGATCTCCGCAAAGTAACGCCTAATTCTATAAATTATTTTAATCTTATTACTAGTTACATTTAGTCATCACTGTCTTATATAGGGTCGAATAGTAGCTATCCACGCATTCTTATCGTCTTAAGTAATCCTAAATAATAATAATAGTCTAATAATAGTATAGGGGGTTTTTAAATATTATTCTTAAACTGCTGAATGACAAAGCTAAAATTGATTTTATTATAGAATCTGATACCTAAACCCACAAACGACTTACGCACTTTTGCAAGCCGCAAGCGTATTTCGATTTCTACTTTGTCTATTATATACATCGCCAATCTTTTTATAATTGTGTATATTGTTATGTACAAAAAAGCGTTTAACTACCCTCAATAGTAAAATATCATTTTTTTTCTTTTTCACTAATACTAAATATATGCTCCGGTGATCATCATCATCCTCCTGCCCTTATCCTACTTTAAGCGAGGTCGGCACAACATGTTAAACATGTTGTCACATGATTTAACTACGAGTATTTTACGACCAGCCGCCTGCCTGACATCAACTTACCTTAGTCGTATTTTACGACCCCTAAGTAAGAAAGAGGGTGGTCTATTCTAATCAACCGGATACCACACGGTGGGTCAACTTACCTTTGTCGCCTTTTACGACACCTCGGTAAGTAATGAGGGTGGTCTATTCTACTCAGCCGGATACCACACGTTGGGTCGACTTACCTTAGTCGCCTTTTACGACCTCCAGTGATATCCTTATTATTTATTATATGAAATAAACACACACAAACAAAACATCTATGTGCGTATAGACAAGACAGTAAACTAGAAGTTTATTGAGGATACAGCAACCGCTCGCCTCAAGTTACGTGCGAGCCTCGTGTCTATGGTGGCCTGAAATTAGGACTATTTCGTATATAACGACGCATAGACATGCTACCGTCTGGGAACGTCAAGAATTTGCGAACCGCGAAACGAGATCCGCGCAATTATAATATGCCTACCGCTGGAATTTCAACAGAAATTAGGCCTCGCTACTTGGGCTATTCACGAAATGTTACAATCTGAGACACTCGCGAACAAATTAAAATCAAAAATCAAATTCACTTACTTAAAAGTCACTTACATTACACCCACGTAAAGTACTACCGTCCCTCATAAGCAGTTTCGTATAAAGAAACTCTGCCGCTGAATTTGTATCAGCCCACATACGAGTTTAAGAACCCCTTATAAATGATAAATTTTTAAACTTTCGCGATTCATACATATTATACTGGCTGTGCGAGCGGCTTCGCCCGTGTGGAAATCAGCGTGTCACAATTTATTTCTAGAATTCTAATTTTAAACATAAAAATAGTTATTGTGAGTTAACAATAACAGATAGAGATATGCTATCGCGGACTTTTTATAGTATTTTTTATCTCTGCTGGTTTACGCAACGCACCCGACAGAAACTCCCAGCAAGCAAGTTTTTTAACTGCGCGATCTCTTCAACACAATTTACATAAGACCGATATGTACTATATATCTAAACCATTCGGAAGTATTGCACAATCTTTTGGTGAAACTTATACAAAAATCCATTCAGTAGATTTTGAGAAAATCGATTACATACAGACAGACAGCTTTTTGGGACTTTGTTTTATAATAAGTATAGATAAACAAACGGGTGACATCGCGACAATATCGAGTTAACTTTTTACAAGGTTCGACGTTTCGGCAGCGTTGCATGCACTGAGGTCACGAACTGACTGACCCCTTAAAAATGTTTTCCTTCTTGATCTTATTAAACCAGTAGATCTAATGGTCACAGGTCTGTTCGAGAGATTTCTACACCATAAGATCTTGTAGCGTTTAGATTCAGCGGCTCCTCGCGATGCTTTTGTGGTTGTGAGACTGCCTGGTGGGGGGGGGGGGGTCTATCAATGCTGCGTTTTCCGGTGCGAAGTTCAACAACCTGGCACCTTAGAACATCAACAATCATCGGCCTTTTGGACTTTTTTCCCCACTCATTGCCACTTGAGCTTCGCGACATGAGCTAAACATGTGTATAAGGCTTAATGACAAAATGATATCAATTTTTATCGACGATAATACTGACGGCCCGCGCAATAACACCGGATACTCTACTTAGTCTTATTGATGTTGTAATTATAATGTCTAAAGAATACCTGCCAGTTTTTTACTATTTCTTCTATATTGTCACTGACAATAATAAACTGTCAAAAATTGAAAAGAATGTAAAAGTTTACTTAATAAATTATATTTTGAGTTTGAGATGGATTTTTAATATATCTTTTGAATTTTCTATAATCTAATAACATAATTAACAAATGGTTAAGTATATAGTATCTGAAAAATATATGGTTCGCTTAGTATAAATCAATTTTTTTTTTTAAATTCGAAATATTCTTTATTCGAGTAAACTTGTTAACAAGTGCTTTTGAATCGTCAAAATATACGGCTGGTTCGGAAAGCTGTTCCTGCCGAGAAGAGCCAGCAAGAAACTCGGCGGTTGCTCTTTTCAAATAAAATTCTTATAACTATATTTGGTTACTACTATCTTGTACAGGGTAGAGGAGTAGCTATATCCACGCATTTTTATAATCTATATAATCTTCTATAGTATAGTAGACCTGAATCAGCCTCCCTTTAACAGCGCTTTTAAACTGCTGCAGTGGCAAAGATAAAATCGATTGCGGGGTTTTATTATAGAATTTTACACCGAAACCCACAAATGACTCATTTACTTTTTTTTGCAAGGCGCAAAGCAGGAACCGCAAGCTTATTTCGGTTATTACTCTGTCTATTATATACATCGCCAAACCTTTTATATTTATGTATATTCTACAAGTACCAGAATTCAAAATAAGTCATAATCGAGTTAGTTATATTGTAATCCTTATTACAATGCCATCTATGACGTCTCGCTACGAACTATGAAAAAGTTAGTTTTCTTATTCTTCCAAGTTATGGATCTTTTTAACATTTACATGTTTTGTAGGCGCTATGCTATGCTTTATTAAAATTTACCATAAAACAACATTTTTAATTTGGTCACTTTGATACTAAGCGTGTGATTTAGTACAGGTGAATCTCTAAAAGTTTGGCTATCATCCAACATACTAAGTGTAGTTAACTAAAGTTAGTATTTAATTAAATAAAATAGGACACACAGGTATAAAGTAAAAACTATTAACAGTTGGCTATAAATGTTGTATTCAAGCTGTTCCGACGAAAGCAGTCGTACACTGAACAAGCTTTACGAGTAGTAAAATATTTATGGGGCCCCAAAAGAGACAATTTATTTGTTTTATGATAGTGTTATGGCGATATCCCGACCGGCGGATCGCAGTGCGGCACTCGGAGCCCGCGTCACGGCTCCGATTGGATTCTCGTGAAAAACATTTAACTAAGCTTTTTTGCATTTGCATATGATGTTAAAACCAAAATAATTTAACGTTAAATTATATTTCCTTTTCAATATATTTTGTTTAGGTTATATATTTTTATCTTATATGTAGTTATCTAATACCTTTCAATAATTATTTCCTATATACAGTCTATACTTAGTATAAAACAAACTCCGCAAAAGCTGTCTGTCTGTATTTGATCGGTTTTCTCAAAATCTACTGAACAGATTTTTGTACGGCTTCTACTTAAAGGTAGTGCAGTCCTTTCGGGTGGTTTAGGTTAATAGTACATTACGGTTTTATATAAATTGTATAGAAGAGGTCGCGCAATTGTAAAAATTCGATTGCCGGGAGCTTTAGTGGCGCGCGCCGCGTAAACCAATAGAGGTACACTAAAGTAATGTACTAGAGGATTGTAGATCTAAAAAAATTTACAAAAAAGCCGCGACAGCATGTCTCTTTTGGTTAACTTAAAATAAATACTTTTATGTTCAAAATTTTACTTAAAAATTCCACGAGGACGAAGCTTTAGGCACAGCTATTTATATAAAATCTGAATTTCGGAAACGGCTCAAACGATTTTCATGAAATTTAGTGTGTGTGTGGTTCGGGGGCGATAAATCGACCTAGCTAGGTTTCATTTTTAGTGTCCTCGCGTTATCCGTGTTTTCAAGCAATGAAGTACTGTTACAATATCATCAAAATACAAGGTAAATTTCGCCATCATTTATAAAGTTATAAAAACGCAGTCGGACCTGACAACAGAAGACCTCGTTTCGAGTCTAGATGTCTCCAGTTCCCTTTTACCCTTGTATCCTTTTATTTCAAGTGCAGTCTGTTTTGAGAAAAACTATTTTTAGCGTCAACAAGTATAAGTTTAATTAAAAAAAATATTAAGAAAAGGAAACCTTTAAGACTTTTAAGACAAAAGTAATAAAAGTAAAATTATTTGCTATAATCCGCGATACTAGATAATTTATTTATTATACTAGATATCTAAATAATTTTATTATTACTTTTGTATTATGGATCTCCGCAAAGGAGCGCTTATTCTATAAATTACTTTAAGACATTATTTTCTCTTCCATAAATGATTGACTACTACATAAAGTGGAAGATATATAATGTACAGAAAGCAAAAGATATTTCGTTATTGGTTGGCACATGTTTGAGTGCTCTGTTTTTTTTAAGTTGTAAGCGTTTTTTACATTGAAATATAACATATGTCGACAAAATTTCTAGGAAATATGTAAATCGACACTTAAGCTGGGTACTTAAGCTCCATAGACCCCTCCCTGCACTTGGAAGAGGGGGAGGCGTTTTCAGTTGACGAGATCGCAAGCTTGCCTGCTCTTCAACTAATGAAAAAATTTGTTTCGGCTTGAAAAGAGTATGAGTGAACATCTGAATTATTTTACGAAGTGGGACTTAATTAGTTAATTAGTAGTATTAAATTAATTAAACCTTTGTTTTGTTTTAGTTTATTAAATTAACACGTGAATTTGTTCTTATTGACATTCAAATTATCAAATGTAGGCTACACTCTCGAAATGGTCGCGGGTTGAAAAACATTGAAATTTATTACACGCTTCTGAAGAAAAACATCGTGGTTAAACCTGCATATCTTTAGAGAAGTCTCGGGATATCTGTAACCTACCAATCCGCATTGGAGCAGAGTTGTGGGTCTTAGTTGGCGTACATATTCCATACATATGTAGATGCTAAATATTGTACAATTAATGTAAGGTCATTCGCAAAACAGATCAGTAAATAAATGAATTCAAAGCATCTTATATCGCGGAGAGGATCCGCCCTTGCTGGAATAATTTCTGTTCGCCCCAATTTATTTTAATGAACGCTAAATTCTAAATATCTGTGAAATACTTAAATTTAAATTACCGCGGCTATTCAGATGTGACTTTTGTAGGACGGCACTCCTGGAAATTGCTAGCTTAAATTGCGTTAATTGAACGTTATGAAAAGAGAAACTGACGTTAAAAATTCGTAGAAAAATTAAAGTATATCACGAGGACAGTTTTTAATAATGGAAAACTGACACATTTTTAAAATATTGCATTTGAAGTTTGATATCGTAACGAAAGGTCTTATTAATTAATTCATATAAATCACTAAATCACATAATTTTTTTTGTAGCTGTTCTACTTAGCAGATTTTATATGGTATCTCTGAAGCCTTAAGACTTACCTACTTTGTAAATAGTAGTCATTATAAACACAGAAATATATATTAAAATATATTTGAAAATCCTTTCAGCTTCATACAAGATTGTGGTTATATAATGTAATATAAAAAATGTTTAAAAGATTGACCGCCGAGTTTCTTGGTGGTTCTTCTCGGTAAGAGCAACATTCCGAACCAGTTGTAGCTTCATTAATCATATTGATCCTTGACGATTCAAAGTGTTTGGAAGAGTTTATATGAATATAGATTATGTTGACTTTATTTGATCCTAATTGCACCTAATCAGCGTATATAACCGCATCGTAATCATTCTAAAGAGGAATAAGAATTCCCTAGCTCCTAATTTATTTTTGCGCCGTTACCGCTGAAAGGTCATTGTGACTTTATCCAATTCAGACCCTTATGTCTGTTTCCGTTAATGGCAGAATGCTTTGAATGCTGACTCTGAAACAAAACAGTTAATGTTACTATAAATTACAGAACCCCAGTAGGGTTCCGATTGCAAGTTCGGTTGTACACAGATTAACTATACAAAAGTAAAAAAAGTAACGGCTGTTACTAATCCATTGCTTGGGGTATAAGTACCTCTCTTCGTTTTTCAAGAGAAGGGTTGCAGCTAAGACCTACCACACTGCTCCAATGCGGATTAGTAGGTTAGGTTAGGTTCCTCAGGATGTGCTAGAGATATGCAGGTTTCCTCACAAAGTTTTCCTTCACCAAACAGCGTGCGATAAATTGCAAATTTCAATCAGACACATGAGTTTAAATAGAAAACTCATTGGCCAGGGTTTGAACTCTTGACCTCCTTAGAAAGAGTCGCACAGTCTCACCGCTGGGCTATCACAGCTGTATACAAAAAATAATCAAAGAATCATTTTACGAAAGTTAAAAAAAGGAAGTAACTATCCCACTACTGGCCACTTAGCTCGATCTCTGGTTTAGAAAGAAGGGTTCGATCTTTTTACCGACCTAAGATGCTACTCCAATGCATTTGGTAGTTTATACAATTTCAACAATTCTTCAGATATTATGAAGATATTTTCCATTATTTTCAATCACTGATAAAAATAAAACTATCTCATGATAATTTATAGAAGCAGACGTTACTTTCCAGAATTCCACAGTACAGAAGTCATGACAGAATTATATTTTGCTATAATCTGCGTTTAAGAGAATCATCGTAATCCTAAGTGTTAGAAAGACACAATGTTCACGTACCTAATACATGCAGGAAGAGTCCGTTATTTGTCAATATACGCCACCACCAGCAACACACCACAGAGGTACTACACGCACTCACTACGACAATATCTATGATTTATACTTACTCATGTATTAGGTACGAGTATAAGAAAGGATTCTGCTTCCTACACTTAGCATTATTAATTTTAAATTTACTTTTGTACTATGGAATTGTTCAAAATAACCTGTTAAACATTCTAAAGAAGTTATAGAGGGTATACTATTTGATCGTGGCTTAATTTCGCTATTCTGTAATTAAGTTAATCCAATATGATAGAGAAACAAACATGAATTGTGTTTGATACAACATTGTTTCGAAAACATTATGTTCAGGCAATTATATCTTATCACGGATAATCTTTGACTGCCGTAATTAACGTAAAAAGTGGGTAGATAACTGATATCATGCTAGAAAAGCATTTCGTTTGGGTTTTAGATTAAAGACTGTTTAAAATAGCGTTTTTGTTATAAAGAATTTCTTCCTATGAAGTCTTCTGTGTCAACTGGAGTCAACTGAGTGTCAGACAATCGATTTTATATTACAAATTATTTTCGTATATTTTAAGGAAAATAATTTATTTTTTTATTTCTATTTATTTAGGAAAATAATATTATATTTTATCGCGGATTATAGCAAAATAATTTAATTACTACTTTTGAAAATAAATTAAAACAAACTGCGCGCACAACCTACCTTTATCTTATATAATTGTGATCAGACATAGTGGCCTGGTGCTGTACCGCCACAGGGCAAAGGAGAGAGAGATCTGCAATTTACAATGTGTACTGAAATGTATATTTTGCAAGTATTACAGTCCACGGCGATTTCGCGATTATCAACTTCTATCTATTCTTATTAAAAAACAGAGTCCCCAAAGGCTGTCTCTGTGTATGTGATTAATTTTCGCAAAATCAACTGAACGGATTTTTGTACGGTTTTTACTAAAAGGTAGTGCATTTACTCCGACAAGTTTAAGTTAATAGTACATAAAGATATTTGGTAAATTGTGTTAGAGATCGCGCACTTGTAAAAAACTCGCCTGATCGAAGATGTACTGAAAAATTGTAGATCTATAAAAATATTCCAAAAAGTCCGCAACAGCATGTCTCTATCTCTTATGATTAACTCACAATAACTACTTTAATGTTCATAATTGCAGCTAGTAATCAATAACTAAGTCTCACATATGCACTGTGTTTTTATGGTGTTCCCGTAGTAAAAATGGATTTCATATGTAAGACTATATAAGCTTCAATTTGACTAAGTGCATGAATATTGCCCATGTGAATTAGCTGTAAAAGCGTTACAGACAGAAAGACAGGCAATAGATAATAACAGCTCTAAAAGAAAATCATAGAATTATAGTATATCTAACCATTTAACTTTTGATATACACAACCTTATAAAGTTCCCTAATTATTACATTAAAATCACTGTAAACAAACGCATTTTGGGCACTTTGTCTTTTAAAACATAGTGACGTGACGTGCTAATTATCACCGATATTTATTGAACCGAGTTAATTGAGTAGAATGATTAAAATTTAACCACTATTTCGTTGCGATTGACACAAAATGGCCGCTGTTCATTGCCGAAGGATATTGTATATGGCTTATGAGGATGTGATTGATAATTAATAAATATTAAAAAAAAATGGCCGCCGAGTTTCTTGCTGGTCCTTTTCGGTGGTTCTTGAAAACATTTGACGATTCCAAAGTACTGTAAACAGTCTACTTGAATAAAGAATATTTTGAGTTTGATTTTAATACTTTTTTCTTTGTTTCAATGTCGTCAAGTATTTTTAAAGTAACGCGATAGATGTAAGTACATATTTATTTTAATACTTACAACATCGATATCTAAATTTTAGTTTATTTCTGTATAACAAACAATACGAAATGTAGGGTAAAAATGATAAGGAAAAATATCAATATGATAAATCGATTAAAACTTCGATGTGAATAAAATTGATTGTATTTAGAAATCGAGTCAGACATACAATTTGGATATCACTATTGTAGCTTTATAAAGACTACATACAACATCAAAATGTGATGTTCTTAAACATAATGAAATATGTAAATCAAAATGTATTCTCAATGTATTGGTTTTGTGTTCGTCGATTGTAGGCCTGCAGGGAATAAATCATTTTTATAGCCAATGGGTTCCGAGATATTACGAGTAGTTTAGAAGAGTAATGGACTGAATCATCGTTTATTTAGTTCAGAAGTAATGTTAATAATACACTGCTATAAGTCTTCGATTGCGGATTATAGCGAAATAGTATCAATATAACTTTTGTATTATGGAACTCGATGTCGTTAGTTTTTATTTCACCAGTTCCTTTTCATCAGTTTTGTTCCACCAGTTAATTGCGGCAATCAACGATTATTCGTGATAAGATATAATTGCCTAAACATTATGTATGTGAAACAATGTATCAAACATTTATATCTGTTCTTCTTTTGTTTTGGATTAACTTAATTGCAAAACCTCCAAAATATCAACGATCAAATAGTATGGCGTCTGAAATCAGACCTTTCGAGCCGCGACATATACAGTTCATATGTGTAAAATCTTAACCACTCTGTCTATTATATAATTAAAACTTATATAACGGGCTAAGATATTAACTTTAAAAGTCCCGTTTGTCCTTGGGGAACAGAGAAAAACACTAATTTTAGCACAGATATAGTTTATCTGCGTTGATTTCGATTCTCCACCGGCGGAACCAGCTTCCGAGACTATCGGTCGCTGTTTGGAGCCTATCGGTAATAGTTGTAGGATTCCTACAAGTGGTGAAGATTGCGGTGTCGTCCGCGAACATGGCGAGGTGGGTGGCTACACAAGTTTTAGTGGAGAATCGTGGGATGTCACTCCTGTAGAGTGAACAAAGGAACGGTGAAAGTACCGAACCTTGGGGGACTCCGGCGCGTAAGGTACGTCTTAAGGAGAGCGTACCGTCGATACGATATCTAAAGGAGCGATTTGTGAGATAATCGCGTATGATGAGGACGAGCCTATCGGGAATGCCTAGGTTTACGAGTTTGTATATTAAACCAGCATGCCATACCTTGTCGAAGGCTTTGGCGACATCGAAGAATACAGTACCGGTGTACCGTTTTTTGGCGAAGCCATTGAGGATGGTTTCGGTAAGTCTATGTACTTGTTGTACCGCGGTGTGTTTGGCGCGAAAGCCGAATTGCTCATTCGGTATGAGCTTCTTCGACTCTATGAACGTTATAAGTCTCGCGAGGATTACTCTCTCGTAGACTTTACCTAAGCTGTTGATCAAGCTAATGAGTCGATAGCTGCTCGGGAGATTGCTGGGTTTACCCGGTTTACGAATACCTATCACTATTGCTTCCTTCCATTCGTCGGGGAAGGAGCAACCTAACATGAGGGCATTGAAAATCAAAGCTATTAGGTGTATCAGTTGGTCGGGGAGGCACTTGAGTGCTTTGTTGGATATGAAATCGGGACCTGGAGACTTTCTAGTCTTCAAGTTTTTAATGATGGAACGGACTTCCTCTCCGGTGGTAGGGGCTAGTGGCTCACTTTTGGAAGCCTTCGCGGATATCTTAGCCGCCGCCAATTCCACCTCTAAGTGGAACTTGGCGTGTTCGGGGTGGCTAGGGTTGTCTGTACATTGTCCCTCAAGACTGTCGGCCAAGCACTCGGCCTTATCGATGTCGTCGAATGCGACCGGACGGTTCGGACGTAATAATGGGGGTGTAGCTGCACACTGGTCTCCTCTCAGGGATCTCGAGAGATTCCAGAAGGCCTGGTGACTCGGCGAGATCGCTGAGAGTTTGTTATCCCAGTCTGACTGGTGATTGAGGCGGAGTTTTTCCCTAACATCTCTTTGGAGTCGCCGGAGTGTCCTCCGGTTTTCCTCAGTCGGGTAGGCGTCGTGGGCCCTAGTGGTGGCACGTTTACGTCTAAGTAAGTCACGCAGGTCGTCGGGTAGTCTCCGTCGGCCGTGGTCTTCGGGGACTACCTTGGAGCAACCCTTGAGTGAGTCTATTATGTGGTTAGTAAGGTGGGTGACTGCGGATTTGGCGCTATCCACGGAGTCTATGCTGTCAGGAATTTGACTTAAGTGGTCTGACTCTAAGGACTGGAGTTTCCCGTCTAGCTTACTCCAGTCTATTATCGTTTTGGTGGTAGGGGCCTCGGAATCTATACGACCTAGATGAATTAGAACCGGGCGGTGATCCGAGTCTAATTCATGCAAGACTTCGATAGAACGTAACTGGAGAGTTACGTTTTTGATAATGTATATATCTAACACGTCGGCTCTGGGTCCCCGTTATGCGGGTACCTAGTGGGTTCGTTTGGGGCTATGACCTCAAAGCTGAGGTTTGGAAGGCCATTGAGACCTTGTAGGACTCTACCGTTCCTATTGGTACGGCGTGAGTTCCATTGGCCGTGTTTAGAGTTGAAATCTCTGGCCAATATTACGGAGCCGCCTAGTGCGAGAAGAGCGCGGACGTCTCTTTCGAGGACGCGTTTAGTAGGACTTAGATAGACTGAAGCTAGTATGATCGACTGATGCCCGGTCATACCCACCTGACAGACTGTAGCCTCCATGTTGATGAGTTTAGGGGAATCAAGGGGAGAACAGTGGAGGGTTCTTTTGTAGTAAATTAGCGTGCCACCTTTTGAGGATGACAGTACGGTCATTTCTAATCAAATTGAAATTCGCAATGTCAGGATTGCGAATTTGGGGTTTTATGAAGGACTCTTGTATTAAAAGAATATCGATGTTGTGTGCAATTACGAAGTCGCGGACTTCGTCCATGTGATCGATATGCCCGTTTGCGTTGTACGTAACTAGCTTGAGGGAGTGGGGTCTTTTCCTACTCGTTAATGGGAAAAGCTTAAAGCCTAGCGATGGCCTGCACCAAACTGGAGTGTTCGAGCAAGGCCATTAATCTGTTTTGAGGATTACTCCTCAGCTTGTTTGCCAAAATTGACAGCTCCGAAATGTCAATTTTGGTTACTATTTCGCAAACGAGTTTCATGTCGACTTTCGGGCAGCCGCGATAGCTCGCGGGGTGCCCTTGGGTCCTGCACAGGACACAACTGGGAGGTTCCTCGGACGGAACCGTTCTGGGGCAATCGACAGTGCCATGGTCACCCAGGCACTTTACGCACCTTGGTCGTGCGGTGCAGTTTCGCTGCGAGTGGTTATATAGTTGGCAGCGATGGCACTGCCCCATGACCCCACGCGTACGCGGCGTTTCAATACGCAGACCCGACAGTCTGCATATAGTTTTTACGCTGAAGACACGTTTGCCTTCAGGACTGAGGTCGAGAACCGCGAGGAAAAGTTCATAAGAAACTTTAGTTCTATGATGGTACATGCGGTGTACCTGTTTAATGGGCAGTCCCTGGCTGAGGAGGTCCTGCTTTATTAGCTCGACGTCAAGCTCTACGGGAAGGCCCCGGATGACGACGCGGAGTTCGCGCTCGTCCTCTAGGGCGTAGGTATGATAGCCGATCTTTTCGGCGTCTAGGAGCGTCCGCTGAAGACGGACATTGGACCATAATGCCCTGGCTTGTGGACCGGGCAGATGTGAACGGGATGGACGAACCATCCATTCGCGGGATTAGGCGGTGCCACTTGTCTTTTTCCCTGACAAATAGGGGCGGCACCTTCTCCTTCCTCTCCGTCAAAGGTGTGTCGAGTTGGTCGACGTCGGCGGGGCGGGAAGCCTGTGAGGCAGGCTGGGGTTGGGGGGTGGGTCGCTGGGTTGGTAAACCCGCGTCGCTGGTAGCCCTTTTGGGCGGGACGGTCTTGGGAGCCTTCAGCTTTCGCTTCTGGCTCTTAGAGAGGACGGTGGTGAAGCCGTCGTCCACTTCTGACGCAGATGAGGTCGAGGGGGACGAGGACTTTGAAGCTTCAGAAGCTTCAAACTTCTCTGAAGGAGACGATTCGGCATCGGATTGCTCTTCCACCTCTATGTCGGGAGACACGGAGCGGGAGCGCGGTTTGCGCTTCTCCGGAGCGGAAGGAGGAGGTACTGCCAGGCTGCCACTCGCTGCCTCGGAAGGCGGGAGGGCGCTGGTAAATTCCGCGAGGAATTCGTAGATCGCGTCTAGGAGCGGAAGCCCCGTGGAGCGAATTGGGGCCATGATGGCCCGCTGGCGTAAAGATTGCCTCCCTGCCGGAGGGCAGGGAGGTGAGTACCTAGGTGAAACCCTAGCCCGAGTCTCTCTCCCTTCGGGGGAAAAAGGTGAGCACCTAATATAATAAATTAGTGTACTTACGCACGGACGGAACCACCTACGGCTAGTGTTATGCGTGAAGCACCACACTACCTAACGACCACTATCAACGATGCACTAACACAATCCACTTGCACTGAACGAACAAACAGTCCAAAGTCCTTTGATCACTATTTCACTATCTTTCGCGGCACACGCGTGAGTCTGGCGGGGGGAGCACAAACGGGTTTGCGCTCGACCGGGACATCCGCACGTTACGGCGGCGATCGATGGAATGTCATCCTTCTAAGAATCGATAAGCAGTTATCGATAACTGACGCACCGCAAGCGGTGGTCCCTAGCGCGCAGATGTTTTATAGGCCCACGGACAGCGAGTATTTAATTTTACCTTATTTCAATCATATCCAGGCCATGTTTCATACGGAATACGTGCATCATTTCGCTAACAAATGTTACAAATGCACCTTCATCTCGAGTGATATTAAACGGTTCCATTCAACTAAAAGTCCTTAGAATATATTCGAGCTCGGCTTGGCTTATTTGTAACCACTTTAACTCTCGCACAGCTTCGCAAACAATCACTGAGCTTCGCGAAAGTCCTACATTTGTCTGGATCCAGCGCAGTCACGTGCTATTCATCTTGGAGCTTGTTTTGTTAGTCTCCGTATGTATGTCGCCCTGGTACTTGAAATGTATTAGAGTTTACGAGCGCGGTACTATAACACCTATTTATCAAGTAAGTGTTCATAAACTTTTGTATGCTTTCATCATCTAAATCTCTCTATTATTTGAGATCATTACTTTAAACTTTAAGCCTGTATCTAAGAGCAAGTACGTTTATTTATATAATTATATATATAATATTATAATTTTTCTTGGATTTCATCGTACTTCGTATGCAGTACTTTACGCTCTTCTTAAACAGGTAGTCCTGGTAGTTTAATTTAGCAACATATATTCCTAATTATGACAAGTAGGAGCGTGTCACTTTGATGGGTGGTCGAGGGTTTAAATCCCACACAAATTTATACTTATTATAAAACAAAGTCCCAAAAAGCTGTCTGTCTATATGTAATTGATTTTCTCTAAATCTTCTGAACGGATTTTTGTACGGTTTTCACCAAAGAATAGTACAATATTTCCGGATGGTTTAGGTAAATAATATATATCAGTATTGTGTAAATTGTGTTGAAGAGATCGCGCAGTTGTTAAAAAGCTTGCTTGCTGGGAACTTAAGTCGCGTGCGCTACGTAAACCAGCAGAGATAAGCTAAAGTAATGAATTAGAGCATTGTAGATCTATAAAGTACTACAAAAAAGTCCGCGATAGCATGTCTCTATCTCTCACGGCTAACTCACAATAACTACTTTTATGTTCAAAATTTCGAAAATTCAGGAAAAGTTTCGTAAATCACTTATTTCCACGCGGGCTAGTGGATAAGCTCCACGACAAACTCATAAAGTTTAAATAATTTATAGAATTAGGCGTTACTTTGCGGAGATCCATAATACAAAAGTAATAATAAAATTATTTTGCTATAATCCGCGATACAGTAAATAGAAAATGTATATAGTGTTTAATGTATAGTGGATTATCAGTATTTTCATACCCGATACGTGCAGGATTCGTAAAAGCACATGCACAAACCTCCACCACTTCCACCAAAATACACAAGCACTACACAGTTTCACTATCACAAACTCAACAATCGTTTCGCCCCGCAACCGAGGCAACTATTACACGGTCTAACAACGAACATACGTTTGAGATCTTTCGCAAACCAACCTACACGGATACGATCATACCTGCTTCTTCCTTTCACCCCTGGCAACACAAACTTGCTGCCTTTCATAGTCATATACACAGACTCTTATCAGTCCCTCTTTCGGAAAAGAATTTTAACAATGAGCTGCAAATAATCAACCAGATGGCGCATTCCAATGGCTACGATGAGCAATTAGTACAAAATATATTAAAAAATAAACAGAAGTTGCAATTGACAAAACACTTCTATGCGGTGCCACATTACAAAGATAATAAATACAAAGCCAGTTTGACCTATTTTGGAACATTGTCAGAACGAATTTCAACTATATTTAAAACAAAGTCAAATATAAAATTAGGTTTTAAAAGTAATAACTGCTTAAAAAAGATATTATGCAATAATAAAGACAAATTAGAAAGCCCGAAAAAGAGTGGCATTTACAAAATAAAATGTCCTGAATGCAATGATACATATGTGGGTCAGACTGGTCGTAATTTTGAAACCCGTTTTAAAGAACATATGGTCGCTTTCAGGAATAATAAGCCACAAAATTCACATTTCGCGAAACATTTGTTAGAAAGCGGTCATAAAGTTCCTAATGACCATTGTTTCGAAATACTGCACACCTGCGAAAAAAGCTTAAAATTGAATATTTTGGAACAATTAGAAATCATTAAGCATAACAATGGCACCCTCATCAACGAGCAGATAAATGTTTCAAGTTCAAGCTTGTTGCACGTGTTCAGAGGTAAAGGTGGGGATGAACCGATTACTATATAACAATGCTTGTTTGCATAACGCTTCGCTTTGCGATTTTGTCGTGGAGTCTATCTCCTGATGATGCCTCGGTTGCGGGGCGAAACGATTGTTGAGTTTGTGATAGTGAAACTGTGTAGTGCTTGTGTATTTTGGTGGAAGTGGTGGAGGTTTGTGCATGTGCTTTTACGAATCCTGCACGTATCGGGTATGAAAATACTGATAATCCACTATACATTAAACACTATATACATTTTCTATTTACTGTATCGCGGATTATAGCAAAATAATTTTATTATTACTTTTGTCATAAAGTTTATCTATCTTATGTTATCTAATCTTGCATGTATAAGGCATGAGAATGATTTTGCTTCCTACCCTTAGCAAATATTGGGTTTCTTAAAGGCGGATTGTAGCAAAATAATTTTATTCTGTTTTTGTACACAGAATTCACGCAAAGTAGTGCCTACTTTTATAAATATTACTACAACTCGATAAGTTCTCTATTTCTTCTCATTAGTATGTAGAACTGTATGAGATGTAGAAATAGTTAAGTTTAATTCGTTTATGACATAGTGTTGGTAGGTTTTTATCAATTTTCATCCGAAGATGAGAACGTGAGATGTGACTTGATTCGATACGCGGCGGTAATTTAATATTTACGCAACGCCTTTTTTGCGGCTTCATTGGACCGGAGTTTTCCGCCTCTTGATTACAAAATATTTTTTCTGTGAGCGGTGAAAATATTTATAACGAAATTTTTTTTCGTTGAAATTTGTTTTACCTGCTATTTGCAGAGACACGACGCAGTTTCTACAGCGTATATCAAATTACGAGTGATTTTTCAGTCAGAGATATTTTCCACGTATGTTTGGATTGTATGTTTATATTTGGTTAAAATGAATTTGCTTAAGACATTTCTTCAAAAATTTATAATATATTTATGAGATTTATATATGAAGATATTGTAAGAATCTATGGTCTTAAATATTGTAGTTCCAAATAATATTTCATTAATAGCTGAGAAGTTCAATGGCGAATAAACGAGCCATATTACATGTATTATACCGTCTTTGTATTTCAATATACTAGGAACTATCTATTTTAATTGTGTTTTGGAATCCAAAATATCTTCCCTTTGGTACATGTGGTAATAATTTTGCCTACAGCTCCGTGGTCTGCAAGTACGATTTCTGAATTTCTATTATACGAGTATTTACGAAGCTCGAAGATCCATAATTTAAGAATAATGATCTATTTTGCTATAAATTGCACAATAGTTTTGCCATTAAATTTGTCCTAGTTATTTCTGTAAGTAAAAAATCATTGTAATATTTTTATTTCAATACCTTAGCCATATTATTATCCTCCTCATGTTGGCTACGTATTTCACGACCGGCCCCTTGCCTGACGTCAACTTACCTTAGTCGCCTCTTACGACACCTCGGTAAGAAATGAGGGTGGACTATTCTACTCAGCCGGATACCACGCGACGGTTCAAATTAAAATTCAAATTCAAAATATTCTTTATTCAAGTAAACTTGTAAACAAGTGCTTTCGAATCGCCAACTTTACTGCTGGTTCGGAAAGCTGTTCCTACCGAGAAGAGCCAGCGAGAAACTCGGCGGTTGCTCTTATAAAATATAAATCTTCAAAACTAGTTACATTTATTTATTACTGTCTTGTACAGGGTAGAAGTGCAGCTATATCCACACATTCTTATAATCTAAGTAAGTTTCAACAGTATAGTAGGCTTTCTGTATTAGCCTCTTTTTAACAGTGTTTTTAAACTGCTGTAATGGCACGGCCAAAATTGATTTCGGAATATTATTATAGAATCTTATACCCAAACCCACAAACGATTTACGTACTTTTGCTAGGCGCAAAGCAGGAGCCGCAAGCTTATGTCGGTTCCTACTTTGTCTATTATATACGTTGTTCAATACGTTAGCTGTATGCTTTCAAATAAAACTGAACCTTGGTTAAAATCGAATTATTCGATCTCAAACATTCAAGTTTTATAATGACCTACTAATTATATGATTTCACAATCTGTGTCAAAATTGTGTGGGTTCAGAGATATGTCATTGGGCTGATTAGGTCCCCGGAGCTCCTTTGTGATTACGTTAAGTACGGTGACATTGTTTAGGGCGCTTTTATTATGGACGGCGCAGGGTTAAAGGTCTCCGATCCGTTTCATCCCCAATAATTTATTAGGATTCGTAGAAATTGCGCCTTACACGGAGTAATAAAGGTCGGAGTTCGAGAAGGCACATTGTTAGGTCTTCCATTTTACAATATCCATACTGACGGTAATCCGGAATTGTGTTCGATATACGTATTTTATATTTAGCGACTAATCCTATGATTTGGTGAAGTTTGCGTCTATATATACTCGTATGTAATAATGTGTACCAAAAAAATTGATGTACATGATCTATCTATATCTATACTTATTATAAAAGATAGTGCCAAAAGCTGTCTGTGATCGATTTTCTTAAAAACTATTGAAAAGATTTTTGTACGGTTTTTACTAAAAAATAGGGCAATTCTTCGTGAATTGTGATAAAATGAGTGAGCTGTTTTAAAAAAACTCTTCTGTTGGGAGCTTAGCGGGCGTTCGCAGCGCAGTTTTACATTGCTTTATTGTTTATACAATGTACTAGAGAATTGTAGATCTATAAAAATACTACAAGAATTCCGCGATAGCACGTCTCTATCTCTTATGGTTAACTCACAATAACTACCTTTATGTTCAAAATTCTGGGAAAAAATTTGAGACAACTAGTAAACATACACGAGAGATCTAAATAAACACATAAGTTTTAAGAGAAAGAATGCAAGGGAGATGAGAATGCTAACGTGGATGTGTGGCGTGACAAGACTAGATAACATTAGAAATGAGTATATAAAGTCTGAAAGTTGCGAGCATGTAAATCATGTGACCAAAAGACATCATCCACATTCATATCTTTGGATATATGACCAGAGACAGACCGAAAAATAGATGGATAAATTGTGTGAATGTTATGCATATAACAGGAATAGCGCCTGAGTTGAATGATAGAGTAGAATAGAAGATGAAAATATAAAAACTTTGAGTTTTTATATTTTTTTTAGTTAAAAAACTCAAAACTCAAAATATTCTTTATTCAAGCAAACTTGTAAACAAGTGCTTTTGAATCGTCAACATCTACTGCTGGTTCGGAAAACTGTTCCTACCGAGAAGAGCCAGCAAAAAACCCGGCGGTTGCTCTTTTCGAAAAATAATTCTTATCACTAGTTACATATAGTTATTGATGTCTTGTACAGGGTCGAAGAGTAGCTTTCCACGCTTTCTTGTCGTTTAAGTCAGAGTTCCCCAAACTTTTTTGTGTCGTAGACCCCTTGTCATGTTTTGCCGTGTTGGGTAGACCCCCTACTTACCTGATATTGATTTCATGTAAATTTCTAACTGTAGTGAAGTTTAGTGATAAAAACTTAGAGTAAAAACACGTGTTAATGTATACATTTATTAACTAAATTTAAATTAAAACTACTCAAAATAAAATTTTGTGCAGGGTAGCGAAGCTCTGAGACTGCGACTCTCAGGTTTTTTACAAGTTCAAAATGTATGTCCACTATCGTGGATCCCCATTTTCATTTCACGGACCCCAAATTTTTTTTCGCTGACGTAGACCCCTTGCAGGTTCTCATAGACCCCTAGGGGTTGATATAGACCACTTTGGGAATCACTGGTTTAAGTAATCCTCAACAGTATAGTAAGCTTTCTGTATTCGCCTTTTTTTAATAGTGTTTTTAAACTGCTGTATTGTTAAGTTAAAGTAGATTGCGGAATTTAATATAGAATCTTATACCCAAACCCACAAACGACTTATGTACTTTTGCAAGGCGCAAAGCAGGAACCGCAAGCTTATGTCGGTTCCTACTTTGTCTATTATATTGTGCCGACCTCACCTAGAGTGAGTGGTAAGAAAATGATGATGAAATTTTAACAGAAATACTCATTGGTGCCTGCTGGGGTTTGAACTCGTGACTGTTTGACTCTGTTTCGTTGTTCGATTATCACAGCTTAGCCGTCTTCAAAAGCCGCTCCATCGCAGGCTCATTTTCTTTCGTACGTCGTTAATTCTAAAACCGTCAACAATAAGCCGCGGGCATATCGTCTACTGATAACTGCCTGTCACTGCCAGCGGTGCCGGCTTCAGGAGATGGGCGCTGATAGCGAGACGTAATTCGCTGTAGTTCTTTATGGACGTAAATTGGTCTAAAAAAAATTCACAATTAAGAAAGTCAAGTCTAATCATATCAAAAGGTTCCGCCCTTCAATATCTTATATAATGAATATTACAGTAAATACGATATGTCTTTCTTTGTGTATTTTTGTATTTGTGTGGTTACATACCCGTATGTACATGCACATGCATATGTTTTGTATGATTATAATTGTTATAAATGTTTCGCCATATGGTATCCGGTTGAGTAGAATAGACCACCCTCTTTCTTACCGAAAGGTCGTAAAATATGACTAAGGTAAGTTGACGTCAGGAAGGCGGCCGGTCGTAAAATACGAAGCCTAATCATGTGACATGTTGTGCCAACCCCACTTAGAGTGGGATAAGGGCAGGAGGATCATGATGATTGTAAATAAAGCAGACTGCGTTAGATACTGGTTGCCAGCAAAATAAATTTAGGTTTAACACATGCAGTGTTTTAACATCATTTTATTTTATTCTTTTAGTTCATGGTCCATAGTCAACATATTGGGATTTATGTAATTTTAGAACTACAGACAGTATATAACTGCCGTAAGGTTAAACCTTGACTTATTAACATGTAATCAATTGATAAAATTGCATAATTTTTTTGAAATTATTATCCGGCGAGTTTCTTGCTGGTTCTTCTCGGTAGGAAAAAATCTCCGAAACAGTGGAAGCTTCTTTTAAATATAACATTTGACGAATCAAAACTACTAAAAACTGTCTATTTGAATAAAGAATATTTTGAATTTAAATTTGTTATAACATGTACTAGACTTAATATTGTCTGAAATGAAAAACGTAAGAGCACCTTTTTTTAATCAACCGTAGCTTCATTATATTTTGTTGTTTTGAAAGCGCTTATAAAAACTAAAAAAAGAATACGTTGAATTTGAATTTGGCCAGCTGTCAGATTCAGAAATTAGTTCAAAATTGAGTAAATGACACGCTCTGATCTATTGTGACGTAGCGAGAGGATGCTGTATACAATAAAGCATTGAGTACGACGAGATGATATCTGTAGCTGTCGGAACACGCCGCCGTCTCCGATGGCGTAACAATGAAGCCCTGATTGGATCTCTGATGCGGATTCAAATCAACGATCAACCCTTTGCAATCAATTTTACCTTGAAACTGAAAAATTCAAATTGAGCCGTTAAAGACATTTTCTTTTAAAACAAGCTGTACCAACAACTTCTCGCGTCTATTCAGAAATGTTTAAATATTCTCAATAATGTACAGTCTGTTTTAGGCTGTCCCTGAAGGCTAAACAGGATTTACTTTATCTTTTTACAGAATAATCAGTGAGTACCAAATTTCAATTGTACCAAATTTCATCGACGTAGGTCCAGCAAATTAGTCGTGGCAAAGTTAGACCAGTGTTTCCTAAACTTTTTTGTGCTTTGCCCACCTAAAAAAATCTTTGCCAACCTATGTAACATTCATAAATAATAATATAAAAAAAAACTTCGTCACGTAAGAAACTTAAATAATAGGTTTTAGGAAAAAGAATTGTCTTTTTTCATTAAATTTGGCACCAACATCTAGCATTGCATATAAATGGCTCGGAGCTAAAAGGTTTATTTTGTTTATTTACTTATTATTATTATCATGACAATTTTTACTTATTTTTATAACAACACATATAAAAGCAGTTAGTAAAACAAGATTAATTAAAAAGAAAAAAGAACGCTAAACTCATGTCGAGTGCATTGTCCCCCTTTAACAATCAAATTGCCCCCTTGTTGTTAGATAGTATGCCTGACAGAATTGCGCATTATTATAATAGAATGGGTAACGAAAGTCTGATAGCTGGATAGGTTTTATGGGTAAGTTACACATGTCCCAATAACTATTTTTAGATATGCAAATTTTCAACAGTTCCCCGCGCGAGACATTGTTAATTTGCACATAATTTTAAATAGAAAAACTCACTGGTGACCGGTGGGGGGTTTAGATCTATGACCCAAATTTTTAAAATAAGTACTTTAAATGTTTCACTTTAACTTAATTTTATGTAGTTTGATCTTAGGATTTATAATACATCGTGGTTAGTCGTAAATATATATATGCCGTGTGGTATCCGGTTGAGTACAATAGACCACCCTCTTTCTTACAGAAGGGTTGTAAAATATCACTAAGATAAGTTGATGTCAGGCAGGCGTAAAATATGAAAACAAATCATGTGATAACATGTTTGTACTTTTTCAAATTCAAATTCAAAATATTCTTTATTCAAGTAAACTTGTAAACAAGTGCTTTTGAATCGTCAACTTTACTGTGCCGTGTACTTTCTTGTGCCGACCCCACTTAGAGTGGGATAAGGCCAGGAGGATCATGAAAGTCGCAAATAATCGTCTGTAATATTTTATACAAGTTAAAAGACATTTCATATTACATATAAAAAGAAGTTTTCTGTTTGTACGAAACGGGGTAAATATATACGCAGCGTTTTGTCAACCTTTTTACAGTAACATAATTCCACTCGCCTCACGTCGTAGGCACAAAGAGTTTTTTCCCAAAATATTTGCCTACATCCTACACGTTTTTGTCCTCAGCTAACCTATTCATGGCCGCGCCTGTATTTTTCACGTCCTTTCCAGTTTTTCTCTTTGGAAAGGAAAAAATTTCCAGAACGTCGCCATGCATTCTAATTTTATTGTCCCATTGTTAGGGCCGATTCAATTGAACTGTTTTTTTAAAGATCAGAGGAATTGTACAGATTGCTCTACTACGTACTAAACTTGGTGAAAAGTTTTTTTTATATTGATCTTTTGTTTTATTCAATAGAGTGATAATCTCGTCTATACGATTATTACAATTTACATATGTTTAAACTTAGTCAATTACCCATACAATATTACCCATGGATGTGATCTTGATTATAATGCTATTGCACGGGAAAAGCTTTTTATTTTAAATTACCAACTCTTCACAATTGTTTTTACCGCTGTCACAAAAGCCTTCGTAATTCCTGGATTCGTTAGCAATTAATCGGTAGTCAAATAAACAATTCAGAAAGAGTTTTTTTATTACACCTTATGTTGAAAGGTAAGATTAAATCTTTAAAATAAATCTATCTATCTGTAGTCTAAGCAGGTCACAACCTACAGCCCGAGGCTCCGATGTTATTGACCTTGTGCGCTTGAGACAGTGTAAGTAATTTCTTTTTTATATTAGTACTAGCTGTGATAGCCCAGTGGTGAGACCGTGCGACTCTCTAGAGACGAACATAGGTTCAAACCCGGGCAGGCACCAATGAGTTTTTCTATTAAAACTCATGTGTCTAATTCATAATTGCAATTTATCACACGCTTTTCGGTGAAGGAAAACATCGTGAGGAAACCTGCATATCACTAGAGAATTCTGGAGATATGTGTAACCTGCCAATCCGCATTGGAGCAGCGTGGTAGGTTTTAGCTCCAACCCTTCTCTCCAGAAACGGAGAGAGGAGGCCTATTCCCAGCAGTGGGATATTAACAGGCTGTTACTTTACTTTTACTTTTACTAGCTGTATTTATTTTTTCATATTATACGTAAGTCTAGTATATAATTTCATTGATGAATTGCTTGATGATGATTGCGGAGATCCATAATACAAAAGTAACAGTAAAATTATTTTGCTATAATCCGCGATACAGTAAATAGAAAATATATATAGTGCTAAATGTATAGTAGACTATGCGTTTTTTCATACCCGTTACATGCAGGATTCGTAAAAACACATGCACAAACCTCCACCACTGCCACCGCAATACACAAGCACTACACACGTTCACTATCACAAACTCAACAATCGTTTCGCCCCGCAACCGAAGCGTCATCAGGAGATAGACTCCACGACAAAATGGCAAAATCGTTCCAGCGGATTACCTTGAAAACATGATAGACAGAGTTTCGCTTTTATAATATGAGTGTGAAATAGTATGTATATGGGCAAGAATTATCTTAAACCAACCCATGTGCCGTACAAAATAATCTCCAGGTCAGTAGCGAAAAGAAATTTCGTTATTCATAAAAGTTTCTATACTAGAATTGCTTTCAGGAAAGTTGTTTTATGAAAGCTCTTTATTTTTCTTGAGTGAGATGAAAAATGGCTTCCAAGTTAGTGGGCCGGCAACTGTACCAGTCATCTATCTCAATGTTGGCCTTTTGTGCTTACAGTTCCAGCATTAAGCACAACTTAGCCGGGCTATGTGCGAAACCAGTATTTATGAAGCTACAATATCATTTATTCCTAAGAACTATCAATAGAATTACATACTGAAACTGTCTTTCGCTGTTCGCGAGAGGAAAAATTATTCGAACCAGCAGTTGAATTAACTATTTAAAAGGATATGTTTAAATGTTTACTTTAATATAGAATTCAAATTTGAGAAATGACAGGATATTGTTTTGTTTCTCCCTTAAACGTCCACTTGTCGATTTAAATTAGTTTTTCTCATACTTATTATACTAGAGCAAGGGAGCAACCCGTAAATTAACTATATTACATAAAGACAAAGCTAATGACATTTATTAAATAATTCTTTTTTTTATTTAAATTAGACAAAGATAAAGTATACGAATTTCATCTTCCTTCTCATTATTTGTTACGACAGTCTCACTTACAGGCCTCCCTATGGCGCACCTACTCTAGTATTAATAACTCTATAGTTTATCTCCGCAACAATATAGAAAGAATGCTCTCTCCTCGTTTATCATTATAGCGCAAGAATAGTGAAGGGCGACTTTCAAAATTTGCGTCACAAAAATATATACTAATATTAATAATTCGAAAATCTGTTTGTTTGTCTTTCTGACTATCTTTTGAGTTTTTATGAATAATCTGTTTTCGTAACATTGAACACATCAGGGCAATATTTAATCAAAAATTTCTCATTTTGATTTTGGAAACGGGAAAAAACTATATTGTACATAAATAATGGATTTTGTTAGTCGACGTGAACGAAGTCTAGTCACTAGTTTTATTATACTCGTTTATCTACTCTGATACTATAATACAAAGATTATAAAACTGAAAACAAAATTCTTATGACAAACATTACGTACAGAACAAAAATAAAAAATTAAAAAGTTTCATTACGATACAGGTCTTGTACGGACACCTGAATCATAATGAAACTTTCTAATCATAACGATACACCTTAAAAAATTTTCGATGAATGGGTCCGCGGCGACGCAACACGCATGCGCAATCGATTTTTGCGCCTTGGCGCCAATATATGACATTTAAACGAAGTTTAGTTTGTTTGTAAAAAAATTAGTTTTTGTGTAAAAACATGTCTGAGAGCGGGGATAGTGGTAATTGTACACCACCAGATACTCTGAAAGCTGCGTCAAACATGACCGCGAACCTGTTGCCGACGAAATCTAGGAGCAACTATATTAAATGTTACCACGAGTTCATGGAATGGAAACGTACGTTTTACGTATTATAGTATGAGAGTAGATAAAGTAGTGTATGATACTGTACATAACTTGGTCTTATAACACTCGTGTGATACTACAAAAAAACTCGCCTGCGGCTCGTTTTTTTAAACCACACTCGTGTTATAAGAACCCTTATTATGCAACAGTATCATAAACTACTATTATGTCACTAGTTTTTTTAACATAATTCCTCCAGATTATCTAGATTTACATAGGTAAATCTAGATAATCTGGAGGAATTATCTGTACACACACAATTGTGTATGTATATACACAAGTTGAGAATTGTGTATGTATATACACACAATTGTGTATGTATATACACAATTATCTTAAAACGATGCTGCTACATAAAGCTTACTATACAATTTAAGATTATTTGAGTGATAGCAGCATATCTTAACTGCAGTCAGTTACGCACCAAGCTGCAACGATAACTTGTAACAGATCAAAAATTTTTGTTTTTGCAAAGATTAATTTAGATTATCTAAAGTACTTCTACAGTTTACTTGAATAAAGAATATTTTGAATTTGAATTTATAACTACACAGAAAATTTCAAGTATAATTTGAAAAGTTTTTAACAAGGTCATCAAACATTACTTTATTTATTACCGTAATATATAAGTAGATTCAAAAAGTTTTCTCTCCTCAGCTACGTAAATGTTTCAAGAAGTGAAGTTATCTGTGAAACTTTACTCCTGCTTCATCATTTAATCATAATTGCTACAGTAATGTTGCTTAAAATAGTTTTGCAGCTCGCTTATCGCGATATATACGTCGAGGGACCTTTAACACTTCCGAGTTTATCTCAAAACATTTTGTTAACAAACCAAAAGTTAGTCGTGAAAAATCATACTGCGGTATTTTCATTTAACAAAGTTTTTTCGACATTTTAATGTCCGAACATCTAACGTCCGAATATCGTTTAAACTGAGATAAAAGTCAAGGTTTGACAGGCAGGAGACTAGTGATGTTGTCAGTAAAAATAATCAGTAAAATACCTAGAAATATTAAGTACTATATGCTCAATTAGGTACACGGGTTTCTAATATCACAATCAGCGGCTTGATATCACAAAAGTTATGATAGAGTTAATATATTTTGTTATAATCCGCGTTTGTTTCGAAAATCTATGTAAAGCTAAGTGTAGGAAGAAGAAACAGTTCACTTATCTCATACATGCAGAATCAGTTACCGCATGTATTACTAAACACCGCCACCAACAGCACACTACACAAGCACAACACACATTCACTACGACAATCTCTACGATCGTTTCGCCCCGTAACCAAAGCATCGTCAGGAGTTGTTTCCACGACAAAATCGCAATAAGCCGCATCGAACAGGCAGGCAGTATTATATACATATAGTTGAACCCCCCCCAATGATTTTGCCTCCAAACACGTGTAGCAAACTCGAGTTAGACGTTTCTAACTCGAGTTTGCTACTTGTTCGTTAATTATTCTCATGATAAGTGTTTAAGGACTTACTGTCACTTCCTTCTAGTTCAATATCTAAAGAGTAATTGTTAAATATTTAAATTTAGGCATAGACACCTACCACGCTGCTGTGATGTGATGTAGATTAGGTAGGTGTTACATATTCCAAGAATACCATGGAGATATGCAGGTTTTTTACGACACTTTCCTAGCCATACGACACTGATATTTTAATATTAATTAAGCAGAAGTGCTTATGGTAATCCATTATTGCCTGCAATGATTAAAATCCGCGACACCCTGGCAAATGTCATTCGCTCGGATCGCTCAACCATCGAGGCAATTATATAATAACAAAAAAGTAATAATAAAAAGGGTTGAGCTCATTTTATTGTTCCTACCCTCTTGCAACAGTCTTACAGATGCTGTATCCAATAACTGCAAATATCTAAACTTATTGTATCGCTTAGTTCGAACGGCATCTTTGTTATTAAATTCTGGTTTTCTTCTCTTAGAGAAAATAGTTTTTTATTTCGCAATGATGTAGTTTAAAAAAAAATTAGGAATAATATGGATACTTAATAGTTTAGAGAATACATAGTTTTGGATTAGTTCTTTGTTAACAGAGGTCTAATGTGGGGGTGTGGTTGTTTCTGTTAATATGACGTTCTCCTACCTTACACGAGAAACATCTTCAAGATCGTGACAAGCTGTGGAAATTTCTTAATCTAGCGGCGAAATGTCTTTCTTATTTGGATTTACACACTTTATGTCTTAAATGCACATACATTTTTACCCTATTTAAAATATCCTTTAATTGTTCAGATGAAAAGATACAGGAAAATGTTGACTGGTTTGATTTAAGTAAAGTCACTTGAATACTCTCTGTCTTCTTTTCTCCACCTATAGACGTCCAGTGCTGCACATGCGACCTTTTTGATTGACTTTAATACTGAGCATGCAAAATGTTACTCGTATATATTACTATAAGTTACTTCATGATCCCCTACTTTTATCCCACTCTAAGTGTAGCACAACTTTTTTTATTCTCCCATTCTCTCCTATCATTCTCTATCCATCTCATACTCCACACAATCCAAGCATCTCTGTTTCCGCCTCCCTCTAGTACATATCCATCTACCTGCATATGTAACACTCCCTTTGATCCCAAGATTTATCCTTTTATCCTACTTAATTAAATATTTTATGTTATGTATAGTAAAGCTGTGATAGCCCAGCGGTGAGACCGCGTGATTCTCTAGAGATGATCATGGGTTCAAACCCCGGGCAAGCACCAATGAGTTTTTCAATTAAAAACTGTATCTCATTGATAATTGCAATTTATCACATGCTTTTCGGTGAAGGAAAACATCGTGAAGAAACCTGCATATCTCTAGAGAATCCTAGGGATATGTGTAACCTACCAATCCGCATTGGATCAGCGTGGCAGGTTTTAGCTCTAACCCTTCTCTCCAAAAAGCGGAGAGAAGAGGCCTATTCTTAGCAGAGGGATAGTAACAGGCCGTTACTTTACTACTTTACTTACATAATGTATAGTAAAAAGATCGTCTTACAAAACCGTTGCATCTCATTTCAGCCAAAACATTTGTTTTACTCGTCTTTTGTTCTCGCTCCGCGCAGCGACAAAAGCTAATTGAGAATAGAGAATAGTTTGTTTGTTGATCATTAAACGCCAGTTCAGAAGCTATTATAGCTATAGAGTTATTAATACTAGAATAGGGGAACCATAGGCAAGCCTTTAAGTGAGAGTGTCACAATAAATAATGAGAGGAAAGATGAAACTTGTATAATTATGCTTGTCTGAGAGAGACAGATAGATGACCCTCATTTGCTTAATGTTTATTGTAATATGACACATTCAAGGCTGGCTTTACTACTCTAGTATAATAACGCTATGATTAAGATCAGAAATACTATTTTTTACTTTAGACCATGTTCAACCTGTTCAAAAAATTTTTTCACCTGATTTCTACGTCGCCCGCGGTGATAGCCCCGCAGTGAGACCGTGCGACTCTGTCGAGATGGTTATAGGTTCAAACCAATGGGTTTTTCTGCTAAAACTTATGTGTCTAATTGATAATTGTCTTCTCCCCAAAAACGGTGTTCGAAGGCCTATCCCCAGCAATGGACCAATAACGATAATAATGGTTTATGTTTTATAGTTTATAGTTATAGTTATAGTTTTTATTACCGCGCCGTGTGGTATTCGGCTGAGAAGAATAGACCATCATTTCTTACCGAGGGGTCGTAAAAGGCGACTAAGGTAAGTTGATGTCAGGCAGGCGGCCGGCCGTAAAATACGTAGCCAAATCAAGTATAACATGTTGTGCCGACCACACTTAGAGTGGAATAAGGCCAAGAGGATGATGAGTTATAGTTTCTATTACGTAAAGTAAAATCAATAGTGAAATTGGCTCCAAAATACACAACGCAATTTTAATCATTCGGAGTTTTCATACCACAATATTGATTATAAGCCGATTATAAAAATATTTGGTTTAGCTTGCGACCAAATAACTCAAATGATTTATCCGGTTCATGTGAAGCTGTATTCGGGACACAATTTCATGGTTAACTGGGTCGGATAATCACCACGTAGGCGTGTTAATCACGGCTCGATATGCAGTAGGTTTTATGTGCTTTATGGTTTTGTGTTCAAATTAAATTGTCAATTTCGTTTGCTCCGCTCGAGAGACCGATTTTGAAAATTGCATGATAAATGAGACCGTTCGACTTACTAAGAGAAGAGTCACAAGTTTAGAGTAAATGAGTATTTTATAAAAAAGTACAATTTCATAAAAAAATTGATGTTTACAAGTTATCACAGTGAAGGAAAACATCTCGAGAAAACCTCTATCTTTCAAGAGAATTCCCGGGATATGTGTAATCTCTAATCCATATTAGAGCTACGAGGTTCGATCTCTAACCCTCCAACAGCAGACATTAGGAAGGGGAAGGTAAGGATCATGAGAAACAGGCTATTTTATCATGCTAAGCGAATATTTATAGCCAAAGCTTCACAAAAAATGATCAGTCAAGCGCCAGTCGGTTATTAAAAAAAATGTAACGCACTTAAATTTGTGTTTATGTAGCGATCTATGTGGCTCCATCGTCACACCAGAATGATCAGCACACAAACAACATATCAAGGCATTAAATAGAAGTGGCCTTGTATCTCGGCAGACAATTGGCTTTCCGACAATCTACACAATTTTTTATGTATTCCCCTTCTACACTACAATTATAGAATAGAATAGACTCTTTGAACTACAAATTATATCAATTTGTTTCGTTAAATCAAAAAATTTGTAACCTCTTTAAAAATTATTGTAACACTTTCTTACCGTGATGCAAGATTCTTATAACTTTAACAAAGATGTATTTGGATACAGTAATTCACCCATCATCAAATTTACCCATTTAGCTCAAAATGAACTTTAAATCAATAATATTCTTTATTCAAGATTCTTGTAAGCAAATGGTTACTTACTGCTGGTTCAGAAAATTGGTTCTACAAAAAAGAACCAGCAAGATAGGCGTTAGTTCATTTCCTAGTCGCAAATATATTATATATCATCAGTAATATTACTGATGATATATAATATATTTGCGTTGGTGATGTGCTCCTGACAGAGGACTTGTCATCTCCTCATCAAATTCCATCCAGGCTCTATTAAGACCTTCGCCCGCGATCCCAGTGGCCGGCGAGGCGGGTAATCACCACCTTTTCCCATCTACTTACTGTACCCGCGAGCTCGTTCCTATCTGTAATCAATTTCGCTATTTACCTTCACTGGAGCAAATAATTATTTCCTCGATGTTCAGTTGGTCCCGAGATCTTTTTGTATTTCAGACTACTTTATCAATACACTGACAGAAAACAACCAAATCTGTCTATAAATATGTTTTAAAAATTCGAAATAATTTGTTGGTTAATATTTGAAGCCAAATGTACATTATTTTTATTGTAATTGCGTAAGTGGTTTTGAATCGTCACTTTTAAATTTCAAAATTGCTTTTACTTGAAGTATCTGCCTGTTACAATCCCACTGCTGGGAAAAGGCCTCTTCTCTCCGTTTCTGGAGAGAAGGGTTGGAGCTAAGACCTACCACGCTGCTCCAATGCGGATTGGTAGGTTACACATATCTCCAGAATTCTCTAGAGATATGCAGGTTTCCTCACGATGTTTCCTTCACCGAAAAGCGTGTGATAAATTGCAATTATCAATTAGACATGAGTTTCAATAGAAAAACTCATTGGTGCCTGCCCAGGTTCGAACTCCTGTTCCCCTCAAAAGAGTCGCAGAGATCGATTTTAAATCGTATTCGTAATTAATCAATCAACCGATTACCTCTATATTTGCAAAACGTGAGTTTAAAAGATATTAGGTCTAAATATAGAATCGTTACATTATTTTATAAATGTCATTAATATTAATCATTGTCCGAATTAAATAAAATATTTTCAATTGATGTAATATAAACAACCGTAGTTAACTGAGCGTCTTAACACAAACGTAGTGTGTCTACGAGACGGCTTAGCACTTTTGATTTCATAGACCCGTGTTAAACGTAGCAATAAATGCCAAACTTAACACGGTATTATAAGATGAATTAGACGAAAAGAAATATATCTGAATGAAGAATATATTGAATTTTATTTGAAGAGACGTCTTTTGCCCAGCTGTGGAATATCAATAGGCATTACCTTATAAGCTTAATGAATTCATACTTGCCTATTAGAAACGCGAATTTTTTCCATATGCATTCACAGATGCTATGCATATTAAAGTTTGCTTGTCTGTTTCTGACAGATCCGCTGAAGCATTATTAAATAAGGTTTCGGAACGACTAAAACGCATAATACATATCGCACGCAAGTATTGAACTTAATTCAAAAAACTTGTTTTGCAATAAATTACAATAAAAAGTAATTGTAGTGCCTACAAAATTCGTGAGAGTCAAAAATAAACCATAACTTGGAAGAGCAAAATAAAACTAGCCTTTTTAAATTATTGGTAGCGTGATGTCATTGAAATAAGGATTATAATGTATCTAACTCGATTAAGACTAATTTTGAATTATGTCACTTTTATATTAAGCGCGCGATAAGTAAGGGTTTAAGTAAAGCTTAGGTTGATAGCAATCAAATAGTTTACTGTACTAAGTAACAATGAAACTTTTATCCGTGCGCTCACAGGAAAACTAATTTATTTTCTTTATTATAAAACTTTCCACGGAATTTGATCGTTATACGTAAAAGGTCGGATAGTTAACAACGTGATATTATAGGCGTGAAATAAAGCGATTGTCCTCTGACGGTTCACGATAAAGTAATCGGATGTGGTCCCGGAAAAGGATTGGGGAGTCTGCTCGGGAAGAGAACAGTAAAGATTTCTCTCGATTAACGAACGTTACAGGCTGCCAGTGTAGGTGTTTATGAAGATTAGCGGCTCAATAACAAAATAAGATGATTGATGTAAATCTCATTTAGCCGTGTGGTATCCGGCAGAATAGAATAGACCACCCTCCTTTCTTACCGAGGTGTCGTAAGAGGCGACTAAGGTAAGTTGACGTCAGGCAGGCAGCCGGTTGTAAAATACGTAGCCAAATCATATGACAATATGTTTGTAGCATGTTGTCCCGACCCCACTTGGAGTGGGATAAGGGCAGGAGAATGATGATGATGTAAATATAATTATATTTTTATAAAGAAAGCTGTGATCTCAAAGTGAGACAATGCGTCTCTTTCTAGAGGGTCACGATTTCAAACTCTGGGCAGACACTCATGAGTTTTTCTGTTAAAATTTCTTTTAAGCACATAAGTTTTAACAGAGTTTAATATTTACAATTTATTGAACGCTTTCAAGTAAAGGAAAACATCTTGAGGAAACCTGCATACTTCTAGAGAATTTTGGGGATATGTGTAACCTACCAATCCTCATTGGGGCAGCGTGGTAGGTCTTAGCTCCAACCCTTCTCTCCAGAAACGGAGAGAGGTGGCCAGCATAGTAACAAGCCGTTACTTTACTTGTACATTTTATGCAAACGAAATGAGAATATTACGGTATTGTGACAAGATTTGATACAATGCAAAATGAATATATTAGGGAATATCAAAAATAGTACCAGTTTGATATGTGATTTAATTAAAACTAGAAGATTTGCTACTAAAGTTTTGAGGTATATAAAAACTTCCATCTTAAACCGCAGCTTCCATTGGACAGCACTTTATTCATCCCAAGAGCTGTTCCGTCATCCGACGCGCACTTATTTCGCCCGACTCAATTTAGTTCAAGCTTTTCGACCCACTTTTGGTTGTTTTTATCATTATAAATCTACATCTCTGACATTTAAAACAGGTAAGTCATTACCGCTTACTTTATACCAAGTGTTTTCTGTGACTTCGTTCGTAAATTAAACTACAAAATATCCTACATTTTGTTCTGTTTTTGCTTATCTCAAAGGAATCTATATGTTATGAGTGATAGCCGAATGGTGAGACCCTGTGACACTTTCAAGAGGGTTACGGGTTCAAATCTCAGGCAAATCAATGTTTTTTTTTATAAAAAAGGCACGCAAGTCTAATTGATATTTGCAAACCATCGAACACTTTTCGGTGAAGGAAAACACCGTTATGAATATCTTTACAAATTTCTGTGTAGTGTATGTGGGTTGACATGTGTTTATCTTACCTTGTATACTTATATATAAGACACATACATGAATATCCTCACACTAACTCACACTAACACTAATGTACAAAGAAACAATATACTATCTCAAGCGCACACACGTTTAGTACACGAGAGCCTTTAGGTGAGAGTGGACGTGTAGTGACATGTTGTTACTTGTAGTGCGTGCTTGAGCCTGTGCTTTATTCATACAACATTAGTATATTAATACATCAAAGTGAACACAACATGTGGGGACCAGGACAAAAAGGTACTTTACATAATTATTAAAACATTTTAAAAAAGTGATAGTGGGTCAAATAAATTGAAAAATCAAAAGAAAAACGGCGTCTGTGTCAAATGAACTGAAAAAACAAAAGAAAAATTGTTAGTTCTAAAACTATCAATTACAGAATTGAGGAACTTTTAAATAAACAAAAAAGCAACTGTAATATTGTGTTACATTATTCAAACTTGTACTAAATTAAATAGCTCCAATTAGTAATTTTCCAAATATTTAATGGATTTTATTATAGTTTAGTAAATATTAATTTTAGCATACCAATTAACAATTATTGGTTATTAAAATTAGACTTATTTTGGCTCAAGTTTTATATATTGCATTATATTTTGTTAAAATGGGGTTACCGACATGGTAGATTTTAACAAAATGCGATAAGTTTATAATTAAGTTATCCTTAGACTAACAATTGCTACACTAAGGGGTAAGTACGGTATGCATTGACAGCGACAAATGGGATGATCGATACGACTCCTAAAATTACCTGTACTGTAAAGTATATATATACTATAATATCAACAACATAAAGAAGGCTTACATGTTACTCTTAAAAAAGGATAATGACCTGAGACTTAGAGTTTATATAGTATCGAAAAATAAATATATTTTGTGTAAAATTTGTACTTACGTTTGACTAATCTTTGATGGGGAGAATATATGTCTAAATTTTATCTGAATTGGTGAATTTAAAATGGAATATATTTGTTTCTATTATTTTATAAGAATGTCATATTCGACAAACTTCTGCTTATTGTTTATAAATGTTTACTTTCGGCGGGAATAAAAACCGCGACCGACAGAGCTAAAGACTATCTACGCCAACGGGCCAGTCAAGGAATATTAAGCAACATATTAAGGTTGTTTTCACACTTACGTTAACGTGAACCGTATAGAGGGTAATACTTGTGTTTTACTATATCGCTGTCCGTAACAAGCAAATAAATGAAGTGTCGTCAAGTGTCTGGAACAACTGGCCTTAATTGCGAACAGCATCGGTTAAAGGACGGCGCACTTGACACGATGAGTTCACATTTACCTGTAATTACTGCACTCACATTATTGGCTGGGAACCGAGCGGCTCTGTTGTGAGCGAAACGGTCAATCAATCGTTATAAGCAGAGACATTTACTTTATTTATTAATACTACTATTATTTCTTACCTTTCTCTCCAAATTCTGAATTCTTAATCCCCAGATGTAGGAGCCGTAGTTTTACATTTAGATTAAGTAGTTCATTGTTGTCCTTATATATAATAATGCATGCTGTGACACCTAAAGGCAGTGCATTTAATGCCTTTTGTAGTGTACTTAGTTTAATTTATTGTTTTAATGTAACTGCCACTGGTTGTTCCTAAATAAAAAAAATAATAATAACGAGAAAGGAGGCTGCTGCACTGCTTGTTTTTAAGTAGCGGAGTAATTCAGAGAGAGATTTTCTGCCAAGACCCGAATGGCTATTAGATGCCTTTATGTCTAGGTCGTAATAGATGCCACCGTTGCCATGAATATAATTAAAACCTTTTATAATATGACTAAACTAGTAATACCTGTCATTCAACAACTCTGTCACTCAATTTTGTAAATTTTTGTGCATAAGAATATACATAATTATTGAAAGATTGGCGATGTATATCAAAGAAAAAGAAGGAACCGACCTAAACTTGCGGCTCCTAAAGGGAGGCTGATACAGAGCGCCTACTATGCTATTGAGGATTATATAGACGATAAAGATGCGTGGATATAGCTACTCCTCTACCCTGTACAAGATAGTAATGACCAAATGGAATTGGTTACAGGAATTATATTTGAAAAGAGCAACCGCCGAGTTTCTTGCTGGTTCTTCTCTGTAGGAACAGCTTTCCGAACCAGCAGTAGAATTGACGATTCAAAAGAACTCGTTTACAAGTTTACTTGAATAAAGAATATTTTGAATTTGAATAACGGGCCAGTCCAAACAAATACACCCACGCTCAAAAAAAAACTAACAACTTGATTTTAGAAACTGTTGGCTCTCAGCGGAATTCGAACCCGCGACTTGCGGTCACTGCCGCTGAGTTCATCGTCTTTCTATCAAGTCTGTAGTTTATTTGTCCTTTAAGTACGTACGCTGAGACCAATCTCTCGACATCTCAAACCGGGCCGCGGTTTTGGGGTATTAATTAAATTTTAATCAACGACGCGACGTCGAGATTACGACGACGGTTGATAAATCGCTTCTGAGTTATGTTGTCCTGGCACCGCGAATATAACTCGCTCACTCCTAATTAAGGTCCTTAATCAAATCAGCTTCACTCAAATTTAGTTAATAATCCCATTAAAATTGTCGACGTGAATTGATTAATTAATCATAATTTTTCTGCCCTTACACAACACATGTTTTTGTTATCATTCTCTCCTATACTACTCCTTTATATGCATGTCATACTTCATACAATCCAATAATCTCTAAATAATTTATAGAATAAGACGTTACTTTGCGAAGATCCATCATACAAAAGTAATAATAAAATAATTTTGCTCTAATCCGCGATACAGTAAATAGAAAATATATATAACGTTTTTTCATACCCGATACATGCAGGATTCGTAAAAACACATGCACAAACCTCCACCACCGCCACCACAATACACACGTTCACTACCACAAACTCAACAATCGTTTCACACTGTACTTCATACTGTATCGCGGATTATAATTATAGCAAAAGAGTTTTTTATTATTACTTTTGTATTATGGATCTCATTTGCATGTACTGGTGTTTCATCCGATCAATTAATATTCATTAAATAATATGTTGGGTAGAATATACACTTTTAGAAGAAATAAGCGATATGTTTAGAAACCATTAGAACTGTAAAGATACTTATGACTTTTTATCATCCAATGTTTTGAATTCCAGTATTTCCACTTTGTAATTGAAGCATTCATTAATACAGTATTTAAATGGGTGTGATATCTAAAATAAATTCTCTGCTGATGTCGGAATTATTTGTTGCATATGTTACTTTAACAAATTAAAAAAAAAAACATATTTACATTAAAAAATGTAGAGAAAATCATATTAAAATGTGGAAGAATTTAAGAAGTAGAAGAGATATGGTCAATGGTGGAAAGTAAATACGTGGGAAAAAAATAGCAAAATGACCACGAGAAACTTATTTATTGTATAATATTTGTGTGTTTAAAATTAAACAAAAATTTTGATATTAGAATGAGCGATTTAATGTTCGTAGATGACGTGTAAATGTTCAATGAACAGTCATTCACAGTAATCGACAAAATATACGCGTCCATGTAATTTAACCGTTCTGGAATAAGTGACCTTAACTTAGAACGGATGAAATCTTATTCATGGATTTTCATAATGATACTTCACACAAACTTTTGTTCACTATCAAAAAATCGTTTTTATACCTTATAAGTGCGGTAATTAATCCTAGTTACCGCACGTATCACAAAACACCACAAACAACAACATACTTCACAACCATCACACACACAACGGCAATCTCTAATTAATCAACAAGTAAACGTTGCCGACTCCAGTTTGCTACACGTGTTTGGAAGCAAAATCAATGGTGGAGGTTGAACTATTTGTAAATAATACTGCTCACTTGGGTGATGCGTCGCTTTGCGATTGTTTAGTGGAGTCTATCTCCTGATGATGTTTTAATTACAGCGCGAAATAATGATTTAGTTTGCTAATGAATGTGTGCAGAAGAATAATGCACGCATGCACTACAACAATATAAGAATAATGGACTTGGAGAAAACTCTCCCACAAACCTAGGTCCTCTGAATTAAACACTGCACTGTACTAATCACTTTATTTACACACTATATAAATGGTATGAATATATAAGGTTACTAGAGGTTGCTTGAGGTTACTTGAGGTCACTTACTTGGCGCTAGTGGAAAAAACGAAAATATAACATTCGTTTAAACATACCGCCCACCAAAAACATGTTTCACATTGTTTTTCTTTATAAGCCCGCCCACCATAGGGTTAGGGAGGGTTGCAATTACAATATTACATCAGAGAATTACAAATAACTAAATACTTAATCTAATTAGAATTAGTAACAAATCACTTAGCAAACTTTAGTACACAAAATAAACAAAACTTAACTACTGATTGGCAATAAGCACAATTTTGATACAGGTCTCTTAACTAAGGAACCATTACATTTTAACGTGACAACTCGCGTGAGCATATCTGGACCTGGATGTTTCTCGACAACTTTGCCCAATAACCATCGCGCTGGTGGCAAGTTATCTTCTTTAACTAAAACAACATCGCCTATACCGGGTTCGGGTATGCAAGTTGCCCACTTATAACGCTTTAAGTAATTATTTAAATAGTCGGTAGTCCAAAGACGCCAAAAACTTTGCACCATTCTTTGTGTGAACTGCCAACGCCACAAATTACGAATATTTAATGTCTCATAGTTACGTACGGTTATGATAACTAGACGTTGTGCCACATAAAGGTAACCGAGGGTTATCAATTCACGTGCAGTTCCTTTGCACCAAGTACGTATAATACGCTTACGTACATAAGATTCTACAAAAGTTTGAGCAGAACAGTTCCAATATCTTATACGTAAGTAGTTCAGCATTAAAGATTTACCTCCACGTAATTTTCTCCGGTGAACTTCGTCAACAATCAAACAGGTGAGGTGATTCTTATGAGGTAAGATAATTGGATGTATAATTGCTTCTTGTAGTTCTGCATTTTGAATTCTTCCGCCTACTTGTAAAATTCCATTTGTGTCTAGAAATGGGCACAATGATTTTAAATTGCTTTTCTTATTTATCGTTCCAATTTTATGTATATCATTAACTTCTTGTTCATATTCATCTTTTTGACACATTTTTATAGACGTATCTAATGCTTCTCCAATTTCTTCAGATGTAAGGTAAGTATTAAATTTTCTATTTTCTAATTTATTTGTTTTTATTTTCAGGAATCTTCTACAGAATGCAACGACTCGAGTCAACTTCTGAAGTGTGGAGTATTTAATCAAAATCCTGTCTTCTGAGGTTTGAACGCATGCGGTATGACTCTTTACTGTACGTCGTTCAATCTCAGTGGAAATTGACCTTGGCCTGGAGTACTCTATTTCCAAATTTTGTAGCCATGCTGGACCCTGTTTCCACATCAAACTTTGTGAAAGCTCCGATGGTGTGAGTCCACGTGAAGCAATATCTGCGGGATTATGAGCCGACTGTACGTGAGCCCATTGTGTATTCTCCATCTTAGATAGAATGTCAGATGTCCTATTCCCGATGAACGTTGTCCACTTGCTCAGATGGCTGCTAAGCCATGCTAACACTACCGTTGAATCAGTCCAGCCATGGACATTCCACCGGTTGACTGACAAAATATTGGCAACTTCAAACATTAACTTTGCCAAAAGCTGAGCACCCATTAGTTCAAGGCGAGGTATGGAGACTTGCATTGTTGGAGCGACTTTAGTCTTTGCTGTTACGAGGTTAACACTGATATTTCCATTAACGTGCACCGTTCTTAAATGGATTACAGCCGCGTATGCCGCAGTTGACGCATCACAAAACCCGTGAAGCTCTACAAGTGAGTCATTCTTTCGTCTCTGAACCCATCGTGGAATGGTGAAATCACTAATATCTAGCAACTCCTGACGGTAAGTCAACCATTCTTGCATTAACTTTGGTGGTAACTCCTCATCCCAATCTATGCCTGCCAGCCATAATTTTTGAATCATGACCTTTGCTGGTATGACACATAGGGCCACCCATCCTAAAGGATCAAACAGCCGAGAGATATCGGAAATCACTTTTCTTTTAGTAATTGGTTCCTCATGAGATGGGAGCCTTACGGCATAGTGAAAGGAATCAGTGTTTCGATCCCAAGACAAACCCAATATTTTTATAACTTCATCCATCTTTATTTCTACCTTTCCTTCTACGTTTACATTTTCCTCATTTCCTATTTCCTTCGCTAATTCCTTGCTGTTCGTAACCCATTTCTGTAATTCAAATCCACCCTTCATAAGTAATTCCTTCAAGTCCTTGTATATTCTTACCCCCTCCATTACTGTCTCACAACCTGTCATAAGGTCGTCGACATAAAAATCTTTTTTAACTATTTCAGATACATCGGGGTAGTTGCAGCCATCATCATCAGCGAGCCTTTGGAGGGTCTTCACTGCCAGGTAAGGAGCCGACGCTGTCCCAAAGGTAACCCTCAATAATCTATAATCCTTTATTTCAGATGCGGGGTCGTCACGCCATACCAGTCGTTGAGAATTAGTATCTTCTGCTGCTACAAGGATTTGACGATACATTTTTATTATGTCTGCGCTAAGACAGACCGTATGCATACGCCAACGCATTATTATGTGACGTAGGTCTTGCTGAATAGTGGGTCCTACCATCAGCGTACTATTTAGAGAAACTCTACTGGAATCCTTACACGAAGCGTCGAACACAACTCTGATCTTGGTAGTGGTCTTGTCATCCTGGATCACGGCATGATGTGGTAAGTACACCGCTCCAACAGTACTGTTAGAGAGACACTCCATGTGACCAAGGTCAAGGTATTCCTGTATGACTTCTGTATATTTTGCATTGATTTCTGGATTCTTCTTCAAACGAGTTTTAAGAAGATGAAATCTTTTTAAAGCAATATTTCTGGAGTTATTACTGCACTGAGGTTGACGGTCACGAAAAGGAAGTTTAACTATATATCGACCGCTTGAGTCTCTGGTTGTAGTTTTATTATAAAACTCTTCACAAAGTTGTTCTTCATGTGACAAAATCTTTTTGTCATGAAAATTATCGGACTCGATTTCCCAAAATCTTTTGAGCAAATCGTTATCTTGCATTTGCGAATGCATGCTAACTATAGTGTTATGACTACACAATTGGTTGGATTGATTACCATCATCATATGATTGATGTGTTGGACCAGAAAGTATCCATCCTAAGGCTGTATTCTGAGCAGTAGGTAAACCATTAGGACCCTTAATCAATCCTTCCCGAATAATTTGACCATACACATCTGCACCGAGTAATATATCAACCTTGGTTGGTGTATGAAATTCAGGGTCTGCCAAAACTATATTTGACAGATTTGGCCAATCAAAAGAAGATATTTTTTCAGCGGGCAAAAGTGTTGTGATTGTGCTAAGCACAAATGCATTCACTTGTAGAGTGAATGTTGGATCCTGACGTGATTTCACGTTCATCTTCACAAGATATTTAGAGGCCAGTGTACCATTAGTACTACCTAACCCTGAGATAGTACTTCGAGTTGGTACCTTCTTGAGTCCAAGTAATTGCACCGCTGATTCCGTCACAAATGACGCCTGAGACCCTTGGTCGAGCAGCGCTCTCATTACTTGAACGTCACCAAGTCTTGTTTTTACTTTAACAAGCGCGGTGGCCAATAAAATCTGATTTGAAGTACCTCGTTTTGACATATGAACAGCTACATTTTGTTGATTAGTATCCGAACTAACATTAGCTTCAACTGTTGTATCAGTTGGAGCTATGTCTGAGGTAGGTTTGGGGGGATGCAACAAAGAATGGTGTTTTCGTTTACAAATACGGCATTTAACATTTACTCTACAAAACGCGACGGAATGGTTAGAACCAAGACAATTGAAACAACGACCGGTGGTTTGAACAAAGTTGTGGCGAGATTCAAAATTCTCTTTGGCGACTAATTTACAATTGCTTAATTTGTGGCATGTGGAATCTGATACAATACCTTTACTACAGAAAGGACAAGAAAGTTTAGTATTACTACTCGGAACATAATTCTCATTAACTACATGTAGTGCTTGTGCTCTATTCGATAGACCCTTGGGAACTCTGGGTGATTTCGTGTCCAAAAATTCTAAAGACCTAAATCTCCCATGCATAAAATCTTTGAATTCTTCAAATTTTGGCAATCCATCGATTGTACTAATTAACGACTCCCATTTAAGCCGACTATCAGTATCTAACCTTGCACTTATAAGATGAATTACTATCAAATCCCAAGTTTCAACTTCGATTCCCAGGTTTTTTAAACCGTGTAAGCAATCTACAGTAGTATCTAAAAGTTGTTTAATGGACTTCGCGGACTCTGTTGCAGTTGGACAATTTAACATTCGATTTAATAAACTTGTAGCTAAATATTTCTTATTAGAATATCTGTTTTGTAAGGTGGCCCATGCTTGATCATAATTATCTGCAGTCACTGAAACGTGCTTTAACAATTGTGCCGCCTCACCATCTAAATACCCTTTTAAATATTGCATCTTTTGAACCGGGTCTAATGATGCATTGTTATGTATTACAGAAGTATACAAATCTTTGAAAGTAGTCCACTCCGAATAGTTACCTGTAAACTTCGGTATTGAAATGGTAGGTAATTGAATATTACTGTTGCATTTATTTGACTTTGTTAAAGGAATCTCACAGGAAATATTCAGTTTGGACAAAACATCCTTTAATTCACTAACATAAACAATAAAAATTTCCTCCGTAATTGAAAAGATATCCTCAGAAAAATATTTAACATTCAAAAAATCTGTTTCAGAAGCTAGTTGTACTATTTTATGATGATTTGCAAAAAATGATTTCCATATCTGTTCCACAGACTCTAATCTACTTTTAACATAATTTTCCGTTAATCTATCTTTCGGAGATTTTCTAAAATTAGTATAAGCTTTTTCAATTAAATTTTTAGAATTGTTTTGTAATTTGATTAATGACTCCATTTTTAATAAAAACAAAAATAATTAACAGAAATTATATTAAATTGATACAATCCACCAAATAAAGTTAACTTAATATTGCATAAGCTTGCATTCAATATTGTTCTAAGTCCACGGAAATCATAAAATTTACAAGTGTTTGAAACGATTAATAATATTTTACAAGTCCAAAGTAAACTTAAAGAAATTTTTCTAAGTCCACAGAATAAAATTTTAAAATTTTACAAGTGTTTGAAACCAAATTAACTTATAAAAAATCGGGCATAGGTTCCCCGTCTGAACGTTTTTTGCAAACTTATTCTAAGTCCTTAACTAAACTTTAAAATTTACTAAGTCCAAATTATACTAGAATTGTCTATGTTCCAAATCTTAAACTTTTCTTTGAATTTATAATTTACTTTTATCTTGATTACTTTTGAATTTATCTACACTTTTGAAAGTAAACAAATGTACTCACGATTTCACTGCCACTCAACTTTACCACCTGTCACGTCACGTCACTGTCAGCGGCTGTCACCACCAGCCTGCTGCTGCTCAGGCACCACCAGGCTGCTGCTGCTTGCTCAGGCACCTCCAGGCTGCTGCTGCTTGCTCAGGCACCTCCAAGGTGCTGCTGCTGCTCCGGGCTGCTACTGCTGCCGCTGCCACTCTTCGCCGGTGTTTAACCGGCGCGCACTTTAGTGGCGATCCACCACTAATTTCTATGCGCGTTGCTGCTCACCGTCGGTTACACTCCGACTCGTAAGGACCATGGAGAAAACTCTCCCACAAACCTAGGTCCTCTGAATTAAACACTGCACTGTACTAATCACTTTATTTACACACTATATAAATGGTATGAATATATAAGGTTACTAGAGGTTGCTTGAGGTTACTTGAGGTCACTTACTTGGCGCTAGTGGAAAAAACGAAAATATAACATTCGTTTAAACAGGACTTCAGAGAAAATATATCGAAAATATATCGTTGTCGAGATCCCCATCGTATCAAATCAAATTTGATCCATTCGCGAGAACTTTGTGATTGATGTTCTAACTTCAACAATAGCGGGCCGTTTTTTGCGATGGCTTTCTGCTACATTTGATTAATGTAAAACGTCACTCGGAATGCCCCATATTGTGATATTGTAGAATTTATTGATACAACTAAGATTTAATGCAATATTAGCCTAAGCTTGCAACGCTTTGTTCTGACTCAGGTTCATCCTTAAGGGAAAAAAGATAATAAAAATAATAACGTAACGAATGGGTAAATAATAATTTTTTAAAATAAATAAATAATTATAAAGAAAATGAACTTAATTTCTCTTATTTGCAATATCCATACACATTCAAATCACACACACACACACACACACACAGAGAGAGAGAGAGAGAAAGAGAGATGCAAAAATACACCTTTTAACACAATTGTTGTTAAAATATTTTTTTGTAATAAATTCATTAACTTAAAATTTACTTTAAACTGTAAATCCATTGTCGACTTTGAAAAGAAAGGGCAGGGCACAGATGATTTTTACTTAAAAAAGGGTTCCAAGTACAAATATAACAAAAATGTGTAATTGCTCCTGAAATAAAAATTTTTGATTTTTTAAGGTTTATATTATTTTTGGTTCTTTTCGAAAAGAGTACCTTTCCAGACCAATGGTAGCTATTGCGTGCGACATTTTGAAAGTGCTTATGATTTTTTTCAATTTATCCTGATATTTTTTCGAGGTTGTCAGTATAGGCGACTACTAAAGTGGAACGATTTTTTATCGATACCAGATTCGAGTTTCACTCGACCCCATCCATCACAATAAGTGACGATGCATCATAGAGTTCAGCGAGTCTGGATCGGGAGACATCCTACCCTCAAACTGTATCTAATCTATCATGATTTAGGTCCATTTTATGATATATCGAGCGGTCCCAATTCTAGTATGAGTTAGTATGACGATCGACGGATTTTTTATCTTTCTCTTATATCTTTTCTTATATCAAGTGCTGGTTGCGAAAGCTGTTCCTATCGAGAAGAATCACATCTAATTCTCATATCTAGTTACATCTATTCATTACTATCTTAAACAGGGTCTAACAGGCTTTCTTTATTAGCCTCTTTTTAACATTATTTTTTTCCGGCTGTAAGTAAAACAGAAATAAAATATATAGATATGTATATATATATATTTGTATTTGTAAAATTCACTCCACCACTACCACCACTGTTACCATCACTTACCACCTTACACTGGCATTACACACATTCATTACCACAAACGCAAAAATCGATTCGGCCCGTAACTGTATCAGAAGTCGAAAGATTCCTAGATAAAATCGCAACGCGACGCATCAAAGCAAGCATAGTTATATAGTAATTGGTTCAACCCAAAACCATTTATTTTGTCTGCGAACTCGTGTACTAGACTCTAACTAGAAACGTTTATCTGTTCGTTAATTAACCTGCCATTGTTGTGTTTAATTGTTTCCAGTTAAAGTAATTTGCTCTAAAGGATGTTATTTTGCATATATTATTGAAACTGTTATTGTATATATTAAAACTTAACTGTGAGGATGTGTCGAAACTTGAAAGCACTTGAGTGCTGGATATGAACTGCTCTTTATTACTTACAATGATATATAAACTAATAGAGTTATACAAAGTAGACATTTTGTTACTTTTGTCTTAAATAATTTATAGTAGTAGTTAGTTTTGATTACTTTAGTACAAAATTAATCAAGTATATTGTCTTTCATATATTCAAACCTTTTTTTAATCACGGATTATTGGGAATTTTATTTTTAATTATTAATGCCGTGTGGTATCCGGCTGAGTAGAATAGATCACCCGCATTTCTTACCGAGGTATCGGAAAAGGCGACTAAGGTAAGTTGACGTCAGCCAGGCGGCCGGTCATTAGACACGTAGCCAAATGACGTGATAACATGTTTGAACGTGTTGTGCCGACCACTTAGAGTGGGATAAGGGCAGGAAGATGATTACAAAATTAATCAAGTCAATTATTTTTTCATATACTCAGAGCTTTTTTTCAATCGCGGATGAGTGTAAAACAATTTTCTAGTTAATTATTAATCATTGTTTTAATTAACATACTTTTTTTAACTTTTCCCGGGCAGCATGTGATACGTATAAATCCATATAGACAAGTATATTATAAATGTAAAAGTCTATCAATGATTTATAGAATCAGACGATAATTTGCGGAACTCCATAGTAGAGACGATATAACAGAATTATTTTGCTATAATCCGCGTTTGTTAAGAGAATATCTATATAATTTTTCAATTTACATGTATTTACAATTTTCTCGTGGAGCCTATCCTCCTGATGGTGCTTCGGTTTTGGGGCGAAAGGATCGTAGAGATTGTAGTAGTGATTGTGTGTATTGCTTGGATGCATTCTTACTGGTGGCGGCATTTTTGGATACGTCTACATGTACAGATTATGTGAATGTTGTCTGCTTCCTACACTTAGCATTACATAGATTCACTTAACAAACGCAGATTATAGCAACATAATTCTATTGTAGCTTCTGAAAAGTCTGTCTGTCTGTCTCTAAGGTACTGTATGAATGTACTGTATCCAATATAGATCAAGTTATAGTCACATCTAATTATATACCGGGCTCATGAGTAAAAAAATTCGCTCTTTAGTTTGGGATTAGGAAAAAGCAGTATAGTAAATAATTCGATACAAAAGAAGGCGTGGGTTTATTAAATGATAGTGCTGAATTCAATAACAAACCCTTTTTAATTTTGCTAAAAACATTGTTTGGATTGTTTACAAATCAATACTTATTATAAAACAAAGTCCTAAAAAGCTGTCTGTCTGTATGTAATCGATTTTCTCAAAATCTACTGAACGGATTTTTATAAGGTTTTCACCAAAAAATAGTGCAATGCTTCCGGATGGTTTAGGTAAATAGTACATATCGGTATTAAGTAAATTGTGCTGCAGAGATCGAGAAGTTGTCAATAAATTTGCTTGCTGGGAGCTTTAGTCGCGCACGCTGCGTAAACCAGCAAAGATACGTTAAAGTAATGTACTAAAGAATTGTACATCTATAAAAGTAATACAAAAAACTCCGGAATAGCATGTCTCTATCTCTCACGGTTAACTCACAATAACTACTTTTATGTTCAAAATTGCAATTAAATACACTAATTAAAACGCGGGCGAAGCCGCAAGCACAGCTAGTATTAAAATAAGGCTTTATAGATTTTATATCATCCATTACAAAATTTCTTTCGTCTTGTTACAGTTAACAGGACCGGATCAGCGTATACTTATAAGGTAAGAGTTACTCGTATCCAGAGCAGCTACAGTCTACATAACCTTCACCTTTGAGGAATGATCACAGCTAGATGTAAACCTCTTCTGTATAAATTGATCTTTCAAAATCTGAAACTTATCTGAAACTGCTTTTATTAATAGGGTTATGAATATTCAGCTGCTGGTCACAGATCTCCTGTCTCTCTTATTGAAAGAAGGGTTGAGGTTTGGTATTCACACTGCTCGAATGCGAATTGTTAGATTGCACATGACTCTAGAATATACTTCTTGCAGCTTTCCTTACTAAGTTCATTATAATGCTTTAAAAATCGACAATATCAACAACAAAAAACATTATATAGTAGAAAATATTTGAACATTTAAGTTATCGTCTAAGTACACAATATAAACACATCCATAATATTCCCATGTATTAATATATAATATTAATATTATAAAGAGGAAAGATTTTTATGTATGTGTGAATGTTTGTAATGTTTGCACGCAAAAACTACTGGACCAATTTTAAAAATTCTTTCATGATTGGAAAGCTGCACCTTCACTGATTAGCATACGCCATATTATAATTTCAGACAATAATAGGGAATGAAAATGGATGTAATATAAAACAGGGTGTGAAAAAAATAGTTATAAAAATCTGTCATTGTGTGCGTAGAAAATATTGATAATAGAACAAAAAAATATTCTACAGTATTCTAGAGCGTATCACTTTTTACAAAAAAATCCGCGATACCTGTTTATGTTTAACTATTATATGTTTAACTATTTATATGTTTAACTATTATAGTTATGCCAATATAACTACTTTTTTACATTGTAAAAGTTGATAAAAGTGTCGATAATAATCAAACCATATTATTCATATTATTCTACTGAACGGATTTTTATACGGTTTTCACCAAAAAATAGTGCAATACTTCCGGATGGTTTAGGTAAATAGTACATATCGGTATTATATCTCTGTATTAATCCTTATCCCATTAACTGATATTTTATTAAAAACCTTTTTAATACCTGTAAAATAATTTTTAAGTTATTAAAATCGGACATTCCAATCAAAAGATGTAACGAATTTAAAAATGTCAATTTAAAGCAAATAATACCATAACAAATTCATCGTAGCGATTATTATAGCAGGGCCTGCAACTGATGAGTTAGCTCTTAAAAACTTCAATTGCCTTAATCATTCATAAGTCCCAGGGCCATACTTACAATACACAAAAAAAAAACTATAGTCCGACTTAGTAGACTTTCACTACCACATAACAGGTATATATGCGAGTGAAACAGCGGGGCATTCTGAAACGGGGCATCTGTCATTTTGAAAACTATAGCTCCTGCATCAAAAAAATATAGCAAATAAAATAAACTTTATTCAATTAAGCTCTGAAACCAAGGGGCATTGCTAGTTACATATAAATATTGAGATTCGCATACTGTGAAAGAGTTGTTTGCAGGAGAGATGGCGCAGCTTCCCAAATTGGACCCTTGTCATATTGACGCCGGGCTGACGTGTTCGTGCAAACTTCTCGAGCTGAGAACACGAGCCGTTATAATGTTTGCCTGAAATATTTAGATATTTACATACAGCACTGTGTGAATGTCATTTTGAATCAAATCAAATGGTTTATTTGTTCATACCAGATCACGATCGAGATCTCAATAGCAACTTATAACAATAGTAGTGTAAGCTACGACATAGGGTATGCGAAATAAATTATTACGACGAAAATTTATTCCGTATTTATAATGAAGATTATTTAATAAAATTAAATTTTATTACTATCAGGAATAGCATCTATACTTATTATAAAACAAAGTGCTTAAAAGCTGTCTGTCTGTATGTAATTGATTTTCTCAAAATCTACTGAACAGATTTTTATAGGGTCTTCATCAAAAGATAGTACAATACTTCCGGATGTTTTAAGTAAATAGTTCATATCGGTATAATGTAAATTGTGTTGAAGAGATCGCGCAGTTGTTAAAAAACTTGCTCGCTGGGAGCTTTAGTCGCGTGCGCTGCGTAGCAGCAGAGATACGCTAAAGTGATGTACTAGAGAATTGTAGATCTATAAAACTACTACAAAAAAGTCCGCAATAGCATGTCTCTATCTATTATAGTTCACTCACAATAACTATTTTTATGACTAAAATTTGAATTCTAGAAAAAAATTGTGGCTCGATGTTTTCAACGCGGGCAAAGCCGCTGGCACAACTAGTATCAATATAAATATATTTTAACTACCTGATGACGCTTTATGTCGATTACAGAAAATTTTGTAAGTCTACTGTTTGTTTTTTAAAAGCGTATTCATGTAATATAATATAATATTTATCGAGGTAGGCTATAGACCATATAACAATACGCTAAGATGAATAGGAGAGGAGCAGCGATAAAAAATATTGCGAAAACGGCTTTCCTTGCGTGCACTAAATAAACAGTGAAAGTTATTCAAAAATTATGTGCTACAAAATTGTTCTCTTTTAAAAGTTCTAAATAAAAGTCCGCGACATCATATGTCTAGCTTTTAAGGTTAGCCCACTTTAATCATAATTTATATAAGTATTACGGTTTACTCAAGTAATAAGAGTGCGGTCCACGCGAACGAAGTTGCACTTAAAAACTAGTAATAATATAAATGTGAAATTTTGTCAGTATGTCTGTAACACTTTCAAGGCTAATCCAATAGAGCAGCGAAGATGCGACTTAATACAATGCAAGGTTTTATATTCAGCCAACACATAGGGATCAAATAATCCAGTTTTTTCGTACTGCATTCATACTAGAACAAAATAGTGGATCTCTAGATACTTAGTGTTATGTTAATTACTGCAAACTTTGTATTGAAAAGTTAATTGCATTTGTACTTGTATACGGCTCATCTCATAGATATATATCGTTTATTATTAAAGTGACCGAATTAAAAATAAGTAATAATTTAGTTACATGCATCGTAATCTTTATTTCCGTACCATTTACGACATCACGCTAAAATTAATTCAAATTTAAATTCAAATAATTCCTTATTGAAATTGGCCTTTACAAGTACTTTTGACTCGTCAAATTAGAATGAAGATACGACCGGTTCAGAAAGGTTAATTAAAAAGATTATTTAAGGTTAATTGAAAAAAAAAGAGTGTTTTTTCCTCTTCCGAGTTATTGTTGTCTAACACTCACGAGTTTTGAAGGCGCTATGTTGCATTTTGTTGTAATTTGCCACAAAACAACCTTTTTGAATTAGGTCTCTTTAAAATTTAAAATTATATAAAATTTGACAGTGTCTTAACATTAATGTGTGGTATCCGGCTGGGTAGAATAGACCACCCTCTTGCTTACCAAGGTGTCGTAAAAGGCGACTAAGGTAACTTGAACCACCGTATGGTATCCGGTTGTGTAGAATAGACCACCCTCTTTCGTATTTCGAATTTTACCCTCCCTTTGTAAGCAAAGGGGGGGTAAAATTCGACTAAGGTAAGTTATTCTCAGGCAGGCGGCCGGCCGTATAATACGTAGCTGTCATGTGACAACATGTTTGTAACATGTTACTTATAGTGGGATACACTTAGAGTGGGATAAGGGCAGGAGGATGATGAGAGTCTTAACATTAATGCCCAAAAATAAAAATATATTAAAATTAAAAAAAAACAGTGATAGCATTAGTAGATAATTCGTGGTTTTATTCACAATTTCTTAATCGACTTACCTACTTCGGCGACGCCATTTTTACAGATAAGTAGATTATATTTATTTTGTATCCGAGAAATTCTAAATTCTTTGCTTTGTTCGAGTACAATCGCTTTTATGTCTACAAACGCTCATCGATATTTTTGTTATTAAATGGATGAAATTTATTCACTTTATAAATATATTGCCTTATTTTCGTACCCAAGTTGATAATGATAAACATTTTGTTAAGAAATATTAAATATCGAACCCTTATATAAAACAAACAAGCCTTGTTTCCTTGCGATTTTGTTCGCAACTTAAATATTTGAGTAATCTTAATTATATATTGTATTTTTTCCACTTCTCGGTGGAAAACGGGGAGTTTTTGTTACCTATATTTTATTTATTTATTTTTAAGGGAAACAAACAGTACATGAAAAACTTAATAGATAGGAAAAAAATATATATATATATATATATATATATATATATATATATATATAAATCACATAACCAATACTAAATAAACATACAACAGGCACGCACACACACACACACATATATGTATAAATATATATATATTTTAGCTCGGTATATATCAAGTCAAATCGAATCAAAATATTCAAGGAAGCTTATCCATTATCAAGGATCAGTTAGATTTAACGAAGGTACAACTGGTTCCGAATGTTGTTCTTATCGAGAAGAACCAGCAAGAAACTCGGCGGTCAATCTATAAATATTTTGGATTTAAATTATTAAACCGCAACCTTGTTTGAAGCTGAAAAGATTTGTATCATCCATATAATCTTCAATTGTTTAATATGCTTTACGTATAAGCATATTTCTTACACTTAATTTAAACCTTTTTGCAGATAAGTTTTGTTATATAACTCTGCTTGCTTAAGCGATTCGTCGTTTTGCGTTTATGTTGTGGAGTCTACCTTTTGACAATGCTTCGGTTATGGGATGAAACGATTGTTCAGATTGTGGTAGTGAATGTGTGCAGTGCTTGTGTTATTGGTGTTGGGTAGTGTGTGAGTTTTACGAATTCTTCATGTATCAGGTATAAGAACGGATGTTAGACTTTACACTTGGCATTACTTCATCATCACCGTCCTGCCCTTATCCCACTCTGAGTGGGGTTGGCACAACATGTTACAAAGATGTTGTCACATCATTTGGCTACGTATTTTACGACCAGCCACCTGCCTGACGTCAACTTACCTTAGTCGTATTTTACGACCCCACGGTAAGAAAGAGGGTGGTCTATTCTACTCAGCCGGACACCACACGGCATACATATATTTTACATATATTTTCTTTTATAGCGGCGTTACATATATTTTCTTTTATAGCGGATTATAACAAAATAATATTTTAATTACTTTTGTATGATTTTTTTTAATGTGCCACTGTTGCAGCCGTTGAGCGATATATCTTTTATTTAATTCTGTACTCAAATACTGTATTCGCATAGTTATATAACAGAAAGAAGGAAGGCTATATAATATTTGTTTTCTCGTATTGAAAAACCATCTCGGCGTTGAACGCCATTGTACAAGGCTCGGATATGGCAGCCCGCCAGCGGGGTTGTTTGGCAAGCGGCCAATACATCGATCGCTGTGTACGGGGGGCGAAGTTCGAACCCCCTTACGGGTACAGCGATGTAAACAGCGTCTAGTGTTTTCTTGGGTTGCGTATTTCTTATATGTTTGTCTTGATAAGGCTGTGTTGACGTTGTGAAACAATTGGGGTTTATATATTGCGCAGTAAAGATAATATCGTCTTACATAAAGTAATCTATGTATTAATACGTGAAGAAAACGTTTTTTTAGCCCTTTTAGGGCTATTCGAAAATAGCAACCACCGGGTTTCTTGCTTGTAATTTTTTCGTAGCAACAATTTCCGTAACAATCTGTAGAGTTTACAATTCAAGCTTATTTGAATAAAAAATAAATCTTATTTCAATTCGCATTAAAATTAACCACATTGCATATTTTGTGTTTTCATTCGCCAAATTAAAAGTTTTACCCTCTAGATTACAATATGTTTTTCAATTTTCCAAAAGAGAAATAGGATCTTTTTATCTTTGATGTTGTAGGCTTTGTGCCAAATTTCAAAAAAATTGCTCCAGACAATTAGGGGTAAAAGCGAAACACAGACTGAAATTTACATTCATATTAAGTAAGGATATGTTACTTGTTATTTGAAACATACATTTTTCTTTCACTTTAATAATATTCCAACGACACGCGAATGTCCTCTTGTTAGAGAACTCTACATAAAGGAGATGCAGCTTCAAAGGGAACATTACAACTAAAACACGGGCTGTACACTTTTTAGATTATTAAACTTTTGTTTTCCCCATCTACGACAGTTCTAGTTACATCTGCCCCAAGAAAGATAAATACAATAAAAATACAAGTACAACAAATATTATTTATTTTCTAATAGTATTGTTGTGTTTTGAAAGAGAGTGAATGCAAATGAAATTCAAATTCAAATTCAAATTCAAAATATTCTTTATTCAAGTAAACTTGTAAACAAGTGCTTTTGAATCGTCAACTTTACTGCTGGTTCGGAAAGCCGTCCTACCGAGAAGAGCCAGCAAGAAACTCGGTGGAGCTCTTTTAAAAAAGAAGATTCTTAATACTAATTACATTTTGTCATAGCTATCCTGCACGAGGTCAAAGAGCAGCTATATCCACGCATTCTTATCATCAAGAATTTGTGTGGGTTGATACGTTAGCCTCGTCCCATATCAGGGAAACGGTGTCAAGACCTGGAGCTGCGGCGGAAATGGCCGAATCCGGCAAGCGGCGAAAGTATGCATCTCTCGTTGAGAGTTATATATTTGTGCCGTTTGCAGTTGAGACCCTAGGGCCATGGAGCCAAAGTGCAAAAAAAAAATTATCCGTTTTAACACCTCGGTTGATCGCCTCTTCGGGTGACAAGAGGGCTGGCTCCTTTTTCGCACAAAGAATCAGTTTAGCGATTCAACGCGGAAACGCTGCCAGCATTCTTGGGACCATTCCACGTGGGCATGATTTGAATAGTAGTAGCGTGTAAGTGATTTAAGATAGATATAACTTGTACGTATGTGTTATAAAAAAAAGGTGTGACAAGATAAAATACGAAATGAGTATATAAGGGTGAGTCTGAATGATAGGATGGATATGAGGAATGATGAAAATCATCAGACCGAACGAGTGTTAAATGGGAATGTGGATGGATATGTGACTAAAGAGAAGGCTGACAAAGAGATGGGTGGATTGTGCGAAGTATGCATAAAGAAAGAGTAACGCTAGAGTTGAATCATAGGAGAGAATGGAAGGAAAAAGCAGGTTGTGCCGACCACATTTAGAGTGGGATAAAGGCAGAAGGCAAGCTGTGACAGCCCAGTGGTGAGACCGTGCGACTCTCTAGAGACGAACATAGGTTCAAACCCGGGCAGGCACCAATGAGTTTTTCTATTAAAACTCATGTGTCTAATTCATAATTGCAATTTATCACACGCTTTTCGGTGAAGGAAAACATCGTGAGGAAACCTGCATATCACTAGAGAATTCTGGAGATATGTGTAACCTGCCAATCCGCATTGGAGCAGCGTGGTAGGTCTTAGCTCCAACCCTTCTCTCTAGAAACGGAGAGAGGAGGCCTATTCCCAGCAGTGGGATATTAACAGGCTGTTACTTTACTTACTTTACTAAAGGCAGAAGAAACAAATGATGGTATAGTTGTCTTTTGATATAACCTTGGTGTTCTCAGTGATAGCATTTTCTAAGATGCACAATGCGAAAACGCAGAAGCTTACATAAACTCACTCAATAGGGTAAAATGTTTATTCTTCACGAATGCCGACCCACACAAAGTTATTTCATATTTCAGAAATAGCATTAAAGTATTTAGAAATGACGAAATATATAATTTAAAGAATTAGGCGTTACTTTGCAGAGATCCATAATACAAAAGTGATAATGAAAACATTTTGCTATAATCTGCGATTTATTAAATAGATAGATAGGAGAGACAAATAAATGGTGGGTGTTGAACCGATTAGTATATAATTATGCTTGCTTGAGTAATCCGTCGCTTTGCAATTTTTTCGTAGAGTCTATCTCCTGAAACGGTTGTTGAGTTTGTGATAGTGAATACGTGTAGTGCTTGTGTAGTGGCAGTGGTGGAGGTTTGTGCATGTGTTTTTACGATATAAATCGCAGTCTATTACAAGAAGCATTTAATTAATTAACAATGAATAAACGTTTACAAACTTTACAATTTATTTATCCATACTTATTATTAGGGCAAAAATCTAGCTGTCTGTAAATCTGTCTATCTAAAGAATATAAATAATCAAAGAAATAAGAATCAAAAATAATTTAATAGATATTTAATTACTGACTCAATTCTACAAATAAAACTATAGTGTTTCTATAACGGATCATATATTAGTTACACTATTTCCTAAACAAGGACAAAAAACTTTATTTTATTCATCTACTTTTGTGTCTCCGTGACCGCAGTGAGCTGTCACGTTTGCTTTAATAATAAAAACTATATAAAAACCCTCGTAAACTGCCGAAAGGGATCTTCGAAACAGAAAGATACTACTTTCAACGAATTGCATGACGTGTTATTCCGTACCAACTTGGATTATAACATCTCTAGTACCCGTGATTTCGACTACATCGATTTCAGTGTTAAATTACCCTTATTTATGTACCGTAGTGATAGCCCAGAGGTGAGACCGTACAACTGTTTCGAGGCACACGTTCAAACCACGGGCAGGCACCAATGAGTTATGTTATAATTTATGTGTCTAAGTGTTAATTGCAATTTATTATATGCTTTTCGGTGAGGGAAAATATTGTGAGGAAAACTATATATCTTTAGAGAAATCTAGGGATATTTGTAACCTACCAATCCGAGTCGGAGTAGCGTGGTCGGTCTTAGCTCCGTCCCTTCTCTTAATAAAAATGGAGAGAGGAGGCCACTTGCTGTGGAATTTTTTTATATTCCTTGAGGAAAAGTAAGTGACTCTTCGTTCAGGTTCGTGGGTCGCAGGTGGGATTCCCGCCGAGAGCCAACATTTTCTACTTATAATTTGTTGGTTCTTCGAATCTGAGTGTAAGAGTATATATGTATGTAACTATATAATAGTCCATTTAAATTAAGTAATTTAATTTAAGTAAGTAAGCAAGTAAAGCCTTTTTGAGTTGTTGAGTTTGTGATAGTGAACGTGCGTAATGCTTGTGTATTGTGGTGGCAGTGGTGGAGGTGTGCTGTGTTCTTACGAATCCTGCATGTATCGGGTATGAGAAAACGGATAGTCCACTATACATATATATTTTCTATCTACTGTATCGCGGATTATAGCAAAATAATTTTATTATTACTTTTGTACAAGTATTAAGTTACTTCGGGGACATGACCGTGTATACGTCCCATATTTATTTAATATTAGAGCAAAAACGAATCACCTTGAGACTGAAATTATCGTAGCTTTTCATTAGATTTAATTGCAGTCAAGAAAAACAGCGAATAAAAATTGCGCTTCGGTAAATATATTTCTAATGTGGGTACAGTCTGGACCATTTATTTTGTCCCTAGTGATTACCGCCTATTTGTCTTTATTCTTAGTGATTACAGCCTATTCATTCGCCGCTAATGTAATTACATATATATTATAGTATATTATATTTTGCCTATAACCTTTTTTGAACCTTTAACCTCATTTATTTATCGAAGTAGACGGTACTTTGCGAAATCATTCAATGCTTAAAGATAAATAACATAATTTAATGTAAATATCTACTTAAAGAGAGCTATTTTGATCTTAGACTCAACCAATTCAATTATTGCAGATAAAAGCATGTAATTATAGGATTTATAATCTCTATTCATCATCATCCTCCTGCCCTCATCCAACTCAGTGGGGTAACAAAATGTCATCAACATGTTGTCACATGATTTGGCTGCGTATTTTACAACCGGCTACCTGCCTGATGTGAACTTCCCTTAGTTGCCTCTTACGACACCTCGGTAAGAAATGAGGGTGGTCTATTCTATGCAGCCGGATATCACATGGCATTCCTCAACAGTTAACAGTAGGGAAATCAAATGTTGTTAGTAGTTTTTTAACAGCATTTTAAACTTAACTTGTTTTAACTAGTTTATATTATTTATTATATTTCAGTTCCTTTTTTTTACTAGGTGCGCTTAAAATTAGTAAAAAAATACCTTATTTTTATATTATAATTAAAGTTCAGAGTCGTTTTTCAAAAAAAGTTACAACATTTACTAATACAATTTACTACATATCTATTTGTGCAGTTCATGAAGATAATTATTATATTAAAAAAACCCTCGAATTTCACTTATTTAATACGCAAAATAATGTGAAAAATATCCAACGTTTTGGAAATAAAATTAGTTAAATGAGTATTCATATTTTTTCAGTTTAGTGAATAGTAAATAGTAAATAGTGAATAGTGTTACTATTAAGTGTTTCAATGTTATTTATTCTTACGGGACACCTGTTTATAATATGTTTCGTTACTTATATTTTGGAATATCTAAATTTATTTTATTCGCCATAAAGTCTAAGAGACTTAATCGTAGTTTACTATTGTAAGTTCAGAACTGAAAATAAATTTGAAAATTAAAGAGTTACATCGAAATGCGGTAGGAAATCCGAATCGCTAGAGTTGGGAGAAACTTGGGAGTTCATTTCGGTGTTTCCGAAAACAGGTTTTGGAACTTTGCCGGAGCATGAATCACGTGGGGGGGTTAATAAATCCCAAGTTTTACTATAAACTTGTTCGAGTTGACTTTTATTGCGACAGATATATGTATGATAGGTATAGACAGACTGAACGGTGCAGAACGTTCCTTCAAAAACGAACTCTGCTATTCATCCATTAGAGTTCATATTGGTAATAGTTTAATTACTTAATTTATATGTCGTAATGTAAAGATTTTTTAATAACAACGATTTGAAAATAACTCAAAGTGGTACCTATCCAACCAAAATTATAACCCTAATAACTTAAACCTCTTCGAATTACTATCAACCTAGAATACTCTCTCTCGTAGAAGCAAAACAAATCATCATTCTCCTGACCTTATCCCACTCTAAGTGGGGTCGCCACAACATGTTTCACCCATGTTATGATGTGATTTGGCCACGTATTTTACGACCGTCCGCTTGCCTGACGTCAGCTTACCTTAGTCGCCTTTTACGTAACCTCGGTAAGAAAGAAGGGTGGTCTATTCTACGCGGCCGTATACCACACGGCACTTACCTTAGTCGCCTTTTACGACACCTCGGTAAGAAAGAAGGGTGGTCTATTCTACGCGGCCGTATACCACACGGCACTTACCTTACTCGCCTTTTACGACACCTCGGTAAGAAAGAAGGGTGGTCTATTCTACGCGGCCGTATACCACACGGCACTTACCTTAGTCGCCTTTTACGACACCTCGGTAAGAAAGAAGGGTGGTCTATTCTACGCGGCCGTATACCACACGGCACTTACCTTAGTCGGCCTTTACGACACCTTGGTAAGAAAGAAGGGTGGTCTATTCTACGCGGCCGTATACCACACGACACTTACTTTAGTCGCCTTTTACGACACCTCGGTAAGGAAGGAGGGTGGCCTATTCTATGCAGCCGGATACCACACGGCACGAAGCAAAACAAATACAAAAATTAATCGCAGCTTTGCGACTTGACATCTTATCAGTTTATTAACAACAAATCCACGACAAAATTGTACTGCCTTTGGCAGGGTCTATCCTCCTGATGATGCTTCGGTTTCAGGACGATCGTCGAGATTTTTGTGGTGGTTGTGTGTATTGCTTGTGTTAATTGTTGCTGGTGCAAGCGTCTTGGGATACATGTGGTCACTTGTCTACTTTGTGTAAGGTATGTGAATCTTGCCTGCTTCATAAACTTAGTATTACATATACTCTCTTAACAAACGCGGATTATAGCAAAATAGTTCTATTATAGCTTCTGTGATATGAATTCCGAAAAGTAAAGCCTGCTTCTATAAATCACTATTAAACAATTATTTATTGCTATTGCAAATCAAAGTGGTAGAAAGTAATTATTTTTAATTAGTATCACTACATCAGTAGTAATTACTACATGTTCGCGTGACGTTAACATCGCGGTTTGACAGCTGACAGTTGACAGCTGACAGCTGGCAGCTCGCGTCACGTGTCGTGTTCTAACATCTGACTTATACTGAACTGTGTAACCTTTCTTGTTGTTTCGAAATGTACACTCAATAATACTTGCTTAACATAGGTCAAACAGGAAGTTATTAAACGTGATTTAGTGAGTGTTAACTTAAATGTTAAAAATCCTCAATTGTACATTTATCCTGTTCCCTAAAAACATTATTTGGAATTTATAGAATTGGGCGTTACTTTGCGGAGATCCATAATACGAAAGTAATAATAAAATTATTTGCTATAATCCGCTATACAGTAAATAGATAATAATATAATAGAAAATATATAATGTTAAATGTATAGTAGACTATCCGTTTTTTCCATACCCGATACATGCAGGATTCGTAAAAACACATGCACAAACCTCCACTACCACCACCACAATATAAAAGCACTACACACGTTCATTATCACAATCTCAATAATCCTTTGGCCCCGCAACCGAAGCATTCCACAACATTCCACAACAGATTCCACGCCAAAATCACAAAGCGAAGCATTATCTAAACAAGCATTGTTATATAGTATTCGGTTCAACCCCACCATTTATTTTGCCTCTGAACACGTATAACAAGCTTTTTTAACATATATTATTCCTGTATATAAGATTAAATGAAACCAATCATCAATATTACTCTACCTTTACGCAAGTATATTAATTTTAATTCATTTTGAACTATTTATTTCGAAAAGGGTATGCCGCGTGGTATCCGGTTGGGTCGAATAGACCACCCTCATTTCTTACCGAGGTGTCGTCAAAGATGACTAAGGTAAGCTAACCCACCGCGTGGTATCCGGTTTAGTAGAATAGACCACCCTCTTTCTTACCGAGGGGTCGTAAAATACGACTAAGGTAAGTTGACGCCAAGCAGGCGGCCGGTCGTAAAATAAGTAGCCAAAGTATGTGAAAACATGTTTGTAACATGTTGTGCCGACATCACTTAGAGTGGGATAAGGGCAGGAGGATGATGATTATTTCTAAAAGAGCATTTCGGGATATCTTTTTGAGAATGTAAATTCAACCAAATAGAAATACGTTCATTTCACATTATTATATAAATTTCTGTTTTGAATTATTATCGGTTCACTCACATAACACATAGAAAACACGATTTTTGAAAACATGTGTTCCCTGTTCTCGCCTCGAGCTTCTCAACTTAATTTCCCTTTGAAGGCGTCCCATTTTTAGTACAATGTGTAATCTCTATACGATACTTCGCCACTCTTAACTTTATGATGCAATTTTGTAAATAATATCTACTTAATTACGTATTCATTTACTCCTTTCTGATAAACCAGTTCTGAGTGTCGTGAAAAAGAAAATAAATATACATATTGATATAAAAATACGAAAATCTGTTTGTTACGGTCTCAGGGCTAATGCGCTGGTTATATACTGATGAAACTTCTCCACTGAGTTATTGCATACAAGAGACAGAACGACATTTCTTAAAAATAACACGTAGCTAGATCGATTTATCACCCCCAAAACCCCTACATACTAAAGTAGCGGCCTGTTACAATCCCACTGCTGAGAATAGGCCTCCTCTCTTCATTTCTCTAGAGAAGGGTTGGAGCTAAGACCTACCACGCTGCTCCAACGCGGATTGGTAGGTTACACATATGTATCTCTAGAATTCTCTAGAGATATGCAGGTTTTCTCACGATGTTTTCCTGCACCGTAAAGCGTGTGATAAATTGTAATTATCAATTAGACACATGAGTTTTAATAGAAAAACTCATTGGTGCCTGCCCGGGTTTGAACTCGAGTTCCCCTCGAAAGAGTCACACGGTCTCACCGCTGGGCTATCACAGCTGTACATACTAAGTTACATAATCGTTACAGCCGTCTCCGAAATTCAGATTCTATATATATACAACTCATTAAATTGATATTATATTACAGATACGGAATATAATTCGTGCGCTTAGTATTAAAGTGACCTAAATCAAAATTAGGCTCAATCGAGTTAGATATATTGTAATTAGTCGTATTTTACGACCCCTCGGTAAGAAAAAGGGTGGTCTATTCTACTCAGCCGAAAACCACAAGGCATATTTTCTATATCCACTGATTATTGTATAATAATTTTATTTTTGTAATGCCTTACATTTCAATAGCTGGACAAATGCATCGTCTGTCTGTAGCAATCAATTATCAATTAATATTACATTTGTCATCTGGCCTCGTTCCCGTTGCGTCGCTGCTGTCTACGTGAACGATCGGCCGGCCGCAGATATCCTTTTACTATCGTTGTAGCATCAAATCAAAACGTGTTTTTAAACAGACTTTTAAAAGCTCTTTTGAATAACGAGAAGCGATAAGATTATTCTGATATCAAATATCAAAATAATCTTCGATCTATTGATCTACATGCACCATTACTGGCGTTTCCAATGATCCAAGTAAGCGGCTGAGTTGGTGATGGTCCGCTTAATTTGACATATATGGACGTATAAAAATATAAATATATGTGACACTTAGACACACGGTCGTCCGTCCCCAAAGTAAGTAACTTAATACTTGTGTTATGGGTGACGGACAACTGGTAGATATACTACATATATAAGTTTAAATACACACTTAAATACAAATATACAACCAGGCTCGAAAAACCAGCAATTTTTTTATAGAAAATGTAGGCCGTCGGCGGGAATCGAATCCGCGACCTGCAGAGCTGAAAGCAGGGACACTACCTACTGTACTACCGGGCCAGTTGAATGTACATATATACTTGTATCCGCTACAACAATTGAGTCATTTTAAGTATTAAAGTATCTATTGTGCACTACATGTCATTTTTTTTATGTTTCTAAAGGAAAAATGTGATTTTTACGATTTCATGTTTTCCCTGGTAAATAAGCTTAAATTGTACATAATTTCGATTATATAGCCTTAGCGAATTCATCGTAAAAGCATTGCAGATAGACATACTGACTTTCGCATTTATAATATATATAAATATGGATGCGTTTTCTTATCATCGAAGACAGAACGGGAGTTATTTTACTCAAGTGTTAAGCCGGTATAAAAGCATCCGTATCGATGACGCGTGATTGAATTTTGCTTCTTGGAAATGTTGGAATGTAAGTAAATTCACGAAAATTGAAATTCTAGAAATAACACATGAAATTCTCCAGTGTTAACTCCAATCACAAATGAAACTGCACTTATCCTTAAGAAACTGTTAGCAGAGGCTCAAAGAGGGCTCGCAACTTTAAACCATTTGCCGATAGATATTTGCTAACAAGCGAACTTCGCTATCAGATTGAATCCGCCAACTTTACACAAGAAATAAGTTTGAGGGCAACGAGAAAGAAAAGCGCGCCGGAAACTTGAACCAACTTTTGACTTACACTTTAAAAAGCTTCATACATGTTGGTTTAAAAAATGAACTTAACCGGGGAGTGTTTAACCAGTTCAAGTCATCATCATGAGTTTTTAATAAGACTTGTGTTATTTATGACGTCATTCAATCGACTTTAGTGTAAAAATACTTTGAGTAATATATCGTTTTTCCTTGTATACTAGGAAAACGGGAACAACATTTCATCTACATTGCTTGAAACAAGCTTCAATTTTACTGAATTTCATCAACATTGGTTCAGCGCATTAGCCGTGAAAGTGTAACAGACTAACTTTCGAGTTTATATTATTAGAAAAGATACGAGTACTATGGTTTGATAATATTTAAAACTTGTCATACGATTTTCACTGAAGGAAAATATCGCGAAGATACTTATATATTTTTAGAGAATTTTGTAACCATTCTATTGGATCAACGTGGATCAAGGTCTCTTCAATCGTTACGCATTACGATTTTTGTCGTGGAGCCTATCCTCCTTATGATGCTTCGGTTTCGGGGCGAAACGATCGTCGAGATTGTGGTGGTGGGTGTGTGTGCTGCTTTTGTGTTCGTTGTTGCTGGTGAATTGCGCCTTGGGGTGCATGTGGTGGCTGGTCCTGCATGTATAAGGTGCGTAGATTTTGCCTGCTTCATACACATTGGCTTTGCATGCATTCGCTTAACTCGTGCGGATTATAGCAAAGTAGTTAGTTCTGTTATATTGTTTGTCTCTTCAATCCTTCTGTCTTGATAGAGAAACTCTGCTTTGCGGTGGGAAAGTAGAAATAAAACAAAATGCCTTGCATTTGTATGATGTTTACACATATTTCAATGAATTTTTGGGAATATGGTTTTTCGATCAATAAGTTAAAGCACAAAGGGTTTTTAAAATAAAATACATAAGTACTGAAACAAAAAAATCGTATCCGGTATCGGGCTGAGTAGAACAGACCATCCTCTTTCTTACCAAGGTGTCATAAAATACGACTAAGGTTGACGTCAGGCAGGCGGCTGGTCGTAAAATACGTAGCCGAATCATGTGACATGTTTGTAACATGATGTGTCGACCCCACAGAGTGGGATAATAGCAGTAAGACGATGAGGATGATATGTAATCTCAAAGGAAAAAGTCTAGTTCTAAAAGGAATAAAAGATCAAAGAGTAATTAATAAGAACAGAAGCGCTACGTCGTAATAATGACCCTGTTTAGCTTTCATATACGTTCTTTGATACAGCGTGTAAAGGAATAATTAAATTATCAAAATTAAAACAATATGCGTACATTTACACCTAACATAAGAGATCCATTATTCCGAATCGGGAAAAAAACTACAGTAAATCAAGGTGGTACTGTTATAAAAAATATATTTTATTTCCAGACAATGTGACGACTTCGCAACAATAACCAACGTAAGCCGATTCCCGTGACAGCGCGTTCATAATTTACATAGACCTTTTGTCCGTCCGTAACAACTGGTCAACGCCTCTGTACCCCATTATACAGCCGCGTCACCTCTGTACTTACCTACTCTTTTGTTCTGTCCAATTTGATACTTCATTATATAAAGATAAATTATTTTGTTTCTTTTGTAAAATCCCACGCACTCGGCATGATATATTTTTCTCTTCAATTCAAACTAAAAAAAAAACAAAATAGTCTTTATTCAAGTAAACTTGTAAACAAGTGCTTTTGAATCGTCAACATCTACTGCTGGTTGGAAAGCTGTTCCTACCGAGAAAAGGCAGCAAGAAACTCGACGATTGCTCTTTTCAATGTATAAATTCTTATCACTAGTTGTAACAGGGTTTAAAGAGTAGCTGAGTCCACGCATTCTTATCATCTAAGTAATCCTCAACAGTAGGCTTTCTGTATCAGCCTCTTTTTAACAGTGTTTTTAAAATGCTGTAATGGCAAGGTCAAAATTAATTTCGGAATATTTTTATAGAATCTTATACCCAAACCCATAAACGATTTACGTACTTTTGCAAGGCGCAAAGCAGTAGCCGCAAGCTCATTTCGGTTCTTATTTTATCTATTATATACATCGCCTATCGTTTTATAATTCTTTATATTTTTATGCACAAACATTAAATTGCTTAAAATATACTGTGAAGCAAATGTAAGAATACCTCTTTCCTTAAACTTCTCTTGCAGGGAATCACGCGGACTTAAATTGCAGATGTCACGTATGGCTCTTTTTTTAAAAGAATTTTTTTTCTCTCCTGTAATTCCTCAACTCTAGTCTCTGTCTCGCCTGGATCTACTTTATTACTTGCCCAACATGTTCTTAATGAACAAAGATCGTGATATTTCTGTGCGATGAAAGAAGAAAGTGCGCAAAATATATCCAACAATATAAAGTTTCTGTCGCTGACGGCGCGTGCAATTTATCGCGGGCCCTTTGTCTTTCGCCTGATAGTGTCGGCGACGGCTTGACATCTAATCTCTAATTATTTTTTATATATCATTTCCTGTTTTTTTTACGATTTTCTCTTATAATTTGCTGTGAAGAAAAATATTTATATCGGCTATCATAAATATTTATTCAAAGTCTTTGAGCAGCACGTTTTATTAGTAATAATATAAATTCAAAACTTACACGGATCACTCAGCGAGTTCACGCGCTTTAACCACATAACAATAGACTCAGGTTATTGGAGTAATTTTCGAGTTATTATTGTGATCAAATCAGTAATCAAAAGAACCATAAAATAATCTTTATGCTAGAATTTAAAACCACAATGCCGCAGTGGCGATATGCGATTTAACACAGTGTAAGCATAATTCAAAGAATTAGGGGTTACCTTGCTGAGATGCAAAATACGAAAGTAATAATAAAATTATTTTTCTGTAATCCGCGATACAGTTAATAGAAAATATATATAAAGCTCAATGTAAAGTGGACTATTCGTTTTCATACCCGAAAAATGCAGGATTCGTAAAAACACATGCATCCATCACCGCTACCACAATACACAAGCACTACACACGTTCACTATCACAAACTCAACAATCATTTCGCCCCGCAACCGAAGAATCATCAGGAGATAGACTCCACGACAAAATCGCAAAGCGATTTTGCGAAAGCTATGCTATGTATCGGGTATGAAAAAACGGATAGTCCACTATACATATTTTATTTACATACTACCTCGCTATAATCCGCGCGGGTTAAGCGAATGCATGCAATGCTAATATGTATGAAGCAGGCAAAATTCACGTACCTTACACATGCAGGACAAGTCACCACATGTATCCCAAGACGCGTCTACCAACAACAGGATATGCTCCACGACAAAATCGTAATGCATTACGTGTCTATCCTCCTGATGATTCTTCGGTTTCGGGGCGAAACAATCGTAGAGATTTTGGTGGCGGTTGTATGTATTGCTTGTGTGCATTGTTGCTGGTGGAGGCGTCTTGGGATGCATGTGGTGACTTGTCCTGCATGTATAAGATAGGTGAATTTGACCTGCTTCCTACAAATTAGCATAGCATGCATTCGCTTAACCCGTGCGGATTATAGCAAAGTAGTTCTGTTATAGTGTCTGTAATATGGAATTCCGCAAAGTAACGCCTACTTCAATAAATCATTTGAAATGAATGGTGTTACTAGGGAATATTTCAGATACACAATAGGTATTTACATTGTCAAACTAGATATTTCAGAGAAGTTTAAAATAAGTATAGAGTGTTGGGATAATATAGTGTGCAGAATTGTATAATAAAAGACATCCTTCTGCCTTAATCTCACTCTAAGTGGGGTCGGCACAACATGTTATAAACATGTTGTCATATGATTCGGCTATGTATTTTACGACCGGCAGCCTGTCTGACGTCAACTTATCTTAGTCGTATTTCACGACCCCTCGGTAAGAAAGAGGGTGGTCTATTCTATTAAGCCGGGCATTGGGTAATAGAAGACATAGAATACAATTTATGAAATTGTTTTGGCACTCTTATAACAATACGAGTAGTGCCAATAAACCTCGGGCCGCCATTTGGCTTAGTTACGGCAGCGCCGTGCCAAATAAGTGTAATGGGCGGAGGCTTTTAGGGAATGGCGCTTAGAAATTATTTACGACTTACTTTGGTAGTTCATTTATCTCGGATTTTGATGATTTGTGAATCAAAGCGATGATAGACCGTATTTTACGAAAAATATACTTGAAAATAAAAGGCCATGAGACCGTGTGACTCTTTCTAGGGCTATGGTTTCAATCCCGGGCACCACTGCGTTTTAGTGTTAAACTGCCTAATTAATATTTGCAATTTATCGCACGCATTTTGGTAATAGAATATATTGTGAGGAAATATGCAGTGATTTCTTGTATGTGTTTTACTTACCAATACCCAATAGCAGCTTGGTGGATGTAAGATCCAAAAAAAAAGAGGGGACCTTTGCCCAGTAGTGGATAGTAAAAGGTCTCTTTTTATGCTTGACTTTATTTTTTATATCCATGTAGGCCAAAGTCTTCGGACAGTGCGTATTGTCAGAAATGATTTGGATCTGAAACTTAGTCACTGACTATATTTTTCGTAAGAAAGGTTAAGTTGTTGAAGGGGCAATGAAGTGAGCTTTTAGAGTATTTAAACGAAATCAAATCAGGAATTAGAAGGTGCGTATACGAAAAAAATAGCTTATAAAGCTAAGCATGCTTCGAAGCTAGGATGAAATAGTGTCCGGGTTGTAACGTGCTAAACTGGCGACTCAGCAACAAAAACGCAGCATTAGCAAAAACCCTATTAGGTGGACTCACGACCTCCAAATGGCTGCGGGCGGTCGCTCTATCAAATGGGACAGAATCGTGTTGTGTAGAGTTCCCTTGAAGAAATATGTATCCAGCAGTCAGTTTATCTATTAAATGAGAAGAAGAAAATGGGTTTTTGTATTTCAATATTAAACTGATAGCATGTTTGTTCTAACCAATGAAACGGGAAGCGATTGAGATAGATGTTATCCGAACACAAGGCTCAGAGATTCGCTGATCGTACATTTTATATGAGCCGCGGTTGATTTACAATTCATGAGGTTAATCCTCTTCAAAAGTCTTTAAGACAAGTGAAATGATTATATTCACTAGGCTATACTAGAGTTATCTAGTTACTTCAAACAAGATCGACTTCACAGCTAGTTCGTAATAGCAAAAGGACAGTTGAGGTTTCATACCCACCACTTTCATTTTTAGGCCGGTTTTATTATAATGATCACTATAATACTAACATAGCAGTGTGGTATCCGGCTGAGTAGAATAGACCACCCTCATTTCTTACCGAGGTGTCGTAAGAGGCGACTAAGGTAAGCTGACCCACCGTATGGTATCTGGTTGAGTAGAATAGACCACTCTATTTCTTACTGAAGGATCGTAAAATATGACTTAGGTAAATTGACGTCAGCAGGCGGCCGGTCTTAAATTACGTAGTTTGTAACATGTTGTGCCGACCCCACTTAGCGTGGGATACGGGCAGGATAATGATGATCACCATAATACTAATAATGAAATCTCTTTTCGACAAAAATGGATACAGAAGAAAAATGAATGAAAATATAAAAGAGCTTATAACTTAACCGCACAGGCTCAAGGAATATAATAAAAATACATTTCTTGTAAAACACTTTTCCAATTTTTATTTCAGTGGATCCAACACTAGTAACCCTAGATTTTTGATGTAAGCTAATAGTAGTCCAACATGGTAGGCAAAAAACTAGTTCTGCTTCCTGAACGAAAAAAACAAACACATATTTGACGGCATTTAAACACTATGTTAGAATAACAACATTACCATATTTTATTATGGACCAATTGAACCAGTCGAAAGTCAATATACTACTTTTTATACAATGACTAACTGTGCCAGCGGCTTTGCCCGCGTGGAAATCACGCGTGTCACAAAAAAATTCTAGAATTCTAATTTTAAACATAAAAGTAGTTATTGTGAGTTAACCATAAAAGATAAAGGCATATTATGCCGGACCTTTTTGTAGTATTTTTATAGATCTACAATTCTCTAGTACATTACTTTAGCGTATTTCTGCTGGTTTATGTGACGCACGCGACCAAAGCTCCCAGCGTGCAAGTTTTTTTACAACTGCGCGATCTCTTTAACACAATTTACATAATACAGATATGTACTATATACTTAATAGATCTCGAAATATTGCACTATCTTTTGGTGAAAACCGTACAAAATTCCGTTCAGTAGATTTTGAGAAAATCGATTACATACAGACAGACAGCTTTTTGGAACTTTGTTTTATAATAAGTATAGAAGTGCAATTCCGTCTAAATATTGACAAAGTCCGTTAGACCAAGAGAAGCTGAATGAATCTGCGAAACTTGCTATATTGAAAAGATGAAAATGCTAAAAAATATTATCTACTGGTAACCGTGGTGTAGGTCGCGCCGCGAACCTGTCGACCTCATTCCGACCGACCTCTAGACGGGCCCTCCACGAGAGATACTGAATATAAAAGGAAAACTTAAAAACTCATTTTCCATAAAAAGATATTACACCTCTAATAACTCATAAAACTTATTTTATGTACATCTTTAATATTTACATAATGATTATCGCAAGTGTAAGGTACTTTAATATTCTACCTCGATAAGTAAATGAAACTTTACATTACTAATTTATACAGTTAGGCGTTATTTTGCGGAGTCATAATATAAAAGTAACAATAAAATTATTTTGCTATAATCCGCGATTTTGTCGTGGAGTCTATCCCCTGATGATGCTTCGGTTGCGGGGCGAAACGATTGTTGAGTTTGTGGTAGTGAACGCTTATGTATTGTGGTGGAGGTTTGTGCATGTGTTTTTACGAATCCTGCACGTATCGGGTATGAAAAAACGGATAGTCCACTATACATTTAACACTATATATATTTTCTATATACTGTATACTGTATACATTACTGTTTTTATTTTGATTGATACGCAGATTGACAACCTCAAAAAGGAAACTGGGAGTCGCGAGAGATCAAAGATGCTCAAGATCATGTTGTATGGAGATCATGAAAAGAGACTTATCTTCGGCAATGGACGTCTATAGGTTGAGAAGAGGGAAGAAGTATCATTTTAAATAAGTCCTAGATGTTGCTGCTTCTCGATCAAGATCTTAAATTGTTTCTCAAACAAATTGAACATTTGATTTGAGAAACAGTTTAAGATGAGATGCTGGATCATTGTATTATAGAAAACACCAAATACTTTTTTTGATTTTTTAATGCCATAAATGCAAATATTATTTGTGTTAAGGATTATTTCTGTCCTTACTGTATATAACAAATATTAAATAGACTATGACTACAGGATTGAAAGTATTATATATTTTCTTGTGGCGAAGAAATTTAACATTCCACTTGGGCTTATCTGTTGAATTGATGAAATTTTTAACGTTCATTAAATATTAGTGATTTTCATCCAGTACCTGGTACTAGTGAACTTGTCCGATGGTGTTCTGCACAATTATTATTTATACGAGCGATCCCGCGAACTGACGAGAGCTTCGATTTACGACCCAACCCGAACGTAAAACTAAGTTTTATCTCGTCCCTTAATATATTTAACTTTTCGTTTTCGTTACGTATTCTCGCAAACGCGCACTCATTCCAATTTCCACCGATCCAATACGAGGATGTTATCTCTGTAACATACAAATATATTGAAAAATCTTGAATCTGCAGTCTTAAACTGGTTACGTTGCAAAGAGTTTTCGCGTAATGTTTTGTCGATGTCATGAAATTCAAAAGAGACGTTGGATAACTTTCTTAAAAAAGCTGTGACAGCGACCGTGTGACTGTTTCGTGGGGGCCACGGGTTCAAACCCGACAGGCACATTGGTGCCTGTCGGGTTTTTCTATTAACATTTATGAGTCTAATTTATAATTGCAATTTATCACACGCTTTTCGGTGAAGGAAAACACCGTGAAGAAATCTGCATGTCTTTACAGAGTTCTGGGGATGTGTGTAACCTACCAATCCGCATTGGAGCAGCGTGGTAGGTCTTAGTTCCAACCCTTCTCTCCAGAAACGGAGAGAGGAGGCCTATGCCCAGCAGTGGGATAGTAACAGGCCATTACTTCACATTACTTTTTTGGATACCTTTGCTATATGCTATGGACTAGTAAAATTTGTGTACATATGAATATAAATAATTATAAAAGGATTGACAATGTATATAATATTGCATGTCACTACTACACTACTCTCTTATTACTACAACAATCATTGTAACTGTGGGCAATCGTGAACACTAGTTCATTAACAAAGCGCTGACTCGCGTGACAGATACATTAACCCGCTGTAACTATCACGAAACACTTTAACTCTTGTTATTAATTTAATTTGTACGCTTTTTACCTAAAAAGCGTACAAATTAAGCTCATGAATAGTTACTTATAAATTTAATTTGTACGCTCCAAATTTGTATATCTAATAAAGTAACTTCTTTGTACTATTTACTGCTATAGTTTCTATAGATTACTAAAGATTTTGAAAGCCAAATGTTTTCAAGAAATATTACCTTCTTTCCCAGGTAAATGCATTTATGACTACGTAATTAGAATTGTTAAAGCATTTCCAATACTGCATAGTACAAAAGAAATAAAAATAAATTACTTAGTTATGTAACTCGCAAATCTTTATTTTGCTCTACATGCCAGATTTTCACCCATGGCAATGATCTTTTGCATCAATAATTTATTTTACTATCTTCTCAGTTTTATTAATTATACTATAATATGTAAAGCTGAAGAGTTTGTTTATTTCTTTGTTTGTTTGATTGATTGATTGTTTGAACGCGCTAATCTGAGGAACCACGGCACAGATTTAAAAAAATTCTTTGAGTGTAAGATAGTCCATTTATTAAGGAAGGCTAAAGGCCATCACGCTAAAATGAATAGGAGAGGAGCAGCAATTAAAAATATTGCGAAATCGGCAAAATTTAAAGCTTTCCTTTCGTTCGCTAAGTAAACGGTGAATTTAAAAAAAAATATGTATTACAATATTGTTTCCCTCTAAAAGTTCTTAATAAAAGTCCGCGACAGCATATGTCTAGCTTTTAAGATTAACCCACTTTAACCATAATTAATATGTATTAAGGTTTAGTCAAATAATAAGACTGCAAATTTAATACATATAATGAATATATATATATATATATATATATATATATATATATATATACAAACGTAGCTTTTTCCATTGTCCACTGAGCGGCTCTGATCTCGGTTAGTTAGCCACAAAGTTTCAGACTCATATTATATCCTCACACAAGTTATCAGGTTATCAATGGATTTTAAATGACTACATTGAAGCTATTTGATCCGTGAGCCGAAGTTCCGCGCAAGTTCCGACATAGGGTATCCATAAGTTTCGTGGGAAGCGACCCTCTTCCAAAGTTTGTCATTAAGTTCTCGTGACAGAAAGCTTTTACAGTACACTCATCAATTGTTCCCTCGGAGGGCGTGGCCGCGGTTCACAAATTGAATACGACCGAAGACACCGACAAATACTCTGGGAATTTTGACAGGTTTGCTTTCAACCAACTTTAGGAATGGTTCAGACGAGTTTCTGTCGGTTTGTGTTGATGTTAAAAATAAGTGGCTCAGAATTAAGTTTGAATAGTTTGTTCTGTAATTATGCTAAAATCTAGGCAAGAAAAAATAGCAATTCAATGATAGAATCAAGAGAAATAAGAATTAGAAATATCGATAGCGGTTGACCACACGGTTACCCATAGATAAATAATAATAAATAAATAAATATATGGGACACTTACACACATGGTCGTCCGACCTCAAAGTAAGTAACTTAATACTTGTTTTGGGAGACGGACAACTGGTAGATATACTACATATATATGTTTTAATACATACTTAAATACAAATACACACCCAGGCTCGAAGAACCAACAATTTGTTTATAGAAAATGTTGGCCCTCGGCTGGAATCGAACCCGCGACCTGCGGAGCTGAAGGCAGGGTCACTACTCACTGCGCCAACGGGCTAGCCATCTAAAAATTTCATAAACATAAACATAAACTTTCCATTTTTCTTAAATTTATCGTGAAGACTCAAAACGATGCTAGTCAAGACGGCGCCCCCTTTATGTGTGACAAGTATAAACAATTGTGAAAGAAGTAAAACTAACATTGCCGTTCGTTCAAAAGTAATAATAAAATTATTTTGCTATAATCCGCGATACAGTAAATAGAAAATATATATAGTGCTAAATGCATAGTGGACTATCCGTATTTTTATACCTGATACGTGCAGGATTCGTCGACAAACCTCCACCACTTCCACCACAATACACAAGCACTACACAGGTTCACTATCACAAACTCAACAATCGTTCCGCCCCGCAACCGAAGCATCATCAGGAGATAGACTCCACGACAAAATCGCAAAGATCGTCCTTCGCACAGTCTGTTAATAGTTATCTAATTAGTTATCGAAGCATTCGACAGTTATCGGAACCGTACGGAATAATTTAATAAATTTAACAACGTTCTAGAACATTATAATTGCAACAATCCAACAAATTAAATTTTATTTAAATTAAAACATTAATTTAAACGATTTTTTTAGTTATCTGATAAACTTGTTTACTGTCTTGTTGTTGTTGTTTAACTGACATTTGTTATATCCATCGCTGAAATTTAATGACCACACCTCTTTGTTATAAGAAAATAAGCTTTGATAGTCCAGCGGTGAGACCGTGCGACTCTAGAGACGATCATGAGTTAAGCCCCGGGCAGGCACCAATGAGATTTTCTATTAAAACTTATGTATATGTGGCGTTCGGTACTGTATCAGGTCTCTAATGAAACAACAAACTAGTTCAAATACGAGATGTATTGGTTCGTGATCTTTCGTTACAAAAACATACGAATATATATATATATATACTTGCAATTTGTGACACACTTTTCGATAAAGGAAAAAATTGTGAGGAAACGTGCATATCTCAAGAATAGTCAGGGATATGTGTATTCTATCAATCCGCATTGGAGCAGCGTGGGTAGGTCTTAGCTCCACCCCTTCTCTTAAAAAAGGGAGAGAGGAGGCATATGCCCAGCAGTGGGATAGTAATAGGCAGTTACTTCAAACTTACTACCTCTTGGTGAAATTTGGTGCATTTCAATCCTATATACTAATTTAACAGTAATTTAGCTTCTTATAATTAATTGAACGATTCAAAAAGAGCTTATTTTAAAAGTCTAGTTGATTAAAAACCATTTTTCACTTGAATCCCTGCCAGAATGAGTTTCTTAATTTATAGTAGAGTTTAATTTTATCAGATTCGTTTTATATAATAGTATATAAAGGAAACTGATACTATATCATACAATTTTGAGCCTAAGAAAATCCTAAGAAAAGCCCCATCAATAGTGAATTTTTTTAGTTAACTATTACCCAAAATTTAGCTAATTTTGTCAGTCTAAAAGCAGAGTTGCAAAAGATTTCTTTAAAGTGAGGTTATGAATTTCTTATATTATGATAAACAGCTAATTTTTGAAGTATGATATATTTTTTAGCATAGATGAAACCGCACAGATGGGTAAACACAATAGTTATGAAACAAACAATAAATCTAGTTCTCAAGAAGAACCAGCCAATAAAAGTCAGCTCATTTATTCGTTCTCGACCACTTGATACCATGACAGAGACAATGTTTATTTTCTATTATTGACCTATTTGAAGAAGGTTTATTTCGAAACACGTTGTAACATATTTAATAATTGTTTATATTGAAATAGTTATTTAATCCCTGCCGTCTTTGTTATATTTTCCACTATTTGTTTAATTAATTGTAATCGATAAATAATTTTATATGTGCCAAACTCATTTTGAAAGATTTCTTAATTTACAGATTGCAAATTGCGCAATTTTGTTATATTCTGAAATAAATAAAATATATAGCTAAGTCTATTGCGATTGGGCTCAAAAGTCAAAGTTTTCTTTATTGATTCACGTAATATGATGATTGATGATGATACCTATTGATGATACCTAATTGATGATGATACCTATTGATGATTGATGATACCTAATTGATGATGATACCTATTGATGATTGATGATACCTAATCTGGAAATAATTCCTTTTCGCGCTGGCACTTTGTAATTATATCATAACGTTTATATGGTAACATTTATTTATGAATCCGCTTTGATCCTCTAACATGCGAGCACATGTTGTAATGAATCTCCAATATTTCTTTTAATAGAAAATTAAACCGTCCGTTTGTTCGTAAGAAGCAATTTATCACAGCTGTCAATGAGCCGCCATGTTTGCCCGCGGCGGGGGAGCGGGACGGGAACATTTGTTCTCATATGTCAGACGGGGATAGACGGCGTGAATTAATTTGTTCGATGCAAGGTATATTGCGCCTGTCGCGGCAGGGTTGTATGGAATTTTTATGCTTTGTATAAATTGCCTTCTTTTGTGCTATTACGAATTTATAATCACTCAAATACAAAAGTAATATCGTCATCATCATTCTCCTGCCCTTATCCCACTCTAAGTTGGGTCGGCACAACATGTTTTAGCCATGTGCCTTAACTAGGTATTTTACGATCGGCCGCTTGCTTGACGTCAACTTACCTTAGTCCCCTTATACGACACCTCGGTAAGAAATGAGGGTGGTCTATTCTACTCAGCCGAATACCACACGGCAATACAAAAGTAATAATATTTTTTTGCTATAATCCGCCATATAAAAATATATATACTGCTAAATGTAGAGTCGACTGTCCGTTTTCATACCCGATACATGCAGGATTAGTAAAAACACATACACAAACCTCCACCACCGCCACCACAATACACGAGCACTACACACGTTCACTATCACAATCTCAATAATCATTTCCAAGAATCATCTGGAGATAGACTCCCCAACACAATCCCAAAGCGTTTTTTCGTGGTTTGTAGCAAAATAATTTTGTATTATTGATTTCCGCAAAGTAACGCTTAATTTTATGAATTATTCACTCAAATAAAAAAAAGGTAAAACAAGATTGATAAATTATAAAAATTTCGTTTATTCAAGTTAACTTGTAAACTATTAATATCGATCTTGGGCAAGGCCTAAGAAGCTCAATCCCTACATTTTTATAGTTTATGTTATTTTCAATAGTATAGTAAGTTTTTTGTATCAGCCTCTTTTAATAGTTATTTTAAAATGCTGTTATAGCGAAGCCTTTGTAGAATCTGACTATATAATCTTATCCACAAACCCACAAACGACTTAAATACTTTTGCAAGGCGCAAAGCAGGAGCCGCAAGCTTATTTCGGTTAAGTACATCGCCAATTTTTTTATAATTCTGTATATCTTAGGCACAAACACAATATTGTTAAAAATATAGCCTGAGCTAATGTAAATATAACTATTTACTTAAAAAAAAAGAGCTGTGATAGCCCAGCGGTGAGACCGTGCGACTCTTTCGATGGGAATACGAGTTCAAACCCGGGCAGGCACCAATGAGTTTTTCTATTAAAACTCATGTGTTTAATTGATAATTGCAATTTATCACACTTTTCGGTGAAGGAAAACATCGTAAGCAAACCTGCATATCTCTAGAAAATTCTGTTGATATATGTAACCTACTAATCCGCATTGGAGCAGCGTGGTAAGTCTTAGCTCCAACCCTTATCTCCAGAAACGGAGAGAGGAGGCCTATGCCCAGCTGTGGGATTGTTACAGGCCGCTACTTTACGTTTTCCTTAAAAACAATACAAAAGTAATGCCTATATTACTTTGCAATAATCTGCTATAACAGCAAATATGTTATGCTATGTTAAGAATAGCACCGAACTACTCTCGTAATAATGAATTCAAATACAACTGCTAGCAAAAGTTAGTTATATATCTGATAAGTCAAATCAAGTGTTTTATATATACATGATAAGAAATATATTTGCATAAAACCAAGTTGCGGAAAAGTGCAATAAAAAATAAACACCATAAACGGCGTTTTCTATCAAACTATTCAGCCTTACACGCTTTCGCACGGCATCCTATTTAACATGTTGAATATCATGGGGAAGTAGTTGTAGAAATTTGTAAACCATTTTACAGCTAAACGACTCGGTATTCAAAAACGGTTTTGACTTTATTCCGTAATGATATACATCTGTGTTATAAAGCTTTCTTCATTCGAATATTTAGACTTGTCTTTACATAAATATCTTAAAACGATGCTATTACATAAAAATTACTACATAGTGGAGGAATATTTGAGCGACAATAGTATAATTTACTTGCTGTCTGCTACGGACCAGGCTGCAACAATAGACATGTAATCCGTTAATCGTAAAAAACATTTTTTTTTAAAGAGTTTCCGTCAAGTTACTTTCGAAACATTTGATGAGTCAAAAGTACTGGCTAAAGTCTACTTGAATAATGAATATTTTCAAAAAATTGGCCCGTTTGCGCAAATGGCAGTATCCTGCTTTAACCTCAACGGGTCGTGCGTTTGATTTTTGCCGAGGATTAACATTTTCTAAAAAAAACCCAATTTATTGGTCCTTCAAGTCTGGGTGTATATTTTTAAGTATGTATTTTACAGTTATATATGTATATCGGCGCGAACGTGGTGTTGCAACCCCACTATTGATGCAGTCGCGTTGTCAACCCCACCTTGACGTAGATTATAAATAACGGAGCATTGTCGTGGGAGGGGTTATTCGTTTGTGAATACTTGTAGTGCAAAGTCGGTTTTGTATTATCATAAGGCCAGTGAAGTGATTGTTTACCATTGTATAAATAAATTAACTAATTATATAATAAAATGGATAATGAAGATAATGTGGATTATGACTGCCCTGGATCTCCGATTCTTACATGTATGTACATATATATTTACCAATTGTCCGTCACCCACAACACAAGGATTAAATTATGAGGTTTAGGTGTCTGTCCCATAAAGTAAAAAACGTTGAAATTTTAATTTCAATAAAAAAAACTTACCATTGCCGTGTGGTATCCGAATCAGTAGAATAGACCACCCTCATTTCTTACCGAAGTATCGTAAAAGGCGACTAAGATAGGTTGTCCCACCGTGTGGTATCCGGTTGATTAGAATAGACCGCCCTCTTTCTTACCGAGGGGTTGTGAAATACGACTAAGGTAAGTAGGCGTCAGGCAGGCGGCCGGTCGTAAAAATGTAGCCGAATCATGTGACAACATGTTTGTAACATGTTGTGCCGACCCCAGTTAGAGTGGGATAAGGGCAGGGGGATGAAAAAAAACTTACCAGTTTTTCATTTATAGAAGCGATATAATTATTTTTTACTTCACATACTAATACTTGAAATGCAAAAGTCTAAGTCTGTTACGGTTTCACGGCTTCTAGACTACTAGGCACTTCTAGACTCACAGTGATGGATATTTATATACCGAGCTAATGTAAACGATAGAAAAGATTATATATCTACGTTATAATTAATTTAGATTATTTTACAGTCTTAATGAAAGCGACCCGTATACCGTTTTATCTGATAATAGATATCTAGAATAGATCTGATATAATAACAGTCACGTCAGAGTCGGGCGAACGCGGTAAATTAGATGAAACTGTCTCTCCTTGAAAGAAAACAAAGGAGATATTAGATACGCCACCCTTGTGCTATTGTCTCGATATAATAGATATTTTTAATGGTATAAAAGTTGTTTTTTACAAGCAATCTGATATTAATTATTAACACTTTGAAAAGCTTTTTCTTCCGCTTCCGCGAAAAGTTCAGGATAATTTTTGTGTAAAAATTTAACGCTGTTTAAAAGTTTCGGTTAAAAATGTGGGTCAGATTAGAAGTTGAGTGGACGCAAAAACAAAATAGAAATAATACAAACTTACATACTTATATTATAACTATCTATACTAATATTATAAAGAGGAAAGATTTGTATGTTTGTTTGTATGTGTGTATGTTTGTAATGTTTTCACGGAAAAACTACTGGACCGATTCCAAAGATTCTTTCACCATTGGAAAAATGCTTCTTCACTGATCAACATAGGCTATATGACATTTTCAAAAAAATAAGGATTCCTAATAAAATTTTAATAAGGTGTGAAAAATTAAGTCGTAAAAATCTTTCATCGCGTGAGCTGCGGAAACTATTGATGATAGAACAAAAAAATGTTCTACAATATTATAGAAAGTATCTATATTCACAAAAAAGTCCGTCATACCATATGTCTAACTATTATAGTTATGCCAATATAACTAATTTTTAACATTGTAAAAGTCGATAAAATTGCCAACAATAAAACCATTTTATTCATATCTCTGTATTAATCCTTATCTTATTAAATGATATTTTATTAAAATCTGTATCAATACCTATAAAATACTTTTTAAATTATTAAAATCCGACTTCCCAATCAAAAGATATTACGAATCTAAGAATGTAAATCGAAAGCAGATAATGCCATAACAAATTAATTGTAGCGACCGTTATAGCAGGGCCTGCATTTGGTGAGTTAGCTGTTATTCCAAAAATACTAATGATACCCATTTTTATAATTACATAATCTACAAACTAAACCTATAGTCCGACTTCGTAGACTCTCCACTACCACGAAATCGGTATGGACGCGGGCGGAACCGCGGGGCATTGCTAGTAAGTAATAAAGTAAAGTAGAGTATTTGACCAAACCAATAACTACATACTTACTGTTAGTTAATTTCGATTCAATTCAAAATATACTAGCAGATGAAAACTTTTGAATCATCAATTTTCTGAAAATGTAAATAATTTATAGTTTTCGAGAGTTTGGAGTAAAATAAAGTCAATACATTTTTTGTGATTTAAATAATGTTCCGACAGTATAATAAGATTCCTTTTAAATAGTAATTTATATTGCTGGAGGGCGAAATTGGAATTGACAGTGGAATTGCCTTACAGAACCTCAATCACTTATTTTAATACTAAAGTTATTCTACTATGGTCGGTTGGCAGGGAAACTGATTTCAGCAGGCATAGCACATTTGGTCGCCGGTTCAATATCCGTCAAGGGTAACTTTCTAAAAATATTTTTTTTATATTCTTCAGTTGCAGAAATATTTGAATTAAGTGTAAGAAATATGCTTATACTCAAAGCATATTACAAAATTGAAGAATATTTGGATAATAAAAATGCCTTGATTTGAAAATCCTCTCAGCTTCATACAAGACAGCGGTTTAATAATGTTTAATTGAAAATATTTAAAAGATTGACCGCCGAGTTTCTTGCTGGTTCTTCTCGGTAAGAGCGACATTCCGAACCAGTTGTAGCTTCATTTATCATATTGATACTTAACGATACAAGAGTGCTTTAAAAGACCTTATTTTATATAGATTTTTTTGATTTGATTTGATTTTAATCGCATGTCACCGATAAAACAGGAATTTACTTTGATGACGGACCACTGAGTATTTAATTGTCACATATATATATTTATGTGTAAATAGGTAAATGTTTATTCAGCTTTCGCAATAATCTACATATGCAATGAATCGTGACCCGATCGGTAATCAGAGTGATTCATTGTGACTAATGTATTGTATGTTGATGTAGAATTACATATGTAAAGTGTTAATTAATTTAGTGTAATTTTGTTTTAATAGGTGTAATTTATATTTAACTGGCAACTGGTTTGTGTGTAGTCCAAAGTATTGGACAAGCTTTGATTGCGTGAACATTAAAGAATAATCAATTAGGTGGATTTTTTCCTATTTCCAAAGGATAAGCGGGATGTTATTCATTTTGTTCTAGGTAACTATGGCTTATTTTTCGTCGACTTTAGTATCTAGCCTGTAAGATGACGATCCAATAGGACTCGTTTACAAGTTTACTTGAATAAACAATATTTTGATTCGAATTATAAATATGTGTTATGGGTGACGGACAACTGGTAGATATACTACATATATAAGTTTAAATACATACTTAGGGTGCGTCTGAAAATTAGTGCTGCAATAACCATATTGCAGCAAAATACTGAGACGCATCCTCTTCTCTGGAGTAATATTAGCTTGCCTATCTTACTTTTTAGTTTAGTTTATTTTCTTGTATATTACCTATCAGAGAATAAATGTTTTTATTATTATTATTATTATTATTTAAATACAAATATACACCCAGGCTCGAAGAACTAACAAATTGTTTATAGAAAATGTTGGCTCTCAGTGGGAATTCAAATTCAAATTCAAAATATTCTTTATTCAAGTAAACTTGTAAACAAGTGCTTTTGAATCGTCAACTTTACTGCTGGTTCGGAAAGCCGTCCTACCGAAAAGAGCCAGCAAGAAACTCGGTGGAGCTCTTTTAAAAAAGAAGATTCTTAATACTAATTACATTTTGTCATAGCTATCCTGCGCAAGGTCAAAGAGCAGCTATATCCACGCATTCTTATCATCAATGTAAGCCTCCACGGTATAATAGGCTTTCTGTATCAGCCTCTTTTTAACAGTATTTTTAAATTGCTGTAATGGCAAAGTTAAAATTGATTGTGGAATTTTGTTATAGAATCTTATACCCAAACCCACAAACGACTTACGTACTCTTACAAGGCGCAAAGCAGGAGCCGCAAGCTTATGTCGGTTCCTACTTTGTCTATTATATACATCGCCAATCTTTTTATAATTATGTATATTTTTATGCACAAAAATCAAATTGCTAAAAATATACTGTGAAGCTAACGTAAGAATACCTGTTTCCTTAAACTTCTCTCCGCGAATTGAACCGCGACCCGAGGAGCTGAAGGCAGGTTCACTAACCACTGCGCCAACGGGCCAGTCAAATTGAATATAATTAGGATTAAACCAATGTAAATATTCTCTAGCTAAATTAATTGTTAAAAGATTTTATTGACTTGTGGCTAAAGTCCTTCTTTTGATAATTTATAGAAGCAGGCGTTACTTTGCGGAATTCCATATTACAAGCAATATAACAGAACTAACTACTTTGCTATAATCTGCACGGGTTAAGTGAATGCATGCAAAGCCAATGTGTATGAAGCAGGCAAAATCTACGTACCTTATACATGCAGGACAAGCCACCACATGCACCCCAAGGCGCAATTCACCAGCAACAACGCACACAAAAGCAGCACACACACCCACCACCACAATCTCGACGATCGTTTCGCCCCGAAACCGAAGCATCATCAGGAGTACTGCAGTACGATTTTTGTCGTGGAGCCTATTCTCCTGATGATGCTTCGGTTTCGGGGCGAAACGATCGTCGAGATTGTGGTGGTGGGTGTGTGTGCTGCTTTTGTGTGCGTTGTTGCTGGTGAATTGCGCCTTGGGGTGCATGTGGTGGCTTGTCCTGCATGTATAAGGTACGTAGATTTTGCCTGCTTCATACACATTGGCTTTGCATGCATTCACCTAACCCGTGCGGATTATAGCAAAGTAGTTAGTTCTGTTATATTCCTTCTTTTGAATTCTTCCGCCGTTATATAGTTGTGGTAGTAATCAGTTACCCAGTCACGTGTATTGACGCTGTCAGCTAATTGCGGCGCTTGTTCGAGGTTCGCCACCGTCAAGCACGGTAGGTACTACGGGCCGACCTGTTTGGACAAATAGAAAATTAGATACGAAAGCATGCAGTAAATGAAATTATTTTTTCTTTCCCTTTATAAAAAATTCTTGCAATTACTATGGTACATCTGTGTGTTTAACTGTTCGCCGTGTCGTATCCGGCTGTGTAGAATAGACCACCCTCTTTCTTACCGAGGTGTCGTAAGAGGAGACTTAGGTAAGTTGACGTCAGGCAGGCGGCCGGTCGTAAAATACATAGCCAAATCATGTTTGTAACATGTTGTGCCGACCCCATTTAGGGTGGGATAGGGGCAGGAGGATGATGATGTGTGTCTAACTGGTATGCTTTTACTGGTACAAAGTCAAGCCAAGCAACGAGGTAACAGCTATACATATTATAAAAGTCCCTAAAAGCTGTATGTGTGTATATGATCGATTTCCTTAAAATCCACTGAACGTATTTTATCGCAGTTTCACTTGAGAATAGTATAAAAAAACGAAAGTAATAATAAAATTATTTTGCTATAATTCGCGATACAGTAAATAGGATTTTTTTTTCGAACTGACTGACTGTATCGTGCCCTAACGGCTTTTACAGCATCGCAGAGGTTGCGAAATGCAGGGAGTAGAGCGCAGAAGCTCTACTAGCGTCGGGGAACGTCGTCCTAAGGGTGCCTCCTGTGAGATGGCTTAGGGCGACGCGTAGTGGAGGACTGATGTATGACATTGATTGGTCATTGCGACGTTGGAAGGGTGGGGCTATAAAAAAAATATATAGTGTTAAATGTATAGTGGACTATCCGCATTTTCATACCCGATATGTGCAGGATTCGTAAAAACACATGCACAAACCTCCACTACTTCCACCGCAATACACAAGCACTACACATTCACTATCACAAACTCAACAACCGTTTCGCCCCGCAATCGAAGCATCATCAGGAGATAGACTCCACGACAAAATCGCAAAGCGAAGCATTATCCGAACAATCATTGTTATATAGTACTTGGTTCATCCCCACCCTTTATTTTACCCCTGAACACGTGCAACAAGCTTGAACTAGAAACATTTATCTGCTCGTTAATGAGGGTGCCATTGTTATGATTAATGATTTCTAATTGTTCCAAAATATTTAATTGTGAAAAAAGCTTGAAATTATGGATCTCCGCAAAGTAACGCCTAATTCTATAAATTCTTTGAAAATAGTATATTTCTTGAAGAAGGATTAAGTAAAAAGAACATTTGCATTAAATTCCGGCGGGGTCGGAACTTTAAGACCCCCAGATTGCCACGCGGACGCAGCCACATGCAGAGCTAGTATAACATAAATCTTAATCAGTTCTATTTTCCTTCGAAAACACGAAAAAATTCATGGTAAATATTGAATTCGCGAGTCCATGTATAATTTTCCATACATAAATACAACCAGACTCGAAAAACAAACAAATTGTATTTTGAAAATGTTCAGGAATCAAACTCACGACCGCCGGAGCTTTTATAAATAAATATTATACACACATATATAATTTTAAAGACATACTTAAATACACCCAGGCTAGCGTCCTACGAAGCTGAAGGCAGGGTCACTGCCACTTACCCCAACGGGCCACTCAGAGATTCTTTTAAAGAGAAAAGCGTGATTGTGGGTATTAATGGAATGAAAATTGTCTTATCTACAAAAGTGCTACGATGACATAAATTAACAAATATACAAAGATAAACTAAAGCTTAATAAAACCTCAAATTAATGTATGTAGATAAGACAATGCAGAATAGCCTTAATTGAGATTTATAAAAAAAATTTTGCTCGGAGTTTGAACCTATGGACTCTCACCATTGAGCCATCACAGCTTGTGTCCGTGTATGCATACATAAGTGCGTGCTCCGTCGTAAAAAGTTTGACGTGGTTGAAAAGGTTCTCAGCATTACTTATCGCTAAGCCTTGAAGCGCTCATTTCTGTTTGAAAATTTTCATGTTATAAAAATGATTTATTCGAAAAATTTATGTTCGGTGAAAGTTTTATGCGTTTGAATGAAAAAATAGCTTTGGATATGGCTAAAATTAATATAAAAAACCAAAATATCGTTTATACAGCCGTGGATAGTTATTAACTGGCATTTCATTATTGAATACTAATATTATACTTGCGAAACTCTATCTGACTTGCTTTCTCTATTATGTTTTCGAGGTCAATCTGCCAGAACAATGATTACTTTTATGAAATTAAATTTTATATATTAGCGTCATTATCAGTCACTCTCCTGCCCTTATCTCATTATAATTGGGATCGGAACAACATGTTTTAAACATATTGTTAGATGTTTTGGCTAGTTATTTTGCTGCCCGCCTGACGTCAACTTATCTTAGTCGCCTTTTACAACACCCCGGTAAGAAATGAGCGTGGTGTATTTTTCACAGCCGGATACCACCTGATATAGAATCAAAAATCCCGTTCTTCCTTCGGATATGGAATAATACTTTATACATAATGAAAAGTATTTTAGAACTTTAATTGTACCAAATTTCAATATTAGTTCGGTGGATTAATTTCGAAACCGTAACAGAGAGACAGACGGACGGACTCTGAGCTTATTAACCAGCGATAGTTTTAATAATAAAAAAACCATTAATCCCTTTCAGGATTCAAACCCGTGACCCTCTAGTACGAGCCTACCGTCGCCCCAATCGGCTGTGACTGCTCGCGTGCAATGTAATCTATACTTATTATCAAACAAAGTCCCAAAAAGCTGTCTGTCTGTATGTAATCGATTTTCTCAAAATCTACTGAACGGATTTTTATACGGTTTTCACCAAAAAGATAGTGCAATACTTCCGGATAGTTTAGATAAATAGTACATATCGGTATTAAGTAAATTGTGTTGAAGAGATCGCGCAGTTGTTAAAAAACTCGCCTTCTGGGAGCTTTAGTCGCGTGCGCTGCGTAAACCTGCAGAGGTACGCTAAAGTAATGTAGTAGAGAATTGTAGATCTATAAAACTACTACAAAGAAATCCGTCACAGCATGTCTCTATATCTTATGGTTAACTCACAATAACTACTTTTATGTTTAAAATTTTAATTGTGGAAAAAAAATTGTGACACGCAGATTTCCACGTGGGCAAAGCCGCTCGCACAGCTAGTTAAAACTATTTTATATCTCTCTAAAGTTTTGTTATAAAAATTTCCAGAAATTCCGAGCATCGCAAATGTTGAATCAAAAAAAGTTAAATTTACATCAACTCGAGTTTGTCATAGCTTTTAAACTTTCAGTTTGTATGTAGACTCGAAACTGGTCCTATTTGTTAATCTGACGTAGTTTTTTTGACGTGTATTAAACTCAAACTTCACTGCTGCTTTAGTTTAATCCGGATACGTAAACTAGTTAATTTGCTACTTCGTTCTGACTAACATTCGTTCAAAGTTAAATATAGGTTTTCTTACTTCTTTCCACGATTATTTTTGCAAATACTTTTTTTAACTTTAATAGTAGTTGGGTAAACAGATACATCTAATTTACGTTTTAATTTCACCGTCAGTGGTGAGAGAATACAATAAAACGGTAACGACCTGAAATATGAAGCTCGATCGACAGTGTAATCCCACTGAACACCGAACAAAATATTTCAATTTAAAAGATATTCAAAAATAATAGAGTTTTTATTTTGTTTCTCTTTTGCTGTGGAAATTGTGGTTATAATTAAAAATACCCAGAATATTTCTGTCCAAACTGAAATATCATTTTTAATGAAGAACATATGTATATAACTCTGTAGTTATAACGCGTCATGTGTGACAATAGTGGGCGGGTTCAAAACTGGATATCTATTTCTTCGTTATTGTTGCTTTAGTCGCCAATAAAATTACCTAATCAAATGAAACATTTTTTGTTTCATTATACAAAAGAGCCGTACGTGGTATTTACAATTTAAGTTTCTGTGATTCCTTCCGAGGGAAGTTTAAGGCAATAGGTATTCTATTTGCTTCACAGTATATTTTAGCGATTTAATTTTTGTTAGCAGTAACAGTTAACAGTAGGTGATGTACATAATAGACAACCGACACAAGCTTGCAGCTCCTGCTTTGCGCCTAGCAAAATTATGTATGTTGTTCGTGGGCTTGGGTATTAATTAGATTCTATAATAAAATTCCGCAATCGATTTTGTATTTGCAGCAGTTTAAAAACACTGCTAAAGAGAGGCTGATACAATGCTGTACAAGATAGTTACGATCAAATGTAACTAGTTATAAGAATTATATTTAAAAAGAGCAACCGCCGAGTTCCTTGCTGGCTCTTCTCAGTAGAAAAGCTTTCCGAACCAGCGGTAAATTTTGACGATTCGGAAGCATTTGTTTAAAAGTTTACTTGAATAAAAAATAATTTGAATTTGAATATAAATTATAATTTTTCGTATTCGTAGGATTTGAATCCGCGAGTATTCTGTAGTATTTTTCTCACCTCAACCGCTGTTCAATGAAGGCTTTTAGCGAAATTGTGTGCAGAAAGTAAATCAGCCCGAGGCCCTCGATACTTGTAGCGAACAATTCAATTAAGATATCCAATTTGTTTTCCGTCGTATTTCCCAGCAGGCGCTCGGGCACGTGGGCCGTCACCGCCGCAATAACACACCTCGTAGAACACTATTGTGTTTCTCTCAATCCAATCTCACAAGAGCGCAAACATTCGGAAATGTTTAACATTAAATATTTGTGTTATTATATTATTTATATTGACCTATACATATTATAAAACAAAATTCCCAAATGATTTAGAGAAGCAGGACTTACTTTGCGGAATTCTAGATTACAGAAGCTATAACAGAACTCAAATCAAATCAAAATAATCTTTTTACAAATAAACCATTTCAGGCACTTTTGAATCGTCAAGGATCAATATGATTAATGAAGCTACAACTGGTTCAGAATGTTGTTTTTACCGAGAAGAACCAGCAGGAAACTCGGCGGACAATCTTTTAAATATTTTCAATTATACATCATTAAACCGCTGTCTTGTATGAAGCTGAAAGGATTTTCAAATCCAGGCTTTCTTATCATCCAAATAATCTTCAATTTTGTAATATGCTTTACGTATAAGTATATTTTACATACACTTAATTGGAATCTTTCTGTACACTGGTCTAGAATGGATTGAAGAATTTTATTGTAGAAGCGAATAGCGAGACCAAAAAATGAGTTGCTAACTCTGCTGAGTCACGACGCAAGTATCACAAGGTGTTTGTGACCTCTCGTATGTCTATGACTTACTATAATCCGCACGGGTTAAGCGAATGCAGGCAAAGCTAATGTGTATGAAGCAGGCAAAATTCACGTACCTTACACATGCAAGAAAAGTCACTTCGTAATGCATTAAGATTCTGTCGTAGAGCCTATTCTCCTGACGATGCTTCAGTTTCGGGTCGAAACGATCGTAGAGATTTTGATAGTGGTTGTGTGCATTGCTGGTGGAGGCATCTTGGGATGCATGTGGTAGAAGTTCTGGTATAGTTTCTCTAAAGTTCCCAAAAGCTGTCGGCCTATATTTGATTGGTTTTATCAAATCTACACGGGGATCGAGAAAATACGGGATGGTAAAGGAATAGTGGATTTGTAAAATTTCAAAATTTACCAATATCTCTTGAACCGCCTGTTGTAGGTCCTCCCAAAATTACGACAAAAGCAAGAGTGAGTTGGTTGAACTCGTAAGACTTCGATTCTACAAGAAATATTTACGTTACTTATAGTTTTTACAGTGGACAAACGAGAGCGCGTGTCAACTTGGGTCAGCGCCATATATCGGCAACTTGTTCATCTCTAAAATAAACGAAAAAAAAACGAAAAACAAAATATACTAAACAGACGACAAACGATGTAACATTTTATGTACAAATGTATTTATTAAATCGCTATATATAGCGATTTAAAAAAAACATTATTTGTTACCAATGAGGTGTTATTAAACATTTCATTTAAAAGTATGAAGACTCGAATTTTTTGCTTGCGAAGTTAAATATTCTGACGAAAACACAGTTGTCAGTGACAGTTTCTGGAAAGGCTAAACCGAATTTGACGTGGCTTTTGCTAAAACATTGAAGAGCTTGTGGAACAACATATAGGATATTTATCCTACCAGTAATTAATTAATTTTGAAGAGATTTTTTTAATTGTTACAAACAAAATTGGAATTTGATTTATCTCATGCAGCTGTAATACTTATTATATATATAATGTATGAGTTGGTCATTACACAGAACTGTTAATTAACTGTCAAGTAAACGGACATAATCCGGAATATTATTAAAATATGCAATGAATATTGTTTTAAACGCTTTATTTATATTTATACAACTTTATACTTTGGGGCAATATATTTTTTATAACTACTTTATAATTAACTTCATGGTTAATATTTCTTTATTTCAGTTATTGTCAGATACAGACAGATAAATTATACTATCTTTTCGAGATTATCTTGAGGAATCAAACATCGTTAAGTAAAAAGATATATACATTCTCCTGCCCTTATCCATCTCTAATTAGGGTCGGCACAGCTTGTTTTAAACATGTTACATGATTTGGCTAGTTATTTCACGACCGGCCTGCTTGACGTCAACTTACCTTAGTCGCCTTTTACGACTCCGTTATAAATGAGGGTGGTCTATTCTACTCGGCCGGATACCACAGGGTGGGTCAATTTAACTTATTATATTTCCCGATTTTATATGATTAGTATAATATAAAATAATTTACTTATTTATTTATTAAAATCTTCGCCCACAAAGTTATTACAGTACCCCACAAGATTTTGTGGGGAAAAAATAGACATCAAATTAAAAACATTAACAATAAAATTATGCAATATTGCAAATAATGTTATAATTTGTTTTATGGATCACCGCAAATTATATAAAGTCTATAAATTATTAGAATTTTCGTTGATCACAAATTTCTAATGAACAAACTAAATACTTTCTACAACAGAGGGGTTGAAGTAACTTTATTTCTTTATTTATACGTCGAAATATACAGTAGTCATTTAAATTTCACCCGTGTAAAATGTTCTGCACATGATCCGGCAGTTAAATACTAAGTAACCCTAATACTTCTCTAAAGCCATCATAAAGTTGACAAAGTTTCGCGACAGCTTAGAATAAGATGTCGTAAATTCACGAAAATCATATTACATTTTTGATATACTAGCTATATACGACTTGGTTCACGCTACCTTTAATGTTAAAATAACCTCAATGTATGTCAACGTGTTTTTATGTTTGCTAAAAGAAAAACAGTTTTTTTTATCTATACTTAAGTCGTGCCAGATGAGCAAATAACAAAGTTTTTCTTATTAAAAATTATGTAATATCGTAATGCACTACTAACCTAAACCTTTCTAAAAATTGCACTATTTTTTAAGTAGAAAATAATTTAAAAATCCGATTAGTAGATTTTGAGCAAAACGAACACACACAGACACAGATTTGCGGACTTTGTTTTATAACATTTATAGATGTTAGCTTGCTATATGAGGGTTTATTTTACCTAAATACAACAATAGTTTCGGTGCATTAGCTGTGAAAGCGTATGAGACAGTCAGACTTTGCATTTATATTGAGATGGATTATATAACTATTAGAGCTGTGATAGCCCAACGATGAGACCGTGCGACTCTTTCGAGGGGAACACGAGTTCAAACCCGGGCAGGCACCAATGAGTTTTTCTACTAAAACTCATGTGTCTAATTGATAATTGCAATTTATCACACGCTTTTCGGTGAAGGAAAACATCGTGAGGAAACCTGCATATCTCTAGAGAATTCTGGAGATATGTGTAACCTACCAATCCGCATTGGAGCAGCGTGGTAGGTCTTAGTTCCAACCCTTCTCTCCAGCAATGGAGAGAGGAGGCCTATTCCCAGCAGTGGGATTGTAACAGGCCGCTATTTTACTTTTTATATATAACTATTAAAAAAACGGTATAAAAATCCATGATCAATATTTTTGAAAGGACCGTATTTCAGAATTTCACTCAACCGATGGAGACTTGGTCTAAAATATCTCCAAAATCAGGTACTAAATTAGATAAAACAATTCTGATGACCCGTAAATAGTAGAAAACTATTGGTATTCAGTGTATTGTACTTACATAATGCAAAAATGACCTATTTATAGAATAACAATAAAATAAAAGTAAACGCTTAATTTTATAAATTAAATAAACTTACATACAGCTTTTTAAGGCATTTAGATTATATTAGGTGCAACAAGAGTACATACGCAGTAAAATTGACGATTCAAAAGCACTTATTTACAAGTTTACTTGAATAAAGAATATTTTGAATTTGAATTTGAATTCGTAACGCACAGTTATATTGACAATATTCGACAATGCAATCACCAATCCATCGGCACATCGTGTTTATTGATATCATGGATAACAAATATCTGTTACCAATTTCCAAACGTAGGCAAACATTATATAAGATGAAAGTTGTCCTGCACATACCAAATTACCTATTTATTGTGCTTTCAAAAGCATCACACATAATAAATTCGGGAAGAACATTTCTTTTTTAAGCTATTGTGAAAAATTATGAGCCGAGCCTTCATACATAGATTCGCAGTTTAACATCATATAATCCAAACATGGTGGTTTAAATTAATTAATGACGCCATTTTGACCCAAAAAGACGTTAATTTCCGGTTCCCTACAGCCCGTCATTATACAGCGGTAGGAAATTGCCAAAATAACATCCTCCAAAATGGCGGCTAGTAAGCCAACTGATATGTTGTTAATAAAGGAAGAGTTAATGATATCGCTGTATAATACCATCATTAGGTGAAGCTAAGTTGAATGAGCATCAAACAAAATAGAATGTCATGTTAAAACTATCGCACGTTTATTATTAAAGTGACCTAATTAAAAAAAGTTTTATGGTGAATTGCAATAAAACATAGCTTGAAACTCGACAGTGTTCAAGAGACCATAACTTGGAAAAGCCATAAAACACACTCAATGTAGACTCGATATATAACACTCTTTAATACTAAGCGTGCGGTATATTATATAATATTTGAAATTTGTTTTATACCCTCTTCAATAATAACTAAATGCACGATCATTATTAAAAATAGCAATTTTCCTTTTTCCATTTTTTTTTCTGTAACTCGGTATTGCCAGTATAGTAAACAATTGTTTACTTTTAACCAAAATTTAGACCCCTAACAATTGATAAATAAAGCCACGTCAGAGAGTTTTAAATTAGGTCACTTAAAAACTAATCGTACAATATAATCTAATAAGGCGGATTAAGCGTCTAAATTATATTTATAATACTAACCAGTCGAAAAAAGATAATGTTAAAATAAAGCAAAATGTATAAAGTAAAAGAATAAAAAGAAATCCTGTGATCCTAACACAATAACGTCAAATACTCGACCCCGGCAGATTCTATTTTGGATTCGTCGAGATTGCGAAAAATTTATTACAAGAAAGATCAAGAGAATGTAAAAGATTTGGAATCCTTATTGTATAACCGAAATATTCGATTCGCTGAATTAGCAAAATTAATTTTGATTTTAATAATCCAGTCATATAGAACCGGTGGAATTTATTAAAAGATAATTTCTGCTCGAGATATGTCTTGTTGAATCTTAGTGATTAAGGTTTATTCTTAGTTTTTTCTACCGCCATAAAGGGCATGAATAATTGAGCTATCTGAAGACACAAAAACAATTTGGGTTAATCCAGGCTTTGGACTCAATCCCGTCGATCTATCTGTATGCAAATGACGGGCCGTCTTTAGGAGCGCCGACAGAAGACAAATTGATTAGGGCCTTGCAGTTATAGGGCTCTCGGATCAGATCTTCGGTGCCTACAATGTATATGTGATATTTTAATACAGTTTCAATGACGACTAAAGGGCATTTACCCATCATTACCCAGTCACGTGGTACTGTTATGCATTTTGTTAGATAACCAAACGGTAGATTTTAAACTTTCGCGATTCATACTTATTAATATACGAAGATACGGGTCAGTTCGTGACCATGGCGGATGCAACTCTGCCGAAACGTCGAACCTTATAAAAAGGTAACTCGATTTTGTCGCGATGTGACCCGTATCTTCGTATATTAATAACCAAACGGTTCGAAACAAGCTAGTCGTTTTATATTTAACACACATCAACTTATAGTTTTTCGCATCATTATCATCCTCCTGACCTTATCCCACTTTAAGTGGGGTCGGCACAACATATTACAAACATGTTGTCACATGATTTGGTTACGTATTTTACGACCGGCCGCCTGCCTGACGTCAACTTACCATAGTCGCCTTTACGACACCTCGGTAAGAAAGGAAGGTGGTCTATTCTATACTGCCGGATACCACACGGCGTAATATACATATAAAATAATATACATAATAATAATATACATATATAATTACATTATTATTTTTTTAACTTTTACAACTTTCTATCTGTCCAACAACGTAGTGAAGGCATATGAATCACTGTTTATATTATTACAATACTCGCCTATTATTAATGTTTTGTTTAAGCAAACAAAGAGAAAATAAAATAATTTTGGGATAAAAAACGCGTTCTCTTCATGAACGCGTTTGCCTAATAAAGCGTTGCGATTTTGTGATGGAGTCTATATCCTGGTGATGCGAAATGATCGTTGAGATAGTCGTAGTGAATGTGTGTAATGCGTCGTGTGTTGTTGGTGGCAGTGTTTTGCAATACATTCGATATTTATACCTTTATGTAAAGTATGAGCGCTTCGCTTTCTACACCTTGCATTACATCGATTATCTTCCAAAACGTGGATTATAGCAAAATAAATGTACAATTTTTTACTATAGATTTTAGCAAAGTAACACCTACGTATAGAAATTATTCAAATAATCTACTCAATCGTTGATAGTTACATGTTTTTATCTCTTCCAGTTAAAAACCGTAGAGCAGTAAGGTGCGAGTGATAAAAACTATTTGAGTTACCACTAACACTTAAATTTGTAATTATTTGTCACACACAGTGACATGGTTGGTCTGTTTGTCGAACAGAATAAGCGAATAACGCAAAAACTGAGTTCTTTTAAAATGTTTTTGTAAGATTTCCCATTAGGAATAATAATGACAAGTAGATCTGTACTGTATGCGGGTTGAGATGTGTGTACACACCAACTCACACTAACGCTAATGTACAAAGGAAACATTACACTGTCGCAAAAGCACACACGTCAGTAACACGAGAGCCTTTGGACGTTCAATGACATGTTGTTACTTGTAGTGCGTGTTTGAGCCTGTGCTATATTCATACAACATAATATAAATACAATAAAGTGAAATCAAAAACACTATAAAATCAACATATTTTTATTATTTCATTATAATGTAATTCAAAATATGCTTAATTTGACTAAACTTGTAAGCAAGTGCTTTTATATCGTCAACTCTACTGCTGGTTCGGTAAATTGCTAATGCCGAGAAGAATTATCAATAAATTCGGCGGTTGGTCTTTTAAACAGTTTCTCAACATTTAATCATTGCTAGCTTATTCAAACTCGGAGAATAGTTAAATCCACGCATATTTATCATTCATGTAATCCGTAATAGGATTTCTGTATAAACCTCCGTTTAATAGTTATGTTACGATACAGTAATGACAAATTTAGGATTGATTGTGAATAGACAATCTTCATTCTTGACAACCCTCACATCTTGGCATGACTTTAGGTTTCTTTGAGCATCGAGTTGTTAAAAGAAAGCTCGTTAAAATCTGATATTCTCATAAAAGTCAGGCACTCAAATATGCCAAGCACTACAGTGTCTCGGTAAACCTATCAATGTCTCAGAACATTGACCACGGCACTATGGTACTGCTGTTTCAGATTTTTTCAGAAATACATAAACAATGAAACGTGTTTAAGTCAATTTTGACTTCGAGAGTTATTTTGTCACTATATTTAGTAAGACAAGTTAAGTATACCGGTTACCTTCCCAATGTTGGGCAAAGACGTCCTCTCTTTTTTTATGATTACATTTAGAGCTTGTTACTTTAAGACCGATTGATAGGCTATTCGTAGCTCAAGAAATTTCTTAACATGCTGGTTTTAGAACGATGTTTTCCTTCACAGAAAAGCGTGTGATTGTAATATTAATTGGAGTCACGATTTTTGACCTAATTCGTGGCTACCTAGGATTTGAACACATATCTAATCTGATGTTTGTAAGAATATACATAATTATAAAAAGATTGGCGATATACAATAGACAAAGTAGGAACCGAGATAAGCTTGCGGTTCCTGTTTTGCGCCTTGCAAAAGTAAATAAGTCATTTGTGGGTTTAGTTATAAGATTCTATAATAAAATCCCGCGATCGGTATAATTTTTGCCACTACAGCAGTTTAAAAACGCTGTTAAAGGGAGGCTGATACAAAAGTCTACTATACTATTGAGGATTATATAGATGATAAAAATGCGTGGATAAAGAATTATATTTTAATTTTAAACTAGCTGTGCTAACGTGTGCTAAAATGTGTGGATATAGCTACTCCTCTACCTTGTACAAGATAGTAATAACCAAATGTAACTAGTTATAAGACTTTTATTTGAAAAGAGTTTCTTGCAAGCTGTTCTCGGTAGGAACAGCTTTCCGAACCAGCAGTAGATTTTGACGATTCAAAAGCACTTGTTTACAAGTTTACTTGAATAAATAATATCAATTATTAAATTTGAATATCTTTTAGTAAGAAAGGAAAAGAAATAATTCTTCGAATAAACAAAAACGCATTTTATTTTCAAGCTCTTGCGAAAACGGTCAATTCTAGACTCGATGTTTCTAATTCTGCAATTCCAATAAAAATAACATATATACGATTCCTTTAACGATTTATTTATGGATATATATTCATGTATTTTAAAGAGCAACTGTTAAACTTTATTTGCTAGAAATAGACAAATTTTAAATAATATAATAGGATAATTATGTTTTACCCCTGTCGGATATATAAAAAGTATTTCTTTATTTAATTTTATTTAAAATACACGGTATGATCTGGTTCTTCGCCACTTTTATTTAACGAGCTAAAGATAATATTTATCTACCCTCCACATTTGTTTTTTATCATCGGTTCGTTCAGTATGTGGCATTCATATTGTAACTATATCCTCCTTCATTCGACTTAATAATATTTAACCTTCTTAAATTTCGCTAGAGCGCTCGCGCTCAAGCGTCGAAATGCGTAAAACACGCCCGCAGGCGCTAGCACTTTAAACATATATTGGCTCGTGATTCGTCTAAGTGGCCAGGACCCGTACTACGTTGTGATTTGTAATAACTCAAATTCTTTTAGAGCGTCAGAGGCCGAGTGTCCATCAATTAAAGGAGTGAAATAAAATCTTAGATAAAATAAAATAATGTGATTACTATCACATTATACTTTTATAATAATAATATTAAGATATATCATATTCTCTAACTTATAACAAGCCGTCAGGCTCTACATTCTTAGTTTATATCAGCTTGCTCGTCAGAGAACTTTAAGTATCGAATATCAATGTAATAGCATAAAACGATTGTTTGTCATCAGTGTGAAATAATCAGTTTATGTAATATTAATATGAATATTGAATCGTTTAGCCATCAGAAGGGACTGAAGATTGTGATAATATAAACCCCATGAAATATTAAGCCTTTCCGAAGATTAGCTTGGAATAATGGCACCATTCCCGATATTTAAGTCTTTCATTAAGAAAAACATAAAAAGGGATAGGTGGTCAGTAGCTCCTCACCCGCTACCAACGGTGAGCTCCGCCCATACATATGAGCTCCCCCCCATAGGTGGGGTCCCTGTTTATAGTGCGCCTGTGGCGTTAGATGATGGGTTAAACCCATTATTGTCGGAGTGTCAACAAAACCACCGTTGACATAATAGGCACGAGTGCCTGATATATAATCGAGGACCGAAGCCCAAATAATAAATAGCCGGAGCTATAAAATAAGGCATAAGCCAAAGGCACAAAGCCTGGTAATATTGATAATAAATTACCAATTCTCATATACAGTAGGGCGTATGTCGCCAGCACACATTGCAACGGTGCGTTCCATGGTAAATACCACATACAGTATAATACGTATAAAACGTATAAATTCCACATAGTGGAAATCATCTTAAAACTAAATAGCACATGTTGCAAGGCAACTTTAGCGGTGTGTTCCGCGTTTAGATGTAATATAGTAATTGTGTTCCACCGCAGCGGTATAATATTTAATAATAATGTCGTGTATAAAGCATTACATGAATGCCATAAAACTTATAAATACCCAAAACCATATAGTGGATTCACACACAGAGGCACTCGATTGCGAGATGCGCACCAAGCTCAACGCTCCACCAATACAAGAACAAGCAATGTAAAAAAATGTTACGTGGCAAGCCACGTAAAGTATGAGATATGCAGGCCACACTGTCTAAAGCTAGTCCGCAGCCTTGTTAATAAAGACCCGACCAGCGGCTCTAAAACTAATGGCCATGCTATAATGGTCATTCGTGGTATCATTAACTAAGCTAAGGGGGCGTCCCAAAAAGGACGAGTCATTTGGCAACAAGCAACATTTCCCATGTGAGTGTCACAGCTCTTGTGCAGCCATGGATACATCACACGTTCCATGCGCTACTATGAACAAAGTCCATAGTGGTCCATCACTGCCGCGGCGTATCACTTCAGCATCGTAGCACAATACGTTGACTAGCTAGGTTACCCATTGTCGCCATTTCAGACGTAAAGGCTAGCTTCCGCAACGCCCAGCAATATTCGGTCGTGGTTCCATCACTACTGAGAGACTAAGAACAACGTTTCCGATGCCCATTCATCAAACAGTAACATTTCAGCTACCACATTGTACCGGCACTACTTCAGGCGGCCTAAGCGTCCAAAGGTCGAGTAAGGCACACGGCAACGACCGAAATCACCACCGGCCTAACTCAATCCGTATCACAAAGGCACACGCCCTACGTAACTCTGGCTGTGTCAAATCAAAACCGAATAAAGGCACACCGCAGCAACCAAAGTCAACCACGGGCCTAGACCCAGCCTCAATAAGATGCAGCCTGGCGTAGACTTTTGGGCCAGGCACACAGCAATGACCGAAATCACTGCCGGCCTAAACCTCAAATCTTCCACCAGTACCCGCCAGAGCATGATTCGGTACAGTGCCAATCACTACTCAGCAAAGTTTCCTCCGCCGAGTAACATTCAGACACTATAATCGTTCGAGGTGAGGTAAGCGATGTAACCATCGCTTACACTCTAATGGTCAAGTCACAATCACAGCCTCTCCAAAGATCGGCACGATCTTGCATCTTGAGCCATTATACGAGAGCGGGCACTTAGATGTGTATTTGTTATTAATTTTTATATTTGAAATAGTCGTGGTAAAACCTCAACTATTATTGTGTATCGCCCCAGTACACATCTACAACAACATTAGTTCAATACTTTATAAGTGTCCGTATAGGTCACTTATGCGCTCCGTGTTCCGCCCGCTCTCTTACTAGAAAACGGCGGCTGTCGCGACTTTCGGTCAAAATGATGAAAATAAGACCTTTTCTTTTTTTTTTATGCTTTATGGTTAGAGCATCAATTACAGATGCGAAAAAATGTAATTGCGTGACAAACAAACGCTTATTTGCTGAAATCTCGAAATTTTAAAAATTATTTATTTTTAACAAGACTGTAGGGCTGGACTGTTACAATATATCATGTTGTTACGCCGTGTACTATCAAAAATGCTTTTATAAAATAAATTCTCTTCTCTCAAACCGTTCGGTAGTTATTTCACATCAAAATTCCAGTTCCGAAATATGAACGCACGCAAACGAGTAACTTTTTTTTCAAAACGTACCAACGTTTTCCAATATTTTCCAGTCTCTACATGTGGCTCAAATATGTGCTTTAAACTAAACTTGTAGAGTTCAATGCCAATTAAATATAGAGTTTTAACTGGAACACGTAAGCGGTAAATAAAATTGTACTTTAAGTTTTGAATGTGGAAAGTTGATTTTATGTCAAAGTCGTTTCCAGTTTTCCATCGTCATGGAGTTCAAAGTCAGCTATTTCTACTTTTTTCTATCCAATTCACAAGTATGGATTCTAGTTTTACGACTTTTGCTGCCCGATAAGGTTTATTTTTAGTGTTTGGAAACGAAAATATTATTGCAATCGGCATACCTATAAAAATTTGCTTCCATATATTCGTAATCGAAATACATTTCTAAGACTTTAAATGTTACATAAAGTATCACACGTTTAATATTGTTACGTACTTTGGATTTGGATGAAAATACTTGGTGACTCGTTAAAAACACTTTATTCATCTTTTTACTACAAACTTAGTACTTACAGTCTCTATACAGTCCGTTGTCTAATAAGAAGGTCGAGGTCACTACTATTTCACTTTTATATTCGCTTGTTTATTCGCTCTCAATCGCTATTCGCAAACTGAATGTCTAGGCGCATGATACGTCTGCTTATATATCGAACGAACCGATTTCGAGAACATTCGCAAGACCTTGGGAAGATCATAAGCGAGTCTTTTGGAAACATGTTTTGATAAACACGCCGAATGTTCCGGTGCATTAGCGTTGAGCGAATTTGAACTTTATGACATATATTTTACGAAACCTTTTTGCGTGTTCGTAAACTACCCCCATCCAATTTGAACTTTATGAAATATGCATTACGAACTCTTTTCGCTTGTTCGTAACACTGCCACCGTCAAATTCGAATTCCATGAAAAACTCATTCCAAACTCTTTTCGCATGTTCATAATAACACTGAAGTGATCTAATTAAAAAAAAATGTTTTGTAGCAAATTGAAATGTAGGTTCCATAGCGTACAAAAAATACTAGTTTTTAAATACTTCGCAGCGTCATGTTGTATTCATTAAAATAAGGATAGCAATGTATCTAACAAATAATACTAAGAGTGGTATGATTTCTATATTAGGGTGTGTTTTTTTACATATATTCTATGGAAACGTGAAGTTCCTGACTAAGTCTTGACAAACTTTCGATACCCGTTGAGAGCGAACATTTTCTAAATATTTTTTGGTTCTTCGAGTCTGGGTGTATTTATGTATTTAAGTCAACATTCTCCTGTCCTTATACCACTATAAGAGCGGCCTGAAAAAAATAGTTTGTCTCTTTCATTCATTTCTCTCCTATCATTCGTCAACTCTGGCACTACTCCTTTTATATGCATCTCATACTGCACACAATCCTACCATCTCTTTTTCCGCTTTCCTCTAGTCACATTTCCATCCACATGTACACTCGTATAGTCACATGATTTTCATCCTTCCTCATTACATGACCATACCAACATAATTTCGCACTTATCATCTTTTCTATAATGGTTGCAACTTTCAGACTTCCCCTTATATACTCATCTCGTAATTTATCCAGTTATATTTATGTATTATTTCATCATCCTCCTGCCCTTGTCCCACCCTAAGTGGGGTCGGCAGGTGTCGGAAGGTGATTTATCATATGACAGCGTGTTTGTAACATGATGTGACTACGTATTTTACGCCACCTGCCTGATGTCAACTTACATTAGTCGTATTTTACGACCCCTCGGTAAGAAATAAGGTGGTCTATTCTACTCAACTGGATGCCACACAGCGGGTCGACTTACCTTAGTCGCCTTTTACGACACCTCGGTAAGAAATGAGGGTGGTCTATTCTACTCAGCTGGATACCACACGGCGGCTGTATGTATTTAACATTATATATGTACGTAGTATGACTACCAGTTATCTGTCACCTATAAAACAAGTATTAAAATACTTACTTTGGGGACAGACGACCGTGAGTGAAAAAAATACTTTGTTTAACGTGCTAATAATCATATAAATTGATGCTGCGTTTCATTATCGCGGGCTTAATTCAACATTTGCATTCTAAAGTGATTACTTATAACCTCTCTAGGAAATTGCGGTTAACTTCCGCATTCAGGGTATTAAGAGATAAAAGGAATTTTCGTTCGTGCATCTGGGGCTACGGGGAAATTTAATTTAAATAATTTTTATTTTTGTAATGGAACAGTAAGGCCTTGTGATACAGGCCTTACTGAACTGATAAGAAGTCCTCTACAAATGTCAGACATGATGAAAATTGTTATTGACAATAAATTACATTTTGTTTATTTTATTTTAATAACAAACAGTTCAAATCGAATATAATAATTTAACATTTAAATATTTATACTAAGTAGACAGTGAAAATAAAGTTATCCATACTCTAACTTTCGTTAATTTTATTTTTTTATATAGTAACGGCCAAGTACTATCCCACTGCTGGGCATAGGCTTCTTCTCTTCGTATTAGGAGAGAAAAGTCGGAGCTAAGACCCATCATGCTCCTACAATGCGGATTGGTAGGTTACACGTATCCCCTGAATTCTCTAGAGATATGCAGGTTTCCTCATGAAGTTTCCTTCACCGAACAGCATGCGATAAATTGCAAATATCAATCAGATACATGACATTATAACTCATAACAGAAAAACTCATTGGTGTCTGCCCCGGTTTGAACTCGTGACCCTCTCGAAAAAGTCGCGCGGTCTCACCGCCGGGCTAACACAGCTCAGCTCATATTTTTATGTCTATACTTATTATAAAACAAAGTTCGAAAAAGTTGTCTGTCTGTGTGTACTCAATACGCTGTTAGCATTTACCTTGTTTTCCTTAATAAAACATTATTTTTAATATTTATAATAGGTACCCGGTGTATAAATAAATCAACAACCTTATTTCGTAAACTTAAACGTTAAATAAACGTAGACCGTAACTCACGTTGCTCCTAAAAATGTAATGAAGCCTTTACCAGAGTATAAAGCGTACCTACTTAAAGATCTAATCTTTCCTCATCCTATTTCCCATACCGGTATTCGTTACGATCGGTATATCCTATCCTCTCCCGAATATCCTATACCGAATATCTTCAAGGTAAAACGTTAAAACACGACTTCCATAATCATAATCGTAAATTGATGAAATATTCGTACATTTTCAAGTAAAAAAAAGTTTGAATGGTAAGTTAATATTGAAAAACAACGGGGTAATCCGTTTAAGTGAAATTGATGCAAAAGTTTTGATAGAATGACTTTGCTATATTCCGCGTATGTTAATAAAATCTATGTAATGCTCAGTGAGGAAAAGAGAAACCGTTCTCATACCCCATACATGCAAGGTTAGTTTGCATTGTAATTTTGTCGTGGAGCCTATCTCTTGATGATGCTTCCTTCACTTAGCATTAAATTGCGTAGTATTGCGTAACTCAACAAGCGCGGTTTATAGCAAAATATTGTATTATAACTCGTTTATTATAGAATTCTGCAAACTAACGCCTACTTTTAAAAATAATGAAATTGATGTATGATTTTGGTATCCTCGAAGGTTATATCATAAACTAACTATTAGGATAAAAATTAACGTACTTCCTTAGGAAACACTCAAAAACACATAGTACACTTTGAGGGTATTGTTATACTAAAATTGTCGCGAGCGACGTCGCGGATAATACAAGTAATGCTATATAGATTCCGGTCTGTTTCTTCACTTAATATATTTCTCAATAGAATGGATTTGACGAGGCAATATATAATTTTTGTTGGTTCCGACAAAATTTCATCTCCCTACTGTTAACTGTTGAGGAGTTCCCCCGTCTGGAGCTAATCCTGGCAGCAGCATCAGGCCATACTTATCATAAATATGACATGTAAATTGGACCAATATGTAAAATTTCACTTCAATCGAACACCGAGAAGTGGATGATGTTTAACTCGCAAGATTCCACCTTCAGATATAAACATACAAACAAGACAATAAAAGCTTTTAATAAACCAAAATATACAAAAAATCAGCACAAAAGTTTAAACAATGATGTTGTTCCGCAAAGTAACGAACAAATATCTTAAAAAATTGTCATTTCATATACTATGTCCTATATTATTTTTACTGTTTTGTCTTCTTATATCAAGAATTACATGGAAGACTAATTTATAATAACTGAACTCCACATTCTGAACTTGTACTGCGTAATTTTTTACTCTCAAATGATAAAAATATGACGTCGAATAGAAAAAAATATACAAAAGACCATATTCACTTATTATGGAGACTGACTCGAGAAATATCTCATAATGTAATAGATATAAAACGAAATGAACGTAAATGTGGTCATGAATAAACTTCTAGCTCTTACGAAAGCAATCAAACGTTCAAATATTTCATCTCACATCTTTGAATGTAAAATTTTATATCTCTACCTTTTTATAGGCTGAGAGATAGCACACTATTTTCTTACGTTGGGATAAAATTTTCTAATGTGACTAACCGGATAATAAAAACAGCATTACACTACAATTTGTAAAAAAAATTACGTTTTCCTATAAATCAACAATCGTTAACTTTTAATTCAAATTTCAATAAATTCTTTTTCGACGTGAGCTCGCAGACAAATGCTTTTGAATCGTTAACTTTAATGCTAGTTCGGAAAATTACTCCCCCGAGAAGAGCCTGCAAGAAACGAGGTGATTGTTCTTTCCAAAGCAGATTTCTTATAATTGTGTACATTTTATTATTGTTGTACTTGTGAAAGGTCGCAGAAATCGATACACTTATCAGTTATATAAATTATAAATTAATACGTTTTCTTACATCCTAATTTTCGCAGTAATTATTAACTGCGGTAATAACAAAGCTGAAATTTTTTGTTTCAATTTTATTATAACCAACACTGACAGATAATTTTCGCACTTCACAAGTTGCAAAAATTATTTTAAGGTACATTTACTACAATTTTACTACTCTTGCGAGCGATGTTTCGCCTATGTGATGAACTGCGAGATAATCTTTCTTATTTACATCTCCTTTCGTATTTACTCGCATTTGAGAACATTCCTACAGCATCATTCGTTAAATTCACTATATTCTTAGCTATGAAAAAAAAAATTGAAATGATGTTAACACTAATACAGTACAAGCTCCTAGACTATAATACCACTGATGTTACAGCCGGCTCTGGAAGCGAATCTTCAACATGAGCAGATATCACTGCTACATTTCCTTTTCACGATATCATATATGGCTACAATGTCAATGAGTGTAAATTTAATGGTGAAAAAGATACGTTTAAGAGATTTTGTCAGTTTTAATGGCATAAATATCTTTTTATGTAGGCAAAAAAAGAAAATTAATTATGGCAGCTATTGTCGGCCAAAAAATATTTTAGTTTTCACCACAAAAGCTACTTATGAATGGCTTTGTTGCTTCTTTATTCAAATCTAAATTCAAAATATTCTTTATTTAAGTAAACTTGTTAACAAGTGCTTTGAATCATTGTCATAGAATTAGGCGTTACTTTGCGGAGATCCATAATACAAAAGTAATAATAAAATTTTATTATTACTTTTGCTTTGAATCGTCAACATCTACTGTTGGTTCGGAAAGCTGTTCCTACCGAGAAGATCCAGCAAGAAACTCGGCGGTTGCTCTTTTCAAATAATTATTCTTATTACCAGTTACATATAGCTATTGATGTCTTGTACAGGGCCGAAAAGTAGCTATATTTACGCATTCTTATTGTCTAAGTAATCTTCAATAGTATAGTAGGCTTTCTGTATTAGCCTTTTTAACAGTGTTTTTAAACTGCTGTAATGGTAAAGTAAAAGTACATTGCGGAATTTTATTATAGAATCGTATACACAAACCCACAAACGACTTATATACTTTTGCAAGACGCAAAGCAGGAACCGAAAGCTTATGTCGGTTCCTACTTTGTCTATTATATACATCGCCAATCGTTTTATAATTATGTATATCTGTATGTGCAAAAATTAAATTGATAAAAATATACTGTGAAGCCAATGTAGGAATACCTGTTTCCTTGAACATCTCTCGCAGGGAATCGCGCGAAATCAAATTGTAATTGCCACGTATGGCTCTTTCTTAGTATATATGTAAATAATTTGATGGTCTTGGTTTACGTTTCTATGCAAAACATTTTAAGCGTATCTATGTACACGTTTAGAAAATATAACAAAAATATTCTACTTCATTCAATAAATACAGCTTTCTATAGAAACAGTTGTAAGTTAAGAAATAAGTCGAAAGAAGTCGCAGGAACTTTCCAAAAAAATTGTATTAAAGTGACCTAATTAAAAAAATGTTGCAAATTGCAATAAAGCTTAGCGCATATATAACTTGTGTGCTAAAGAGATCCATAACTTGGAAGACCAAGAAAACACTAGCTTTTTAGTTTAGTGTGATATAAATAGCATTGAAATAAGGATTACAATGTATCTAATTTGACTGAAAGTTATTTTGAAATAGGTCACTTTAAGTCTAAGTATGCGATATATACTCTTCACAATCGAAGTCCGAAAAGCTTTTCACTTTATAATTATTCATTATGTCTTCTCAAGTTATATTATTGGTGTGTAATCAAGTTTTCTGATTTCAGGTAAAGTTGAAAGCCTCTTGAAGTTGGTGAGCGAATTTCATTTCACTTTGAAGCTAGTTACAACAGCTGCGTCTTGGTAATTTGCTTGATTAAATTTTAATCGTGTTTTAATTATGATGGGCTGTTTGATTGTCTTTCTTAATTAATTGAGTGGCGGTTTAAATTATGCTACTTCATAATTTAACAAATTAAACATTAAAAATAATAATTTGATTGAAATAGTAATGTAACGACCTGTTACCAACCCGCTGGGCATAGACCAGCGGTTAAACCGTGCGACTCTTTCGAGGGAAACACGAGTTCAGACCCGGGCAGGCACCAATTTTCTACTAAAACTCATGTGTCTAATTGATAATTGCAATTTATCACACGCTTTTCGGTGATGGAAAACATTGTGAGGAAACCTGCATATCTTTAGAGAATTCTAGAGATATGTGTAACCTACCAATCCGCATTGGAGCAGCGTGGTAGGTCTTAGCTCCAACCCTTCTCTCCAGAAACGGAGAGAGGAGGCCTTAGCCCAGCAGTGGGCAAAGTATCAGGCTGTTACTTTACCAACCCGCTGCTGGGCATAGACCTCCCTCTCTCCAATTAGAAGAGAAAGTTTAGAGCTAAGACTTACCATGCTGCTCCAGTGCGGATTGGTAGGTTACACATATCCCCAGAAATCTCTAGAGATATGAAGGTTTTCTCACGACATTTTCCTTCAACGAAAAGCGTGAGATAAATTGCAAATATCATTAAGACACGTAAGTTTAACAGAAAAAGTTATTGCCTGGGGTTTGAACTCGTGACCACCTCATAAGAGTCGCACGGTCTCACCGCTGGTACAGAAAGTATATTTAATATATTAAACAATTACACACTCGGCTGTTTGTCCCCAAGTAAGTAACTAAATACATGTGTTATGGGTGACAGACAACTGTTACATATACATATACATAGTTTTAAATACATACTTAAATACCTCGGCAGAAATTGAACCTGCGACCCACAGAGCTAAAGGCAGGGTCACTGCCAACGAGGCAGACAAATATACTTTTGGCCCGTCTCAATTAATTAACGTAATACTTGTTTTATTTTTATAGTTACTTAGGTGAACCTGCGACTTAGATCGTGGAGACTTAAATGTTAAAATAACATAAAATGTACCATGTTTTTATGATGTTTATTTGTTGTATGTCTGTTTTAATTATGTTATAATTAATGTATTTTATGTAATGGACAGATATTTTTAGACTGGATTGACTTTTGTTTAAAAGATAATAAAATATACTAGACTTCACCCGTATCAGTTTAACGCAAAGTTTTTTCGCGTAAATCCCAACCATCAGGAACTCAAATGTAATATAGTTTGTTGCACTTAAACCTTCCTCAAAAATTGCACTATCTTTTAGTTATAACTTGTCAAAAATCCAAAAATCAATCACATACAAACAGAGTTTTGGGGGCTTTGTTTTATAATATGTACAGAAGTGTGTATGCTACATTCATATACAACTGTGTTCTCTGTTGGTATAATTATTCTATTTGTATGCAAGTGGTAACCTCCTGGCTGTTTCTTTTTCGTTCTTCACAAGGGCTTCACACATTACCAAGGGAAGCCTTTGAATTACGTTCATTAATTATCCAGCTCATGCGTGAGCAAATGTTGCCTCGAGTATAGCCAACTCTAGAACTAACAATCAAGCTCGGACATTGATTAATGAGCAAATTCTTTCGACGTTTTGCTTATTTGTGGTTTATTAAAAATAAATATAACTGATGGTTATATATATGGGACATTCACACACACGGTCGTTCATCCCCAAAGTAAGTAACTTTATACTTGTGTTATGGGTGACGGACAACTGGTAAATATACTACATTTATAAGTTTAAATACATACTTAAATATAAAATACACCCAGACTCGAAGAACCAACAATTTATTTATAGAAAATGTTGGTCCTCGGCGGGAATCGAACCTGCGACCAGCGGAGCTGAAGGCAGGGTCACTACCCACAGCGCCAACGGGGCCATTCAAGGATTGTTCAACATTTTAACTAGTTTTCGAAGTTAAATGAAGCTATAAAGGAGATATTGTAATATTCATGCAAAATTAAATAATTATTCGTTCATTTATTAAATAAATGTTCTAATAAACTGTTTTTCCCACCCGGTACTTTTTATTATCTATATCTTTTATAAAAGGAAATAGTATACACCTTCTTCTATCTGCGGCACTACATCACTTAATGTGTCTTGTGCTCCTGAACTAGCCTTATTTATACATTTCACGAATAGTTACATCACGCAGGTCGAAAATTGTATTAAAAATAACTCCGAAAATCATCTTGTGCCAATCCTAATTAGTAGGATAAAGAAGGAAAATGAATGAATGATGAATGTATATTTAAGTTCTATTGTACATAATTCAAACGTAAAAATCAAGTTTTCTGCAGGCAGCCAGAATATTTAGAGTATAAAGTTTTAACTTTACGTAAAAAAGATATAGTGTGAAAACATTTACACGCAATGGAAGATACAAATACCATGCTCATGTAGTAAGTATTTCATAAGAGGAATTGTTTATAACAATAAAATTTCCCATTAAAAATCATTAGCCATTTGTCTCTATCTCGATTCTAGATGCTGAATGGTGCAAGCCTCCTCTCATCAATATAAAATCGCTTAGTGGGCAATAAGCTATCCTTAGCAATGGCGAACTATTCTTGGAGATTTCTAACTGATCAAATCAGATATGAGATAATTCGTAGAAGAACCAAAATTACAGATAAAGCTAAGAGTATCGTGAATTTCAAGTGGTAATTGGCGAAGCACATAGAACGAAGAAACTAGGGGCATTTGGGTTCTAAGATGTTGTAATCGCGACTGTGCAACAAATTCAAAGTTGCTCGTGAAATTTGGCGTGAATTCAGCAGCGAACAAGTCCGCGGCCAAATAATTGTAAATCAATAAGCGCGAAGTTTGATTGTATTTAGGAGATATCTCTTAGCGAACAAAACTGTGGACAACTTTTATTTTGGTATAAGTTATAGTGAAAAGCGAAATCATCATCATAGCGAAAATCATCCTTTCATTTCATCTAATTATATTTTAAAATACTTACTTGCTAAATAGCAAGTACTTTAAATATAATAGTAACAACGTAATCAAATAAAAAAATATACTTAGTAAATATATAGTATAATTATTTTGCAACTATTATAATGAATGTTTTTGGACTCTTAAATCACTTTAAGTGGGGAAATTAGGTGACAATTAGGTGAGTACTAGTAAGTATCAAAGTCTACAGTTTGGCGAAGTCACACAACCAGATTTCGCGTTTATCAATTTCTTACTTAAATTGAATAGCTTTTACTAATAATTTGTAGCTAATTCGCCCCGATTGAGAAGCGGGCTGCCAAAAATGCAGATTATGGGAATTTAAATTCAAGAAAAATATAATAGATTATCTATGATGGATAAACATTATATTGGTTGACATAACAGCTTCAATAAAAAAACTTTGTTTCTTCAAAAGCTAGATTATTTAAATAAGATATATAGAACTAGAGATTACTTTAAATAAAATCGTATAGTTAGCTTTCGTAAGATATTTTGATTTCGCTTGTGACTTGAACCAATCAAAAACCCTCAGAAGCAGCAAATTCAGCGAATTTTAGTATCGAGAGTTTCGAGTCGAGTTATTAAAGTCGATGGCCATCAGTTGATTTGCACTTAATTTCTGGGACCTTTGTTTACATTTGGCTATCGAAATTTTTGCGTCAGCCCCTTTATTGAATTGGTATCATTATAAAATCTTTTGGGTTTGTCTTTCAATTATTATGCAAGAACCAATGAATAGATAATTCATTTGATTTTCTTCTTACTGAAAATTTATTACGTAAAGTTGTAGTATTTAATGCTTGTATTGTTGGAAAAATAAGAGACTTAGTAATTTAGTGGCCATTATTTGTCGGTTTTAGACGACATACATATAGGGACTGCTTTGTTATATTGTTCTCCTCACTTAGAGGTCACTTGGAAGTCTTAGAATTGTAGTCGATAGTTGCATTAGCTAAAATATGATTAAAATAGCAAGGATTATCCTGATTGAAGAACAGAGGATCGTCATGACCAGTTATGGCGCAAGTATTGAATTCAGGGTCGATCAGTATGATTAGTATCCTTAAGAATAACTTTGTGAAAGCAATTGTAGCATTTTGCATTATCATTTTGTCGTGGAGCCTATTCTCCTGATGAAGCTACGGTTTCGGGGCGAAAGGATCGTAGGGATTTTGCTGGTGGTTGTGTGTATTGCTTGTGTGCGTTGTAGCTGGTGGAGGCGTTTTTGGATACGTGTGGTGACTTGTCCTGCATGTGTAAGGTACGTGAATTTTGCCTGCTTCATACACATTAGCATTGCATGCATTCGCTTAACCCGCGCGAATTATAGCAAAGTAGTGCTATTATAGTTTCTCCAATTGTAGCATTTACTTGATCGGATCATCGCGGTTAAGATCTCATCATTGCATATTCCAATAATAATTTGGGATAAAAATTAAACAGCACTCAGTTAAATGTCTAAAAATCATTTTTCCAATGGGTTTTAAATGTGAATGTAGATGGATATATTTCTAGAAAAAAGATTTATGGAGTGTGCGAAGTATGAATTGCATATAAATACAGTAGCGCCAGAGTTGACAAGTGATAGTCGAGAATGGAAGATAAAGACATATCATACCGACCGCACTTAGATTGGGACAAGGGTTGGGGAATGATGACGTTTTGTAAATGATAATATCCAGAATTCCCTTCGAATTTCTTGAGTTCCGTTTTCTATTTTGAATGGAGTTTCATGTCCATTCCTTGAGTTTACAACGTTTATAGAATTAGGAGTTACTTTACATAGAGATCCATAATACAAAAGTAATAATAAAATTATTTTGCTTAATCCGCGATAAAGTAAGTATAAAATATATATAATGCTAAATGTATAGTGGACTAATCCGTTTTTTCATAGCCGATACGTGCAGGATTCGTAAGAACACATGCACAAACTTCCATCACCGCCATTACAATACACGAGCACTACACACTTTTATTCACTTTTGTTCACTATCACAATTTTATTATTACTTTTGTTCGCAACGTTTTTGTTCATCGAATTAATCGTATAATATCTGTCCCGCCTATTACTTTGCTATGCGTACTGTTTTTTGTTATTCAAACGTGCTGCTTTAATATTTATAAAGTAATTACATTATAATTACTATTTCGATGACACTATTATACATTAAAAATAATTAACGATGTAATGTGAATAATTTTAAATAATAATATACTGTGATGTATAACATAATGTCCCTAGTGAAATAATAGCTGTCCGTTTGTGAGGGTAAAACGTAGTAGGTCAGTTGTAACACATTATAATTATACCTATTCGTATTAATTTATTACCTGTTGAATCATTCAAATTCAAAATTCTAATTCAAAATATTTTTTATTCAAGTAAACAAGTGCTTTTGAATCGTCAATAACTACTGCTCAATAGTAAAGTAGGCCTTCTGTATAAGCCTTTTTTTAACAGTGTTTTTAAACTTTTGTAATGGTAAAGTTAAAGTAGATTGCGGAATTTTATTATAGAATCTTATACCCAAACTCACAAACGACCTATGTACTTTTGCTAGGCGCAAAGCAGGAGCCGCAAGCTTATGTCGGTTCCTACTTTGTCTATTATATACATCGTCAATCGTTTTATAATTATGTATATTCTTATGTACAATAATTAAATTGCTAAAAATATACTGTGAAGCCAATGTAAGAATACCTGTTTCCTTGAACTTCTCTCGCAGGGAATCGCGCGAATTTAAATTGTAAATATCACGTATGGCTCTTTTTTGTAATACAAAAATTTTTTTCAATGTCCGATGATAGATGTAATAATAGATGTCCGTACATCCGGTTTACTACGACAAATTTTAATGTTGGTGGGGAATATTTTTTGGCGAATTCTCATTAGCATTTGAGTGGGTATTTCGTAGCGAAATAGGAACTTTTTTGAAGCTTGATATTCTCTAAAGGCTTCTTTAAATTAAAATTTTGAATTCAAATAATAGCATCCATAGATTAGATTGTAAGCTCATTTGATTTGTTAAATAATAAATTATTTTGGAAAATGGTGACCGCCGAGTTCCTAGTTGTCTTGTTTGTAAATCGTCGTAGGAATCTTCAATTCACATCCAGCAGGTAAAGAGATATAACTGTTTAAAACAAATGGAATTTTAAATAATTTGTAGAAACAGGGGTTGCAGAATTTCATAGTATGATAGAATTAATTCGCTATAATCCGCGTTTTTTAGAGAATACCGTAATGCTAAGTGTAGGAAGTAGGCAACGTTGACGTACTTTACTCTAGGACGAGTCACCAAACGCATCTCAAAACACACACCACACCAGCACTACACACATTCACGACGACGATTTCTACAATAAGTAGAATAGGCTCCATGAGTGAAATCGTTTTATTAATTTTAAACTAGCAAAGTAGTAACAAATATAGTTGTCGGTAAAATAAAAGGCCAGTGGAAAATTAAACGAGTGTAAACGTTGTATTCGTCGGGGGTAATGGTGCGGAAAACAAACTCTACGTCTGCTGGAGGGACCATTACTCCGGCCGGAGGTCGCTGCGGACTGCGAAAATTGTTATGACATTTTTAATGTCTCGTAAACTTTGGCCTTTGGTGCTGACATGAATTGACCTGCATTTCCGAGAACTTTTATAAGCAGTGCTTTTAAATTTGGTCTATCATAGCATTACTGTACCAATGCTGAGATATTTTCCTTCTCTCTTTGTTTTAAAAGAGTTCTGCGTTAGAATTTTTGAATTTTATGTGTTCAAAGATGTTTTTACAAAAATATAGATTATTAATGTGCTATCCACGAGTTGCTGTGGCTCAGTCGGATTTTGAATTCCCTCGAAACATAATTCCAAAGTTGAAAAAAACTTTGCAGTAATATTCGCCGGGTCAATCTAAAGATTAACTGAATATTTTATTTAAATCTGTCCAGCCATTTCGAAGTCTATAAGGGACATACAGACAAACATTCATTTTTTAATATACAGGTACCATTATATGAGTATATTTAAATCACATCTCAGTTACATGATTTGATTGCTACCGAATTTGACCAATGTGGTCCGGGAAAAAACAACATTTATCACTCACTAAATTAATTATATAATTGTTTAATAGAATAAAAACAATTAATACATTATTGAGTGTTTTAACACTTATGTTAATGTGAACGAGGTATGGAAAATTGCTGTCATATCACCAGTATGTCGCATCAAGTAACGATAAAAGAAAATTTTACACCAAATTTCGGCATTGTATTTAAAATTTGTTGAACCATAATCAATTTATGTTTTCGACAAATTAATAAAACCAATAGCCGCCGCCGGTGGCAATAATTAATTGAACTCCGTCTGTCGCTGATTTCAACGGCCATTTTAATTTTAATCATACGCAATTTTTCGCCGTTTCAGAACATATGAATTTATGGCCACGCCCAAATATATTGAGATACGAATGTCTTGAATTTACGGAATATTATCATTCGAGAATTATTTCCTCAATTTGGCACTATTGATAAAGTGGAGGTCATGAATTAAGTTTAAATTAGACAAAACTCCTGCCCTAATTGTCCCAATTCTCTCCTATTTATCGAAATCTGGAGCAATGTTTAGTACGCATAAAAGTATTTATTGTGACTTAAACATAAGAGATAGAAACATGTTCTCATGGACTTATTTGTAGGATTTTAGTAGATCTACAATTCTCTAGTACATTACTTTAGTGTATCTCTGGCGGCACACGCGACTATATCAGTAGACGAGTTTTTTCAACTGCGTCACCTCTTCAAAACAATTTTCAAAAAACCGTTATTTACTATTCATTTAAACCTTTGAGAAGAATGGCACTATATTTTAGTAAAAACCGTAGAAAAATCCGTTCAGTAAATTTTGAGAAAATCGATTACATACACACAGCTTTCGGGTCTTTGTTTCATAATATGTGTAGATATCGAGATTGTACGGAAAAACCGCATTTATCGATTAAATTCAAGTCGTGTGGCTGTTAGAAAGAACAAAAATAGCTGTCGATTTGAATATTAGATGCGTTCGGTTCAACCCTTTGTTCAAATATTAACGATGCAGTCGGATTGGGGGTAGGTCTGTATCGTAGCAAGGTTTCGCGTTGAGAAAACAACATCTGTTATTGCTGGCCGTAGGTTTGCTTGTATGGCGCTCGTTATGGTAATAGGGTGGAAGTTTGTGTTTGTTGTTCTTTATGTAAAGAGCATAAAGTTCAAATTGCCGTAAGTTTTATGGGTTATCAGGTTTTTACTTCTTTGTTGTCATGACAAAGGTATAAACGATATAAATCTTATTTTATAATAATGTGAATTGGGTAAATGTGTCTAATACAACTTTTATCTCGTTTCTCTTAGTTCAGTGCAAAAATATCTCATAGAATTTTTAAAAAATCAATATATTATTTATTCAAGTAAACTTGTAAACAAGTGCTTTTAATTCGTCAAAATCTACCGCTGGTTCGGAAAGCTGTTCCTACCGAGAAGAACCAGTAAGAAACTCGGCGGTTGCTCTCTTCAAATAAAATACTTATAACTAGTTACATTTGGTTATTTGATGTATACGTAGCACACTAGTGTGTAAGGCTCTGAGCCGGCCTTTCACTCAGTAACATATTATTATTACAATCTTGTACAGCATAGAGGAGTGGCTAAATCCACGCATTTTTATCTTCTATATCCTATAATCCTCAAAAGTATAGTAATTTTGTATCAGCCTCCCTTTAACAGCGATTTTAAATTGCTGTAGTGGCAAAGATAAAATCGATAGCGGGATTTTATTATTATATACATATATAATATTATACCCGAACTCACAAACGACTTACGTACTTTTGCAAGGCGCAAAGCAGGAAGCGCAAGCTTATGTCGGTTCCTACTGTGTCTATCATTTTACTGCTATCTTTTCTACTCAGCCATATACCACCACACGGCATACATTTTTTACATCTAATCTATTCTATAAATAGCGGTTTCAAGGAGTTTGAACTCTGCAAGTACATTTTTGCATTTTAAGCTGCTTCACCCGGATGTGGTTTCCGCATTCCACATCCCACCATTATATTACCATAAGCCGTTCGTCTAACCCCCGCTACCACCCCATGGTTTGGTGTAGAAGCATTTTTGCCGTATAGATCGTAGGTGATAACGGATGTTAAAAAATTACTTACTTACTTAATTTATTTGTATTTCAATACAATGACCTAAAATTTTTACTATGTTCATTTCCGGATCCTACTAGTTCTATATTTGACTTCTTTCACGCCTTCAGTGTTAAAACACCCTTAATTATGAACTATGTGTTTTATGGTTCCTGAAGGAAAGACGAGAATTTTCCAAATCGTATGTTAGGCCGGTAGATAAGCCCAATCGTACCAAATCTCATCAATATAACTACAGCAGTTCAGTCATGAAAGCGTAACATTATTTATTAATTCCATTTAGAAATACTTACATTTTATAACATAGAATATAGAATACTTACCCGTTCTAAATTACAGAAAAATTACAAGTATTGCCGGCGTTGTTCTCAACATTTAACACCAAAAAGGTCTCCCCTTAGGTGAAAAAGGGTAAAAACGGCAAGGTGGCAAATGAGTTACATACAACGGCCATTAGCATCAACGACTTGGTCGGTATTTGCATAATACCACGCTCGTTACGTCGAAAGTATGTTTATACGCGCTGATTTGGCTGCAAAAGCCCATTAAGGGTTGTAATAATAAATGGACATGGACGCAGAATAAATGGTGGAGGTTGAACCGATTACTATATAACTATGCGATTTTCTCACGGAGTCTATCTTCTTATGACGCTTCGCATGCGGGGCGAAACGATTGTTGAGTTTCTAATAGTAAACTTGTGTAGTGCTTGTGTATTATGGTGGCGGTGGAGGTTTATAGTATATGTCTTTTTGTTAACCCTGCATCAGTATGAAAACGGATATTTATTCTTATATTTAGCAATACAATTTTTGTCCATAAGAATATATAAAAAGATTGGCGATGTATATAATAGACAAAGTAGGAACCGACGTAAGCTTGCGGTTCCTGCTTTGCGCCTTGCAAAAGTACATAAGTCGTTTGTGGGTTTGGGTATAAGATTCCGTATAAAATTCCGTGTAAAAGAAAGGTATAAAATTCCGCAATTTATTTTAACTTTACCGTTAAATACTATTTAAAAAAAGCTAATTCAGAAAGCCCACTATAATATTGAGGATTACTTAGACGATAAGAATGCGCGGATATAGCTACTCTTCTACCCTGTACAAGACATTAATAATATCATTGATAGTACACTTTATTAGCATTATATATATTTTTCATTTACTTTATCACGGATTATAGCAATAAATATTATTACTTTTGTATTATGGATTTCCACACAAGTAAAGTCGAATTCTATAAAATGGATATTGAAACAAAAATATTAACATCTTTAAAGTGAAGTAATGATATGGTTATATCGAAAGTTTCGGTGAAATAGATAAAAAAATATCATATGCAATCATAGGCATATTTAAGCGTCTCTTAGTTTTGTGGCAGGGTTAGTTTTTTAACGTATCATGTATATACGTTATGGGATTTGCATTTTTTCGTTCATAGTGAATTACGAAACAATGATTTTATTCATAATGATTGCAATAAAGCATACCGTAGCGCCTACAAAACTAGTGAACGTCAAAGAGACATTAACTTAGAAGAGCTTTTTTAATTAGACGCTAGCTTTTTTAAAAGTTCGTAGTGTGATGTCGTAGATGGCATTGCAATGAGGAGTACAGTGTATCTAAATCAATTGAGCCTAATTTTGAATTAGGTCACTTTAATATATCATATTTGAAATTTGCTTTATACACTCTTCAATAATATCTTAAATGCGCGATAGTTATCAGAAATGGTAAGTTTTCTTTTTAACTCTTCTCATTTCTTTAATTAGAATATCGAGTCACATGCTAATTCAGTATTGCCAGTTTAATAAACAATTGTTTGCCTGTAGCCAAATTAAACACTCCAACAATTTTTAATAATATTATTCCCATAGGTAAAACAAAAAGTTTATTCAACACTAAGCGTATTAAAATATCGATTATACGAATTGGCTAATGTTCACTAAATAAAGCCACGTCAGGGAGTTTCATAAAAGGTTTCGGCCATTTGCATAACGTTGGAGAATTCAGTCTTGGGAATTTTCCATCTCCGATAAAGAGCCGCCGGGCCGTTGTTAGTATCAATTGAGTGATCAACAGGGCTTGGTGCAAGCGATAGACTTCTGAATCTATACTTATTATAAAACAAAGTCCCAAAAAGCTGTATGTTATCGATTTTCTCAAAATCTACTCGACGGATTTTTGTACGGTTTTCACCAAGACAGTGCAATATATTTCGATGGTTTAGGTAAATAGTACATATCGGTATTATGCAAATTGTGCTACAGAGATCGAGCAGTTGTCAATAAATTTGCTTGCTGGGAGCTTTAGTCGCGTGCGCTGCGTAAACCAGCAAAGATGCGCTAAAGTAATGTACTAGAGAATTTTAGATCTATAAAAATACTACAAAAAGTCTGGGATAGCATGATTCTATCTCTCACGGTTAACTCACAATAACTACTTTTATGTTCAAAATTTCGAAAATTCGGGAAAAGTTTCGTAAATCACTGAATTCCACGCGGGCGAAGCCGTTGTTGGCACAGCTAGTGTATAATTTGTAGAATTAGACGTTACTTTTCGGAGGTCCATAATGCAAAAGAACTGAAAATACTGTTTTGCTGTAATCCGCGATAAAAGAAAATATATGTTCTGCTAAATGTAAAGCGTACTATCCGTTCTCACACCTGATACATGTTAAATTCGTAAAAATTCCTTTCACCACCAATAACACAACAATACACAAGCACTCACAAGCAAGAAGCATCGTCATCATAGACCACGAGAAAATCACAAAGTTTTTGCTTTGTGATTACTTCATATATATATTTTCTTTTATCGCGGATTACAAAATAATATTTTGAGTACTTTTTTGTAGTCTATGTTTTTTCCTCTTCCAGCAGCAAAAACGTCAATTTTTATCTTATATGTTAACCCGATATATAAGAATAAATTGTTACCGATTTCATTAATATAGCTCCCGTTCATTTGCTCTGCAAGCGATATAAAGGTTTCACTTTGACCTAGTCAAAACTCCTTAATCTGTAAACCTACTTGATAAAGGATATTTTCAATTTGTATTTCTTAAGAGGGTCGATGTTGGCATTCTTCACATCGCCCTGGTCATGAAGAATTGAAGGAATTTTGCTTGAAGTACCATATTGGTCGAATGATGTTTATACTTTCTTTGGGAGGCTCTTGAAATGATATTCCTGTCCGACGATACCGTGCCAATCCCAAAATAAAAAGCAGTAGCCAGGTTCTATTGATTTGAAACGCCCCCGCTCACACTAGCTCTTGTGATTTGCGCCGCTCGATGATTCCCGGGTGGTAAGGCGGGCGGCGTCGCGACGCCGAGGCGCCTCGACTCACCACGCCCTGTTATTATGTATCTGGTGCGACTCCAGTGACATCAGATTAACTTAACTCACTTCATAACATTAAGATGGTCTAGTTAGCGATTTCATTGTAAACCTCGGCAAAATACGGCTATTAAAGATATCATAAATGGTGCACTGTGTAAAAGTACTAGGATTAATTTAACCTAATGGTTTTTTTTAACGTGTTTTACCGCCGCGTGTTATCCGGCTGAGTAGAACAAACCACTCTCATTTCTTACCGAGGTGACGTAAAAGACGAATAAAGTAAGTTGACGTCAGGCAGGCGGCCGGTCGTAAAATACGTAGCCAAATCATGTGACAACATGTTTGTAAGATCTTGCGCCGAGCCCACTTGGGGTGGGATAAGGGCAGGAGGATGATGATGTTTTTTTAACGTGTTGGCTCTGATTTAGCTTTGAGTAAGCTGAGGCTTCTGTAGTTACCATCCTGCAGTCAAAACACATCCTATAGGCTTAAATCGTACTAAGCGATTTAAGACTACTATAGGATGTATTGATACCTCATAAGTCATACGGTTGGTTGCATGTAACACAGATCAAAGAGTTCTCAGATTATTTTGATACACATTCATTTAATTGTTTTCAGGTGAGGTGGTTTTTAATTCTAACACTATCGTCAATTAAACCTGAGAGGTATTTCTTTGTAATATGCTTTTATTAAGAAACATTCTGGTTCCACGCGACGTTTTTCTTTACCTCACAACCCATTTTTTTTCTTGATTGATGAAAATGAAAATTATTTTAATCATTGAGTCATACAACTTAAACAAACCACGGACAACACTACAACTTATTTCATTAAATATTTTTTAGATAAAAAATCAACGGGTTGCACACTGGGAGACACGCATTTCTAATTTTTTGGAATGGTTAGCGAATCATTTTGTACGAATTGCTTTAAAAAATGAGAGCGAGACTTCCTCTCCTAAGCCGCCGTGCGGTCTACTCTCCCTCCGCCTTACGAATAATCGATGAGGTCACGTGTCATGGCACGAATTTAACATTTTTACCCATCACAAAAAGTGCACAACGTCACTACAGAAGTTTTAACTTCAAATCTATCAATGAATCTGTTATCTAATTTATAGAATTAGGCATTACTTTGCGGAGATCCATAATACAAAAGTAATAATTAAATTATTTTGCTATAATCCGCGATACAGTAAATAGAAAATATATATAATGTTAAATGTATAGTGGACTATCCGTTTTTTCATATCCGATACAAGCACTGCGCTTTGCGATTTTTTCGTGGAGTCTATCTCCTGATGATGCTTCGGTTGTAGGGCGAAACTATTGTTGAGTTTGTGGTAGTGAACGTGTGTAGTGCTTGTGTATTGTGGTGGCAGTGGTGGAGGTTTGTGCATGTGTTTTTACGGACCCTGCATGTATCAGGTATGAAAAAATGGATAGTCCACTATACATTTAATACTATATATATTTTCTCTTAACTGTATCGCGGATTAAAGCAAAATAATTTTATTATTACTTTTGAATCTGTTATCATTGCAAACTCCGTCGATCACGACACTATATCAGAGTATAGTGGTCAGGTAGGTAGGTAGGTAGGTAGGTAGGTAGCAGAGTATTCAAAGTTTTATTAGCCGTGCAATTACATTGTTCAGTTACAATGACGTCATACACCGACGCGGAAACCTAATATTCCCAAACTAGATAGTTTAACTTTTAAACAGGCTCCCAAACAATGACGCCTCCTTTAAATTTCCCTCACGTTCCAGTCTATTGTGTAAGTTGTCGAGCTTCGTCGTACTCAACTCGGTTGAAATTTCAAACTGCTAAGGATGTCACCGCCCATTGTTTTCTTTTTCTACCCTCAACATAAAGGGATCTTGTTCTTTAGCTGGGCTTTTGTCTAAAGGCGATATTATATCTTAAGCGAAACTAGGTCCTTTGTATTTACTTTGAGTTTCATATGGTTTTCGTTTATGTGATAAAAAATAATAAATTGTTTCGCTACATCGACAACGTTGTTGTAGATGGTAGTGACCCTATCTTCAGCCCCTTGGATCACAAATTCGATTCCCGCCGAGGGCCAACATCTTCTATAAAATTATTTTGGAGTCTGGGTGTATATAAAAAAAGGCTAATTCAGAAAGCCTATTATACTATTGAAGATTATCTAGACGACAAGAATGCGTGGATATAGCTCCTCTTCAACCTTGTACAAGACATTAATAACTATATGTAACTAGTGATAAGAATTATTCTTTCAAAAGAGCAACCGCCGAGTTTCTTGCTGGTTCTTCTCGGTAGGATCAGCTTTCCGAACCAGCAGTAGATATTGACGATTCAAAAGCACTTGTTTACAAGTTTACTTGAATAAAGAATATTTAGAATTTGAATTTGAATATATGTATATATTTACCAATTATCTGTTACACAAGTGTTGATTTACTTGCCTTTGGGATTGATAAGTCCAATATATTAATTAATTGTATTTCCGGGCAAATCTCTGTAAGACTAGAAGCAGAGTGTACGTTATTAATATTTATCCATGCAGGATTGGTTGAGCGTATACATGACAAACCACCACCAACAACGCACTAGCACTTCACATACTCACTACCATAATGTCATAATCGTCTCGCCCCGTAACCGAAGCATCATCAAGACATAGATTCCAATAAAAAATGCAAAACGGCGAATCACCCAAGCAAGCAAACAAGCAATTAAAGAAAGTTAAAAGAGAAACTATATAGGTAATATATTTTTTCTTTTAACTTTCTTTTATCTATACTTATTATAGTGTTATTCTTCCGAAAGGTTTATGTTGATAGTATGTTATGTTTATGTAAATTTATCGCGCGGTTGCAAAAAACATTCGCTTGCTGAGTGCTTCACTCGCGTGCACCGCGTAAACCAGCAAAAATATACTAAAGTAATGTAGAAGAATATTGTATATCTATAAAAATACTACAAAAAAGTCCTCGACAGCATGTCTCTATATCTTATGATTACCTCAAAATATCTACTTTTATTTTGAATTCACGAAAATTTTATACCAAATTCCTACTCGGTTGATAACTCTATTTTTTTTTAATAACTTTGTAAATGTTCAATTAGTCACTCCATATAATTCAACGAAACTAAACTATCAATATTAATAGTCTTGTACGGTTCAATTTAGTTTCAATTTACGATGTAACGAAGATTTACAGAATTACTAGCTTTACTGTTATAAGTTTAAGATCCATTTTGGTGTGCGCCGTTAAAGTAAGTTAAGGGTTAAGCCTACGTTAAGCCGACATGATTCAGTTATGTAAATAGTTATGTATTATGTACAACTGATAGTTACGATGGTGTTAGAGTGCGGCCTCTTGTTGTGATAATAAAATAATATTTATTTAACTTTCCGCGTTTTAAAAATGTTATAAAATTGTGTGTGTGTGGTATCCGGCTGAGTAGAATAGACCACCCTCATTTCTTACCGAGGCTTCGTAAAAGGAGACTAAGGTAAGTTGACCCACCCTGTGATGACCCACACTTCAATATTTATTATAATAAAACATAATTTATAACTATTATGGGTGCTCTTTCAACGAATAGACGAGGTTAAAAAAGGAAAAATTGGAATGACAGTAACGACCTGTTACTATCACACTTCTGCGCATAAGGTTTGGAGCTAGAACCATCACGCTAGTCCAAAGCGGATTGGTAGATTACACATATCACAAAAATTCTCTTAAAAATATACACATCACCTCGCGATGTTTTCCTTCACCAAAAAGCGTGTGATATATTTATGAAAAAAAGCTCTTTGATACCTACCCGGGATTTGAACCCTCTCGAAAAAACCGTACGGTCTCACCGTTGGGCTATCACAGCTTATATCAAAATTAATGAAAATCAAAATGCTTAATTCCAATTATAATGGACAAAATTTAGTGCATATCAGTGTAAATTCCGTTGCAAGGTATTATTTACTAAGTTTCACGTTAGGTATATACAGGTAGCTCTTTGAGCAAATATTAGTATAGAGCCTAGCTCCACTCTAGCTCTCAGGTACCAATCAAAAGGGCGGTGTAGGTATTTCATTTCCTCTCAGCTTTGACTGCAGGCCGGCGCTATTGGCAAGTTTATTTGATTCCAACTTGCAATGGACGGATGGGGAGAGTAAATTAACGTTAGATTGGCTCTTAGTCGAAATAGGCGAGTTTCAAAAGAAACAATTGAGTGATTTAACGATCCCTGCAGCGCAGTGATACAGCTAAGCTAGGTAAGTTTGGGATAATCTGTTAAATGAAACCTTAAACCCATAATAATATAAAAAATATCTATGTTATATCTTTCACGTTTTCACGAGTTATCCGCTACACATTGATGATATTTGGCAATTTAAAAATTTGTATTCCAGTATGACATCTTTATTTACTTATATATATATATAAAATAAAGTCGGGTTTGTTACAACACATAACTCGAGATCTGCTGGACCAATTTTGATGGTTTTTAATTCGTTGGATTTGTCTCCGCCCCGAATAGCAGAATACATCTTGAAAACAATGAAAAATTGATGAATACATAATGATGAAAATGAATAAATGTTCATTCGTTTCGTACCTGTCAAACATTTGTAGTCATCCTGTCGAATACTGTAAGTAATGATTGACATTTATGCATGCGTTTAGAAATGTATTTTATGTAAACTTTTAAAAAAGTGTTTGTCTGTGTTTTATAGATGCATAGAAGTTCCTAAATTATTTATGCGTGCGTACAGCAATAATGACAAATTATTAACATTTACGCGTGCGTTCATAAATTTATTTTCTGTTATTGTATTACGTTCATCATAGCCTAAATTAGTCCAATTAAAAGATAACACACCATTCATTGAATGTCAGGCGGTACGAAGTTCGCCGGGTCAGCTAGTTATTATTATAAAACAGTCCCTCGCCGCGTCTATCTGTGCGGTAGGCTTAATCTAGGCTTAGGCGATACTCATAAACATTTTTTCTCTAACAGTAACACACGATTAGTATTAAAGTGACCTTATTGGAAATTAGGCTTAATTCAGTCAGATGCATTGTCCATTACAGCAGTTTAAAAAACACTGTTAAAAAGAGGCTGATACAGAAAGTCTACTATACTGTTGGGAATTACTTAGATACTTTACAAGACAGTAATTATTAAATGTAACTAGTTATAAGATTTACATTTTAAAAAGAGCAACCATGCCATGTGTTATAAGGCTGAGTAGAATAGAACACCCTTTTTCTTACCGAGGGGTCGTAAAATACGAAAAGGTAAGTTTACGTCAGGCATGCGGCCGGTCGTAAAAGACGTAGCCAAATCATGTAACCCCACTTAGAATGGGACAAGGGCAGGAGAATGATGATAATGATGATTTTAAAAAGAGCAACCGCCGAGTTTCTTGCTGGCTCTTCTCGGTAGGAACAGCTTTACGAAACAGCAGGAGAGTGACGATTCAAAAGCACTTGTTTACAAGTTTTACTTTGTTTACTTAATAAAGAATATTTTGAATTGAATTTTAATAATAAATTCAACGCCATCTACAACGTCACGTTACGAACGTTTAAAAGAACTAGTTTTTTGTTGCTCTTCCAAGTTATTGACTTCTTTGACACACGCGCGTTTTGCAGGCGCTACTCTACGCTTTATTTAAAATTTGCCACTAAACAACTTTTTAAATTAGGTCACTTTAATACTAACTGTGCGATATGTTAGTTAATTTATGCTGAAAACTATTACCATATGCCATGGTGAATTTTTATATGTAATTGAATCTGTACTGACAAAAATTGTGTCTATCCGTTACTAATTAAACATTAATTAACAGCGAAATTCTTGAAACGTTTCGGGAAATGCGGAATGTATCCAATTTGTTGCGGTTTCATGAAATTTCGGAAATAATTTATATAGAAATTTTGGACGTCCCGAGAGCGCCTGTGGTCAGTCTATGTACCTATGTACTTTGGATATATATACGATGTTGCAGAACATTTTGTGGTTACTATAAGCGTGTAAAATCTTATATTAAAATTAATAGTTAAACTCAAAATATTCTGTATTCAAAACTGCTTCAGGTATATTAGAATCGTAAAATATAATTAATAAAGCTACCACTGTTTCGGAACTTGGCACGCCGTGTGGTATCCGGCTGAGTAGAATAGACGACCCTCCTATCTTACCAAGGTGTCGTAAAAGGCGACTGAGGTAAGTTGACCCACCTAGTGGTATCCGGCTGAGCAGAATAGACCGCCCTCATTGCTTACCGAGGTGTCGTAAAATGCGAATGAAGTAAGTTGACGTCAGGGAGGCGGCCGGTCGTAAAATATCTAGCCAAATCATGTAACAACATGTTTAAAACATGTGCCGACCCCACTTAGAGTGGTATAAGGTCAGGAGAATGATGATGATGTTTCGGAACTTGGCACCTTGGAAGAACCAGCAAATACTTATAAAAAGGTAATACGATTAGATTACATGTTAGTAAACATTACAACTTGAATTTTAATAAAAATTTGCGATGTACATAACAAAGTCGAATCCGCCATAAACTTATGGCACATGCTTTGCCCCTTACAAAAATTCGTAAAGCGACTCGTACTTTACTCGAATCGTATATTAACAAATTTCCACTATCAATTGTATCCTTGTCATTGCAGAAATTTTAAATGAGCGGGTTTAACTACTCTCCAAGCCTGCATTAGATAGTATTGACGGAATGTTATTTATAAAAACTATATTTTGAAAAGAGCAACTGCCAAGTTTATTGCTGAATCTTTTTCAACCAGCATTAAAGTTGAAGATTTAATAGTACTGCTAGTACAAATTTATTGGTATAAATAATATTTTAAATTGAACTGCAATCTCTGGTATTGCTTTTAAAGCTCGAGTGTATCAAATGCCAAATAAACAAAATACAACATATATTTATATGTGAAACCATACAAATTTAGTACAATAATCCTAGTAAGGAAAAAACTTAAAGTATTCTCATTTGATTTAAAATTATGTCGAATTAATTAATTTATAGAATTAGGCTTTACTTTGCGAAGATCCACAAAACAAAAGAAATAGTAATTTTTTTTTGCTGTAATCTAAGATAAAGTAAATAGTTAATATATACACTGCTAAATGTGTAGTGGACTATCCGTTTTCTAATACCCAATAAAAGATTCTTAAAAACACACGTACAAAGCTCCACCACTGCCACACAATACACAAGCACTACACACGGTCACTATCACAAACTCAACAAGGGAGGTTTGTGATTTTTACGAATCCTGCATGTATTGGGTATGAAAAAACGGATAGTCCACTACACATTTAGCGTTATATATTTTTTTCTATTTACTTTATCGAATTAATTCTTAAATCCATAACTCTATTTGTTGTATCTCCCTTTCAGAGAAAACATTTTTTATTTTCCATAACTTATGCTGTCAGTGAAATAGCAAACCATAAATTTCCTCCAAACAGAAATATAAAATCCCAACTTGAAGCTACTGACTTTAAATGGCTCTAAATCATTTTTCAATTTCGTCCGAAGTAAAAATCGCGTTACAAATATCTGCGAGTTGCGGCGCTGCATACACTGAAACCGGCGCACCGTGGCCGCAAGGTTGCGGGCACACTCGGAAACAATTTTTTAAATATTTAAAAATACTGCAAACGATATACCGGCCACATCGTTATCATCAAATAAATGTTAAAATACTCTCAATAGTTTCAAGGATTGTTTTTATACTGCATCCCTGTGTGTTCTTGTAGTTCCCGGACGCTAAACGGGTTTTTTTTATTCTATATGTTACGACGTTATATAGTTCAATTATACAAAACCCTATTGATTTGCGCCAGCAAAATAACCATAAAAACTTGTAATAAACAGACAGGTTTTCACATTTATTTTAATTATAATTTATTGATTTTAATTATAATTTATCTTGACCAAATTAAAAAAACCCATATATTGAAATTCATGATTATCGCAATTAAAATCATATTTTAGTTTACTTAGATGGATCTGGATATATGAAAGTTTAGTCGAGGTTTTTAAATACTGCAAGTAGATTTACCGTATAGCAGTATGAACTTGCACTTAATGTGACTCAATAAAAAAATACAGCCGACGTGTTTATATGCATAGCCCTGTTAAAAGCATCTACCTTCTATCATGCTGTGAAGATTAAATAAACAGTACTTCAATAAAATCAAATCAAAATCCTTTATTAACATCAGGACCTCACTTTGTATCGTACAAAAAAGAAAGGAGTTATAAAATATGTCAGTTTTCACATTAAATACGCAGATAAATGTTACCCTGCAAAAAAGAACAACGCTGACTGGACCATTGGCGCAATGGGTAGTGCCGTGGGTCGCGCGTTCGATTCCCGCCGAGGGCCAACATTTTCTATAAACAATTTGTTGGTTGTTTGAGCCTGGGTGTGTATTCGTATTTAAGTATGGTTTTTAAAATTATATATGTAGTATATTTACCAGTTGTCCATCACCATTATATGACAAGTATTAAGTTACTTACTTTGAGCATGGACAACCGTGAGTGTAATGTCCTATATATTTATATTTATAACGCTCGCACGCTGTTGTTGTCTGATATTAGTCTTCCTGGTGTACCACCAGCTATATTTATGCGATATTTATACGTTTTCGACGCGATGAGAGTTTAATGGCTTCGCAGTGTACTTGGCGATACAGAAATATTGAAACATATTGGGAATTGGAACGAAACAGCAATATTTGTTGGTGATCGGAATAATAATTATACACAAACCGAAATATTTCGCATTCCAACTACTGTAACGATTAGTTTTTGATGGTGTATGTATTAATATTGCAGGAAAATGTTTCATAAAGTCAATTAATATTAATATACATATAGACTCTTAAAAATCTTACTTTATTATTATTATTTAATATTATAAATGCGAAAGTTTGTGAGTGTGGATGGATGTTTGTTACTCTTTCACGGAAAAAAAATGGGATGGATTTGGATGAAATTTTACAGTTACATAGGTTGTACACCAGAAAAACATATAGGCTACAATTTGTAATGATTTTATGTAATATAACGATATATGTCAATAAAGTCTGGAAAAATTTAGCCTCTGAGAGCTATCTTGGCGTACGCTGCTTAAACCATCGGAGTTACACAAACATGATGTACCGTAGTATTGTTTGTCATGGAAAGACCAGCGGTGAGACCGTGCGATTCTTTCGAAGGGAACACGAGTTCAAACCCGGGCAGGCACCAATGAGTTTTTCTATTAAAACTCATATGTCTAATTGATAATTGCAATTAATCACACACTTTTCGGTGAAGGAAAACATCGTCAGGAAACCTGCATATCTCTAGAGAATTCTAAAGATATGTGTAACCTACCAACCCGCATTGGAGCAGCGTGGTAGGTCTTAGCTCCAACTCTTCTCTCCAGAAACGGAAAGAGGAGGCTTATGCCCAGCAGTAGGATTGTAACAGGCTATTTCACTGTGCCCAGCAGTATGCGCTCGCGCACCTACTTGTGTCTATGTGTCGTATGTGATGTGTTTGTAAGAGAGCTTGTGTTTATTTGTATGTAAGATAGAATGTTCGAATTTCTCCCTTTATGTCCCCCCTACGACCGTTAGTTCAGATAATTACACGACCGACTCAGACGTTACGTGATCTCCCTATACAATATCTTTTATTTAACATTTAGGACTGTACTTTCAGTTGTAATATTTCACTGTGATACATACAACTTTGACAGGGGTCTGACATTCAATTACCTGACTACATTTAAATGACTTTTAGTTGCTAGTAATTGGGAAAGTTAAATTTAAATAAATTTATGCCGTAAATTGGGTTATTCTACTTATTTCAGTGCTACTCGTACTTGCGACTTCGTTTTTACCAATTAAATTCAAATTCATCTTAATTTAAGTAAACTTGTAAAGTGCTTTTGAATCGTCAACTCCTTTGCTGTTTCTACCGAGAAGAGCCTGCAAGAAACTCGGCAGTTGCTCTATTCGAAACATAATTCTTATAACTAGTTATATTTAGTCATTACTGTCTTGTATAGGGTCGTAAAGTAGTATATCCACACATTCTTATTATCTAAGTAATTTTTTACGTACCTGGAATATTTATTTCTCCCTTCCCAAAAGAAAAACAGGACTTTCACTATAGGTTAAAGTGTTGTTACGTCGGTGCATAAACTTCAACTATGCCTGAATCCATCAATTTTAGTCTAGCTAATAGGCCATGTCAACGTAACAGACAGATAGACTTTCGCATTTATAAAATTAGTATCGATTACACGCGAATTGAATTCCGAGTATATGGAAAAATAGATACATGTCGGTAGGCGGAGAAATCCAGTAAAATTTTGTCAAAAATAAATATCTAATAAGGATCATTGGCATCTTGAAAACACATTTAAGCTTAGTGCAAAATATTATTAAGCATAAGCGGTCTGGCTACGTGTTGCTGTAGCTCAGGGTGGTTACGATTTCCCCTCAAAACAAAACCATCATGGACGATTCAAAAATGCTCTGATCGCTACTTAATTGTTACAGGATTATCCGCTTAGTTAATCTATAAATCGTTTGAAAATTTCATTAAAATTGCTCCAGCCGTTTCGGAGTCTAAAAGAACATACATTATCTTTTATATATAGAACATATAGAAAACTGATAAGAACAAATAAAATGAATATAAAAAAGAAGATTATAGATAAGACGTGAGATGCAAGGACATGGTATGGACGTGCAATGAGGAAAGATGAAAATCATGTGACCAAACGAGTTTTAAACATAAATGTGGATGGAATGGCCGAAAAAGAAATGATTGGATTGTGTGAAGTGCATATAAAAGGAGTAGTGCCAGAGTTGACGAATGATATCAGAGAATGGAAGTGATTTATAGAAGCAGTCGTTACTTTGCGGAATTCGATATTAAAGGCACTGTAACAGAACTACCTCTATATAATCCGCAGGGATTAAGCGAATGCATGGAAAGTTAATGTGTATGAAGCAGGCAAAATTTACGAACCTTACACATGCAGGACAAGCCACCACACGCACCCCAAGGCTCTTCCACCAGCAACATAAGCACACAAGCAGCACACACAACCAACACAACAATCTCGGCGATCGTTTCGCTCCGAAACCGAAGCATCGTCCGGAGGATAGGCTCCACGACAAAATCGCAAAGCAAGAGAAAAAACATATTGCGCCGACCTCACTTAGAGTGGGATAAGGGCAGGGAATGATGATTTAAAAAGCTGATAAGAAAAGAGGACAATTTACTTACCTCGTTGTTATGTATTTTTGATATACTTTTAGAGCTACTCAAAGTCTCATTAAAACACTTTCACCTTAAGTTCAGTCTCTAAGCTACTAAAGTCCTACTAAAGCCCCTCGTCCCCAAAGACTGCAACTTTTATACTTAGCTCTTGGATAGTGTCTTTATGGGCGCTTAGCCGTCGTTGGTTCGTTACAAGTTTTACAGCGGGTACACTGATCCTTAATTTTTATGACAGCTAGTTTTTAAAATATGTTTTAAAGATCACAGTACTTTGGTCTTGTTATACGGGCTATCTATAATATGAAGCAACGTGAGTCCCTTCGCGAAAAGTTCCAAGAAATAGGCATACTGACTGTAGCATCACAATATATATATATATATATTTTTTTTTTTTTTTCCGTGGTTATCATGCAATCAGTCGACAGACTATGAGCAGATGTGTTGTCAGTTGTTATTAACATTCGGAGATAACAACCCCAATGGGAAGAACTCCATGTGTCAGCCGTCTAGTATGTGGCGTCTTTTCAAACGGCGAATCGCCTGTGGCAGTGTCAATTGCACCGCTAAATGATTTGGATGATTTCCAAGTCTTTTTGTGTATGAACAATAGTGTTTTTCAATTTCTTGTTTGACGGTATTTATCTTTAGGTTATCATGGAGCTCGGATATTCGCAAGAACCATGGCGCGTTGGAAATTTGTTTGAGGATATAATTTTGTGTTCTTTGAATTATTTCAATATTGGAGTCACACGTTGAGCCCCAGAGTTCTATTCCATATGTCCAAATAGGTTTTATTATTGTGTTATAAAGAAGTAGTTTGTTTTCTAAGGACAATCTTGCGTTCCTTGAGAGCATCCAATATAGTCCTCTATATCGTCTGTAGATCTCTTCCCTCTTCTTTTGGATATGGTTCCTCCATAACAGCTTTTTGTCAAGGTACATGCCTAAGTATTTCACTATGTCTCTTTGGGGCAGGTGGTTGTTACGAAGCGAGACTGCAGGGCAACCACCTCGACGTAGGGTGAATGTTACTTGGACTGATTTACTAGGACTTACTTCTATTTTCCACTTATTAAGCCATTTGTCAATCTTATTTAGGCTACGCTGCAGGATTGCTGACGCTTCTTGAGGACACTTGCTGCGTGCTAGAATAGCCGTGTCGTCTGCAAATGTAGCCAGAGTGACATCTTCGAATTGTGGGAAATCACTTGTGAAGATCGTGTAAAGTACAGATCCTAGGACTGAGCCTTGCGGTACCCCGGCTTCTATTGGGTAGAACGAAGATGAACATTCGTCTTCTTTGACTTGGAAAATTCTGTCAGAAAGATATGATTTAAATAATCCAAAATACGTATGGGGTAATAATGTTTTAATTTTGAATAATAGACCTGTGTGCCACACTTTATCGAATGCCTGCTGTACATCAAGAAAGGCAGAGGAGCAGTATTCTTTACGTTCTAGCGCATCTCTAATAATTCTGCATACTCTGTGAATCTGTTCAACGGTCGCATGGCGACGACGGAAGCCAAACTGATGGTCAGGGATGACTGATTTTTCATGTAATTCCTTTAAAAGTCTCCGCAATAAAACTTTCTCAAATAATTTTGACAATACAGGCAATAAGCTAATTGGTCTGTATGAACTTAAACTGTGAACTGGTTTTCCCGGTTTTTCAATCATTATGATCTGCGACACTTTCCAAAGAGCCGGAAAATATCCAACTCTTATGATACCATTAAATAAGGCAGTAAGGAAGCACACTCCTTTTCTCGGTAATTCTAGAAGTACTTTCTTGTCGATCAGATCAAAACCCGGTGCTTTTTTGTTTTCCATTTGTTTAATTGTATTAAGTATTTCATTAGGAGTAGTCCGCTCAATTGGCAGATCCAACTGAAAAGGCTGTTCAATCACTAATTGTATTTCTGCATCTGTATGTGTGGTAGAATTTTCATCACCATTTGGTTTAAATATCTTCGCCAGGTGCTTACCAAAAGCATCAGCTTTTTGTTGTTGACTTCTTGCCCACAAGTTTCCTTCGAGCTTGAGTGGTGGTTTGGATTTTGATGGTTGATTTAACTGTTTGGTAGCTCGATAAAGTGAGAAGTTGGTGTTACTTGTTGCTGTAAGAGATTGCAAATAATGTTCTGTTGAGGCATCATTTACTTCGGCTATAACTTTTTTAAGGTCTTTTATAGCTTTGTTAAATGCAGTTTTGTCTTGTGGATGTCGACTAGTATGCCATTTTTTACGCAGCCGTCTTTTTTCCATTATTTGCTGTCTTATTTCAGAAGGAACAATGTTGTGCCTCGGTGATGGGTTGTAAATGTCTGGTGTGCATTGCCAACAAGCGGACTGGACTGTCGTCATGAACTCTTGAGTTGCACTGTCTATGTCATCCTCAGATTTAAGAGCTATTTGCAGATGGAGCTCATCATTGACCATCATTCTGAATGCCTCCCAATCTGTTTGTTTGTTATAAAGTTGTAGCCTTTTTAGTCTTTGTGTTACTTTGACACTCATGGTTAGGATAACAGGGATGTGATTGGAAGAACCATCCAATAATGAAGTGACATTAAAAAACAGTCGGGTAAGACCTTTTGAAATAAATAAGTCTATGACGTCAGGAAGTCTATTTGGGTCTGTAGGCCAGTGTGTAGGCTCTGGCGTAGCTATTGTAGTGAGGTGATGGGTATCCACAGATTTTTTTAGGTTCCTTCCACGAGTGGTAATGAGTCTGGAACCCCAGTGTAGGTGTTTCGCATTCCAATCGCCTCCAGCCACAAAACGACTTCCAAGGCTTTCAAAGAATTTAGAGAATAGCTCCTCAGATATCCCATGTTTAGGTGGACAGTACACAGCTGAGATGTTGAAGTCACCATTTCTATCTGAGACAGCTACTGAGGTAGCTTGTATTTCTTCAGTACAGTATTGTGGAAGTTGATAATGTTTTATTGTAGCTTTTATTATGACAGCAGTTCCACCATGAGCTGTTCCATCTGGGTGATTTGTATGGTATATATTGTATCCTTTAATCTTTATTAGACTACTTCTAACAAAGTGTGTTTCTGATATCAGTAATATGTCAAGCTTATGCATCTGAAGTAGCACTTCTACTTCATCTTTGTTGGGGGCTAATCCATTAATGTTCCAAGTGCATATTTTTAGATCTATTTTGGCGTCTTAGATATCAATGTAGTTATGAGTTGAAGTAATGAACTCATTTGTTGTAAGAGTAAATCAATTTTTTCAGATTGTTTTACAAACATGTGCTCTAGTGTTTTAAGTGGGATGGACGGTGTATCTGACGTCATACCAGTAAACTTTGATGTGACCGCTTCTGCATATGTTTTCCTATCCTTCTTTGTGGGTGGTTGGGATGATGCCTTAGCATCTATAGAATTTAAATTAATTGTGTGAATATTACCTTCTTCTCTTTGTACTTGGTGATCTTTCTGTTGTCTTATAGGTCTTTGTTTGTGGGTTTTTCTTAAAAGGATTTCCTTATATACCTCACATCCTTTATAGTTGGCTGGATGTGGACCCAAGCATAAGGCGCACATAGCTGGTGTATTCCTGTCAGTTTTTAAACATGCCGATGTTTTGTGGTCGCCTGCGCACTTAACACAGCGAAAGGGTTTCATACAATAGTTTTTCGTATGACCATACTGTTGGCACCTTTGACATTGTACAACTGTTTTACGTTTTCGTGGATCTTCTATTATTACAGTTTGATGGTATATGACTTTTATATCCTTTACTGCTTTATTACTGGAACCAGCAAGTAGGTTTGCAAAAAATGTAGTGGTAGGTTTCTTATCAGGTCCAAACTTAGCATTAATGATTTCTCCTATTACTTTATTGCCTGTTTCTTCAATAGCTTCTTGAATGGCTTGTATAGGTGTTGAGTGATGTAAATTACGTATAACAATTCTGTAACTTCTGTTGTCTTTTCGATTAAAAGTGTGTCCAATAAGGCCATTTTCTCGTATTACTGTTATTATTATTTTATATATGCTGACATCATAGGTTAGTATTTTTAATTGATTTCTGTTGATGATTTTGTATGTAAACTCAGATTTATTTGTAACTGTTTCAAGAAGTTCAGTAAGTTTATTTAAATCCTCAACACCATATAATATTATGGGTGGAGGTTTGCTAATCTTCTTATTCTTTATTTCATCTAGGTGTTCTTCAGTTAAATCCACCGTTAAACCGCTAAAGCTATTGCTTGTTTCAACCTTATCGGGTGAAGGTGTATCAGCCAATTTTTTCCTTTTTGGGTTTCTGATTAATGGTATTTTTTGCCAATCTGGTGGTTGTACATTTGAATCCTTTTGTTCAACTGCCATATGTATATCATCTTTTTGCTGAAGTTTAGAGCATGTTTCTTCATCACTAGGGCAAAGTAGGCTGCTCATGGACATGCTCCGTGGTTTCGTCACAAATAAGCTTGGATGGAAAGCTTGCTGCACTAGTCTCTTTCCAGTAACATTTACAGTCACTGGAGCCTGGTTACTCACTCCAGTGGTGTCTTCGGTAGCAGATTTCACACTGTCCGGCCCGGGTACCGGAGAGCGCCGGGGGTTAGCCGGGTTGCATGACAAAATACTTTCTCTATTGTTGGACATTTCATAGAAGGGGGGTTTGGGAATAACACCTGTAGTACTTTCCCAAGGTACTACTGCCACTATTTCTGAGGGTATTTAATTCCTCATGGTTTGTGGTAACCATGGACGGGTTATTGACCGCCGCCCGTTGCTCGGCGTTGTCAGCTCGTTTTGCACCACCCAGGGGGCACGTGTAGGGTGGGTCTTATAGGAAAAGGTGGTAAGTCCTACGGACGCGAGCGACATTCACCCCCCTATATATAGTAATATTCATACAATATATATATAGTAATATTCTATTTGTACGGAAAAATATAAGTACGTATAAAACAAAATTTGATGTATATCATAGACATACGAGAGGTCACAAACAGCTTGCGATACCTGCGTCGCGACTCAGCAGAGTTAGCAACTCATTTGTTGGTCTCGCTATTCGCTTCTATAGTAAAATTCCTCAATCCATTCTAGACCATTGTACAGAAAAATTCCAATTAAGTGTAAAAAATATGCTTATACGTAAAGCATATTACAAAATTGAAGAATATTTGTATGATAAGAAAGCCTGGATTTGAAAATCCTTTCAGCTTCATACAGGACTGCGGTTTAATAATGTATAATTGAAAATATTTAAAAGATTGACCGCCGAGTTTCTTGCTGGTCCTTCTCGGTAAGAGCTGTTGCTCTTCCGAACCAGTTGTAGCTTCATTAATCTTATTGATGCTTGACGATTGAAAAGTGCCTGAAATGGATTATTTAAATAAAGATTATTTTGATTTGATTATATGAATTGCGATGAATATTAAAGTAGATTACTAATATGCTTTGTAGATATAGGCTAGGTAGAGCGTAATGACTCCACACGACTGACATAACATTTTACTAAAAAGTTTTTAATTATAATTTTTTACTAATATTACTTACTATTGTTACATGCGAAAAGAGTTTGTAATGTAATTGTAATCATAAAGTTCAAATAGGACGGCGGCAGATTACAAACGTGTTAAAAAATCGTAAATATATGTAATAGAGTTCAAATTCACTTGACGCTAATTCTATGGAATATTCCGATTGTTTACGATCCCCCCTAGGACTCGCAAACGTTCGCGAACATTGTCGTCATCGGTTCGTTCGACTTATGAGCGGACGTATCGTGAGCTTCGACGTTCAGTTTGCGAATAGCGATCAAGAGCGAATAATAATAGAGGCGAAAATAAAAGTGAAATAATAGTGACCTCGGTTTTCTTATTGGACAACGAACTGTATAAAGACTGTAAGTACTAAGTTTGTAGTGAAAAGTTGAATAAAGTGTTTTTAACGAGTCACAGGTATTTTCATCCAAATCCATGAACCCCTGTACGTAAACACTATTGATATACTTTATTATTTGAATGATTTGATTACAAACAACAAAGTAAGAAGTTGAAATTTATATAAAAATTAGTAGTACTCGCGAATTAGTCTGCGCGACGTCGTTCGCAACGACTTTCGATATTATTTCTTTCACGTTCATCATCATCCTCCCTGCCCTTATCCCACTCTAAGTGGGGTCGGCACAACATGTTATAAACATGTTGTCACGTGATTTGGTTACGTATTTTACGACCGGCCGCCTGCCTGACATCAACTTACCTTAGTCATATTTTACGACTCCTCGGTAAGAAAGAGGATGGTCTATTCTACTCAACCGGATACCACACGGTGGGTCAAATTACCTTAGTCGCCTTTTACGACCCCTCCGTAAGAAAGAGGGTGGTCTATTCTACTCAGCCGGATACCACGTGTTTAAATTCCTGTCTGTGTTTCTTTCATTTCTCGAAGGTAAAACGGGAATTTTTTATTATATATATTACCCCGGTGTATAAGCTTTAATTATTTAAATTTTCATCAATATTGGTCAAGCTTAGCCGTGAAAACATAATACGCAGACTTTCGCATTTGTAATAGGACGGATTTTTATAAAAATTCGATACTGTATTTTTCAATTCAATAAATACTTAAAGTAAGACGCCGTAAGATGCTGCTCAGTAAACTAAGATTTCTCTGCCACAAGTTGGCAAATCGGACGGGTCCATTATGTTTCCGTTGCGACAATTTTTAGCTCACGTCCGTTGGCAGCCTTCCAAAACTCCTAAACTTGACTCTATTTTCACAACTTGCTGATACAGATTACTTCGTATATTTATGCTCTCTTGAATACAATAATGTATTACAAATAATTAAAGGAAATGTTTTCCTGATCATTTGAGAGACACTTGAAACTTAGGTATATTCCATTTGGTCGTTCTCCTGCCTTTATCCAACTCTGTGTGGGGCCGGCACAACATGTTTTAAACATGTTGTTCTAGACTTGGCGTGTTATTTTACGACTAGACGCCTGCCTGACGTCAACTTCCCTTAGTCGCCTTTTACAAACATCTCGGTAAGTAATGAGGGTGGTCTACTCAATCAGATACCACACGGCGGATAATTGTTGGTTGTACTTACCCAACTCCTTTTAGCCTTTAGTAATTAAGAACATTTCTAGTGCCCTTTTAACTACTAAATAATTGAAGTTTTTTAATGTTACATAGTCATTTATTACAAAATATTTACTCATAAAAATATAAATCAGCGTATCACATTTTTTTTCTAGAATTCAAATTTTAAGCATAAAAGTAGTTCTTGTGAGTTAACCATAAGAGATAGAGACATGCTATTGCGGACTTTTTTGTAGTAGTTTTATAGATCTACAATTCTCTAGTACATTACTTTAGCGTATTTCTGCTGGTTGACGCAGCTCACGCGACTTAAGCTCCCAGCAAATATTTTTTTTGACAACTGCCCAATCTCTTCAACATAATGTAAATAATACCGATATGTACTATTTACCTAAACCATCCGGTAATATTGCACTATCTTTTGGTGAAAACCGTACAAAAACCCGTTTTGAGAAAATCGATTACATACAGACAGACAGTTTTTTGGGACTTTGTTTTATAATAAGTATAGATGAAAATAAAAACAGCTATAATACCTTGTTTGGCGAGTAAAGTGAACTAAAAAGTATTTCTGCCGTACAGTACCCAATTAATGTTAACTTTAATTCGTCACTTTGTGCCAGTCCCAGTAACTGCCGCAGCTTTGTTGAAGACCTTAATTTCACGTAGTTACCGGCTTCAGTTTTACTGGCAATTAACTGTTGGTAGGGTGGCAAGGCTTGGATTTATTTTAACATCATAATAATATGTTTGAAACCCATTTTTGGGCGGGAACTGGTCATTTAAAATGCAATCATCTGTACAGTACATCTGGTTACATTGTACATTGTTAAAAAAAGCACATATACGAAGACGTTCTTATTCTAAGAGGGATCTCTTCCAGTCAATTTTTGAGTAACAAAAGGAGAAGACAGTGAAATACAGCTAATATAGAAAGAAAGAAAAATAAAAATAACGAAAACATATGTACTTAGATAAAATCAATTCTCTCTGATTTGTACTGTTTGACGTTAAATTGTTATATAATGGTTTCGTAGTGTATGTCTGTCAATATGTGAAGCGGTTCTCGACGAGATTTAGAAGAAACCCTGTTATTTCATTAGATTTATATTTGAAGTATGTTTAAGAAGATGTTATATTTTTTAGGTTTAAGTTTTCCGTTTCCATTCCATTATTACATTAGAAAGACAAAAAATTGTTTGTATATTCGCTTTTTTCGCTAAATTTTGTAATTACTATGGAACTTGCCTCTAAAGAGGTTAAAACAGCTTTTAATAGTTTAAATGTCAGAAAAGTACTCATTAATTGCTTCTAAAATTTTGAACATAAAAGTAATTTTTGAGTTGAACATAAGAGATAGAGACATGCTGACGCAGATTTTTTTGTAGTATTTTTGTGGATCTATAACTATAAGTGGCGCATGCGATTATTACTCCCGGAACTTTAACTTTTTTCCTTAGAACCGCGCGACAACACAATTTACTTAAAACCGTAGTGTACTATTAACTTAATCCTTACGGAAATATTACACTACCTTTTAGTAAAAACAGTACAATAATCCGTTCAGTAGATGTTGAGAAAATCGATTACATACAGACGGACAGCTTTTAAGGACTTAATTTTAAATAAGAATAGATAGATATAGATATTTTTTTTTTAAGAAAATGAAAAAGGTAAATTTTTTGTTGTTATCGGGTTAGAAGACACGCTAGAATTTAATGTCTTATTTTATAATTAAATGTACCTGCGAATTCGCCCGCGTGTTATTTTAAATATAAAAATAGTTATTGTAAATCAACCTTGTGAGATAGTGACATGCCGTTGCGGACTTTTTTGTAGTATTTTTATAGATCTACAATTTTCTACTACAATACTTTAGCATATTTTAACAACTACTCGATCTGTTCAATATAATTTACATAATACCGATATGTACATAACCAAAATCATCCGGAGGTATTGCACTATCTTTAGGTGAAATACCTTACAAAGATCCGTTCAATAGATCTTGAGAAAATCGATTACATACATACAGCTTTTTGGGGCTTTGTTTTATAATGGATATAGATGTAACAGCGCGCATTATAATGGTGTAGAATTGGGCAAAAGTTTTTAAGTAAAAAGCGTCGCCGCTATTGACTTAATCCAACTTTAGCGGTTGTCTAACTTGTGTCGAAACATCTTACGGAATCTTTGCCAAGTTTGAGCAGCCCCTCATCTCACTGCGGTCGTGGAAATCGTGACGCTTCTATGTAAATTAATTCATGAGAATTAAGCATAATTTATGAACCTAGTCGTCTGTATTCCGCCTACAGTTTTTTAATCGAAATTATTTTTTTATTAATAAAAAATTAAATGGGTGTCTAATTGGGCCGCCGTGTGGTATCCCTCATTTATTACCGAGGTGTCGTAAAAGGCGACTAAGGTAGGTTGACGTCAGGTAGGCGGCCGGTCGTAAAATACGTAGCCAATTCATGTGACAACATGTTTGTTACATGTTGTGCCGACCCGCCGTGTGGTATCCGGCTGAGTAGAATAAACCACCCTCATTTATTACCGAGGTATCGTTAAAAACGGCTAAGGTAAGTCGGCGGGCAGGCGGTCGGTTGTAAAATACTAAGCCAAATCATCTAACAACATGCTTAGAACATGTTGTGCCGACCTTACTTAGAGTGGGATGAGGGCGGGAGAATGAGAGGTGTCAAATTGGGGACTCGTATTATGTATATTTATGTTAATTGCAAGACTAAGTTTTCAACTGCGTGTATAACGTTATATATGTTATAGCATTGCAATCAATGTTCGTTTTATTAAATCTGTATTTGCTTGTTTCTAGATTCTTCCCGTGACTTTGTCTGCGTTGTCTAAAATGACTTTATATTAAAAATAACAAAGTTCCATTGCTTCGTTTAAACGTTTAAAAATATAAATAAACACGTTTTCACATTTATAATACTAGCATGGATAATTTTGTCTCATTCAAATCTTTTCACGAAGAAATGATGAGGTTCATTAAAGTGAACTTTAGAATCTCAGTTTCGAGGGCGATTATTCAACGATACGTACTTAAGTGTTTATAATTTATATACAAAAGAGAACTATAATTTATGTTTCTTGTAGACTCCAAAACTAGACCTATTTGAATGAAACTTTCAACACTAAGGTTGACCCAGTAGATATTGCTGTGAAGTTTAGTGGCAATGAGAACATTTTTTTCAATTGTCAGTGACAGATTTAATTCGAGGGGAAGTTGAAACCAAACTGAGCCACAGCAACGCGTGACTGAACCGCTATCTATACTTATTATAAAACAAAGTCCCAAAAAGCTGTCTGTCTGTATGTAATCGATTTTCTCAAAATCTACTGTACAGATTTCACCAAAAGATAGTGCAATACTTCCGGATGGTTTAGGTATATAGTACATATTGGTATTATGTAGATTGTGTTGAAGAGGTCGAGCAGTTGTTAAAAAACTTGCTTGCTGGGAGCTTTAATCGCGTGCTCTGCATAAACCAGCAGCATATGCTAAAGTAATGTACTAGAGAATTGTAGATCTATAAAAATACTACAAAAAAGTCCGCGATAGCCTGTCTCTATCTTTTATGGTTAACTCACAATAACTACTTTTATGTTTAAAATTTGATGTCTAAGAAAAAAAATGCTAATTATACTATAAATCTCATTTGTTAATTTTATTTTTTATTTCCCACTAAGATATTCCCGTGAAACTCAATTTATTGGTCACCTAGCAATACCTATTGCCGTAACTGCCTTCTTTCAAGCAATACTAAACTTGCGTAGCCTTAACAAGAACTACGAGGAATAATTATGGAGTGCAGCGCCGTTTGACTCGGAAAAGTCGGAAAATTTAAATTGTGAATGAGGAAAGTAATGAAATACGTGCCCTACATCCTTTTGACTGCCCAGATCTTTGATAGAGGCATACAGAACCCTCGTATGAGCCAGCTCAAATTACTCTTTGTTTTTCGCCGCTTCAAAACAATGTGCTATTTAATTTCATTTATTACTTGCATATACAAATAATTGCACAAAAGGCGAGCTTAGTGCTTTATTATCTTATTATATATTATATTACTTTTACCATTATCATTGTAATTTGTCAAATGTTAAGAAACTCATTAAAATTTTATGTACGCATAATAACAAATCTTAATTTGACCAAATCCTATTTTCATCCTATGGAAAACAAAAATAGATTCTATAATAAAATCTCGCAATCTACGTCAACTTTACCATTACAGCAGTTTAAAAACACTGAAAGGGAGGCTAATACAAAAAGCCTACTTTAATTGAGGGTTACTTAGACGATAAGAATGCGTGGATGAAGCTACTCTTTGAACCTGTACAAGACAATAACTATATGTAACTAGTAAAAAGAATTATTCTTCGAAAAGAGCAACCGCCGACTTCTTGCCGGTTCTTCTCGGTAGGAACAGCTTTCCAACCAGCAGTAGATGTTGACGATTCAAAAGCACTTGTTTACAAGTTTACTTGAATAAATAATATTTTGAATAAGAAATTGAATATGATATGATAATGAGATAATAATAAAAATACTTAGGAAATCCTAATATAAATAAATATAAATATATGGGACACTTACACACACGGTCGTCCGTCTCCAAAGTAAGTAACTTAATAAGTATTAACACAAGTGTGTTATGGGTGACGGACAAGTGGTAGATATACTACATATATAAGTTTAAATACATACTTAAATACAAATATACACCCAGGCTCGAAGAACCAACAAATTGTTTTAAAGAAAATGTTGGCGCTCGGCAGGAATCGAACCCGCGACCCGCGGAGCTGAGGGCAGGGGTCACTATCCACTGCGCCAACGGGCCAGTCAAATGTAAAAATGAATCGCTGAATGTGATGCTAAGCGCAAATCTCGAGAGTAACTGAACCGATTTTATAAATTCTTTTTTTTAATATTCCTTTAAGTACGAGAATGGTTGTTACGGTAAGAAAAATTGTAAAAAGTCTAAAACCAACATTTCTCTATATTCCAGACAAAAGATTCGTTATAATACAGAAACTGTAACAGAACTACTTTGCTACAATCCGCGCGGGTTAAGCGAATGCATGCAATGCTAATGTGTATGAAGCAGGCAAAATTCACTCATCTTAAACATGCAGGACAAGTCTCCCCATGCATCCCAAGATTCCCCAACACCAGCAACAATGCACATTAGCTTTTTTTTATATCTTTATTTTTAAGGGACTTAAATATCTACAGATACATGTCAGCCCCATCGTAACCTAATAAGACCAAAATCTAATATTATAATTAAATCTTAACTTTGTGGTCATTTTTGAGAGAAGCACTAATAGACTCATAAACTTTTACGGCCGAATTGCTCAAAGGAAATGCTAAGATTGAATTTAAAAAACCAACATTACATTTAAATTTAAATCAAAAATTAGTGATTCTATCAAAATTCGGTTTTTGTCACATACCAAAATTAAGTGATATAGCTTTGTATGCATTCGATTAACCCGCACGGATTATAGCAAAGTAGTTCTGTTATAATTTCCGTAATGTGGAATTCGGGATGGCAATGAAGAGAGAGGTCATTACGTAGAGAGGCCGCGATCCGGAGATGGTACTGATGGTGGGATGTGGGCAATGTGAACAAGTTTACCCTGTCTTCGCCACCAACAGCGTGCAGCACTAAAAGGTTTTTAGACAGTGAGAGTCAGCCATTCCCGTCGTACCGCCCAAAATGAATTATCCAGTCATAAAAAAAGGGATAGAAGTCGGAACGTTTAGTTATAGGAATACTAAGGATTGCGCCACTAAAGCTAGTGAAATTCCATATTTTCCACCCGACTAAACTCCGTAAATTTGTTTCGTAAACAAATAATCACTGTAAAATAATAACTGGAATTAATTACACAACAAATAAACACATACAAGAGAATGCAAACAGAATATATGAATTGAATCGCAAACAATTACATATTTGCACGATGCAAAAATTTCAACAATCCATCCGCAGTCGAAAATATAAATATAGAGAATGATAGCAGCGAAAATTTTTTACGAAATCATATATTTGAGTTCTTTTATATAACAGCCGAGAGATCGTTAGGCTCTCTTCAGCGCGGCCTGCTTCAAGTATTATTCAACTATATCCGGAAAACTATAATGAACTATATATATAATTCGGAAAACTATATATAAAATGTTTGTGACTGCATTAAGCATTACATAGAGTTGTCTTTATTCAACTAAACTTCTCCAGCCCTTATCCCACTGTAAGTGTGGTCGGCACAACATGTAACAAACATGTTGTCCTATGATTTGGCTACGTATTTGACACCGGCCGCCTGCCTGACGTCAACTTACCTTAGTCGCCTCTTACGACACCTCGGTAAGAAAGGAGGGTGGTCTATTCTATGCAGCCGGATACCACACGGCATTTACCTTAGTCGCCTCTTACGACACCTCGGTAAAAAATGAGGGTGGTCTATTCTATGCAGCCGGATACCACACGGCATTTAACTTAGTCGCCTCTTACGACACCTCGGTAAGAAAGGAGGGTGGTCTATTCTATGCAGCCGGATACCACACGGCATTTACCTTAGTCGCCTCTTACGACACCTCGGTAAGAAATGAGGGTGGTCTATTCTATGCAGCCGGATACCACACGGCATTTAACTTAGTCGCCTCTTACGACACCTCGGTAAGAAAGGAGGGTGGTCTATTCTATGCAGCCGGATACCACACGGCATTTACCTTAGTCGCCTCTTACGACACCTCGGTAAGAAATGAGGGTGGTCTATTCTATGCAGCCGGATACCACACGGCATTTAACTTAGTCGCCTCTTACGACACCTCGGTAAGAAAGGAGGGTGGTCTATTCTACTCAGCCGGATACCACACGGCTAAGTTGTCTTTATTCAACGTAGATTATAAAATATATAAAACTAGCCTTTACCCGCAACTTCGTTCGCATCGACTGTAGTAACGGAATAAATAACAGTCTCTGTCACTCACCAATCCTGCAAATATCTCCAACACAAAAATGAGTTCGATCCGGGAAGACTGAGAGAGATTTCGTTTTCTCGAAAACATAGTTTAATTATTTCATTATTTGATAATTTATCCAGTAAATAGAAAACAAAATATATGTAAAAGTTCTTAAACTATAACTTTCGATGTAAGCCAAATAATGTGATATAAAAACTTCATAGAATTACAGATTTAACTTGACCTTGCCACATTACGAATAAAAAACTATGCTTTGTAGATAATGTCATCCTAATACAGTTGAATTTACAGGATTTGTGTAGTCTATATGCGATCCCGGTATATAAGGAATAATTGTGCTCGATTTCATCGATATTGGTTAAATGGATTTGCCTTGAAAACCTAATAGACGGATAGACAGACTTTCACATTTATAATATAAGGTCTCGCAGTTCAGCATTGGCGCATGTCGTTTTTTTTTTCAAAATATTATTTATTCAAGTAACTTCTAAACAAGTGCTTTTGAATCGTCAACTTTACTGCTGGTTCGGAAAGCTTTTTCTACCGAGAAGAGCCAGCAAGAAACTCGGCGGTTGCTCTTTTTAAAATATAAATCTTAGAACTAGTTACATTTAGTCCTTACTGTCTTATACAGGGTAGAGGAGCTATATCCACACATCCTTATCATCTAAGTAATCCTCAACAGTATAGTAGGCTTTCTGTATGGGCCTCTTTTTAACAGTTAAACTGCTTTAATTTAATTTCTAGGGGCTGCTGCCAGAGTAACATAATAGAAACCAGTTTATAATATAAATAAAACAAGAGAACAAAACAAGTTCAGGAAACAATCTACTTTAATAAAGAATATTTGGAATTTGAATTTAAAGTTCATTCACGACTGCTAGATCGTATCAACTTATCTGACCAAGACTAGCTATAATAAGATCTAAACCTGTGAGGCTCTAATCATCATATGAGTCGACGTTTAGAATGAGTCTGGCTTAATACTGACTCCGTTATATAAAGACAATCTCCGTCACATGAAAGCATTTGCTTTCGCTCTTGGTCATATGTTCCGTACCCCGTTTCCGTTAACTTAAGAAACAGAAACTCATTTGACTATTTCTGCTTACGATGTATATTCAAAATTCCATGAATACACATAAATTGAAGCCGCTTTTTGCTTTGTTTAAGGCTTCTTACGAAACATAAGATTTTTGGAAATTTGATTATTTAATTTGGCTTAAAGTTTAAGCGAAGATACGTTGTTTGCACCGTCACTTATCCATGTCGGTCGAGAACCGGGTGCTGTTAATAGCATTATCAATCCTGACTCGCAGCTAACTAACTCGATACTAAGTTTGCAGAACTGAAGCTAACAAGAACGCTCTTAACAGCGTCGGGAACTTGGTTGAAATCCATCCTAATATCATTAATAAACTTATGTCTCTATGTCACGTTTTCACAACTAAACTGGTCATTAAACAATATTGATGAAAATTGTAAAACTAGGCTGACAAATTGGATTTAAAATTGACATTTTTCATTCGGGAACAGTATAGACATTTGTAATTGGGAATATTTTAACGCTTCACTTAAAGCAACAAAGTTTCAAATACTTGTTTGCGCTAGTGGTTTAACCCTGCTTTAGGCTACGCAGGTTTTTAAATACATTCTGAGATTTTAAATACATTATAAATAATTTATAGAATTAAGCGTTGATTTGCGGAGATCCATAATACAAAAGTAATGATAAAATCATCATCTTTCGCTATAATCCGCGATACAGTAAATGGAAAATATATATAGTGTTAAATGTATAGTGGACTATCCGTATTTTCATACCCGATACGTGCAGGATTCGTAAAAACACATGCACAAACCTCCACCACTTCCACCACAATACACAAGCACTACACACATTCATTATCACAAATTCAACAATCGTTTCGTCTCGTAACCGAAGCATCATCAGGAGATAGACTCCACGACAAAATCGCAAAGCGATTGTTGAGTTTGTAATAGTGAACGTATGTAGTGCTTGTGTATTGTGGTGGAAGTGGTAGAGGTTTGTGCATGTGTTTTTACGAATCCTGCACGTATCGGGTATAATACGGATAGTCCACTATACATTTAACACTATATATATTTTCTATTTACTGTATCGCGGATTATAGCAAAATAATTTTATTATTACTTTTGAAATATATAAGTCGGTTAGCAAGTGGTGTTAAAATGAATGGAAAGGTGAATGACAGTAGACCTAAGTTCATTTACATCAAGCAAATATGCTTGTAGCGGTGAAGTTTAATTTCAATAAACGAGCCAGCAGCTCGCAGTTTACTCGAGGTGGTGATGAACTTTCGCATAGTTCAACACAATAGTTGTGCAATATATCTCATTGTGTAACTTTCATATTTTTATTAAAGCTTTCGTTGCCAGCGGCAGAGCTCTACCTACACATATGTTATAGAAACGAGAGAATGAAAAAGACATCAACATTATATGCGTTTCGATATATATTTATTGTAATACAAAACATATTGAACAAGAAGTTTTCCTTTGCTTTGTGCTTTTCCTAGCACAATTTTAACAGGCAATACTTTGTGTTAAGCACTGAAGAGATATAAAAAATTTCATAAAATTAACCCTTTTTAAAGAGATACAAAATTGGGATTGAATAATTTATTTTTTCAATATACTTATTTATTTCATTATATTGTCACCGGTTCTATTTATTTATTTCTTTATTGTACAAACATAAAAATATAAAAAAGAAAGAAAAAAGCACTTGTACAAAGGCGGACTTATCCCTAAAAGGGATCTCTACCAGCCAACCTTTGAGTAACAGAAAGAAAATGACAAGAAGTGAAATATGGATAATGAAAAAAGAAAGGAAGAAAAAGAAATATAACGAAACACTATATACATAATTATGTTAAAAACGATGCAATATAGATAATAGTGATTATTTGAAGTATATTTTAAATAACGTAATTTTTGTATATAAAAATATAAAGAATTATAAAACGATAGGTGATGTATATAATAGACAAAGTAGGAACCGACATAAGCTTGCGACTCCTGCTTTGCGCCTAGCAAAAGTACGTAAATCGTTTGTGGGTATGGGTATAAGATTCTATAATAAAATACAGCAGTTTAAAAACACTGTTAAAAAGAGGCTGATACAGAAAGCCTACTATACTGTTGAAGATTACTTAGATGATAAGGATGTGTGGATATAGGTGCACTTCTACCCTGTACAAGACAGTAATAAATAAATGTAACTAGTTCTAAGATTTATATTTTAAAAAGAGCAACCGCCGAGTTTCTTGCTGGCTCTTCTCGGCAGGAACAGCTTTCCGAACCAGCAGTAAAGTTGACGATTCAAAAGCACTTGTTTACAAGTTTACTTGAATAAAGAATATTTTGATTTTGATTTTGATTTGAAAATTAAAATGTAACGATTTCATTAGTGGATATACAAATTTAATTTAATACTAATAATAAGCTGCTAAATTTAATTTAAATGACTTGAGACAAATATTTTCTAGTCTGACTTAAATTTATAGGGAAGGAGATTTGCGGATTGATACAGGTAAATCATTCCACAGCTTTACACCTTGAAAGCTAAATGATCTCGAGTAAGTCAGTGAGGAGCATCTAGGGAAGGCAAGATCTAACGTATTTATAGATCTTAGCCGGCCACATCCAACATCCGACAAGAAGTTGAAACGCTCTTTAAGATATATTTGAATTAAAGGATTAAAGGATTAAAGAGTACTTGATAATTAATGTTGAGAGAGGCGGGCGTTCCCGCCGCGATAACACCGCGTAAAGAGCTCATGAATAAGAGCCCCGTATGGGCTTGAAACTAGTCGGGCTCATCCGATAAAATAAGACGTGAGTATAGCCGGTCTCTCAACATTAATAATGAATACCACTCACGATAGTTTAAATTCAAAAAGTACTTGATAAGCTTACCAAGTTTGATTTAATATGTCCGCTCAAAGTGGGTCAAAAATTTTAAAATGAGGCGTGTAGTGTACGTGGGTTGACATGTGTGTATTTGTATAACCTTTTAACCATAATTTAAAACCATAACCATAATTTGTATACCTTGTATATTTATATACAAGACACATACATGAATATCCTCACACTAACTCACACTAACACTTACGTACAAAGAAACATTGCACTGTCTCAAACGCACTCACGTTTTAGTACACGAGAACTCTTTGTGAGAGTGGACGTGTAGTGACATGTTGTTACTTGTAGTGTGTGTTTGAGCCTGTGCTTTATTCTTACAACATTAGTATATTTATACATCAAATTGAACACTACAAGGCGGTTACATTAACATAATATTTATTAGGTATAGAGGTCGATGGCAAGAAAAAGCATCCCTTCCTGTAAAGATGAAATAAAATGGTTTCTAGAGAAGCATAATCTGTAAAGTTTTGCTAACAATATAGGGGGAGGCCGGTGTCACAATGGCTTCATCCCCTTAATGTATTCATAAAATCCCAACAATACAAAGCTATGTTTAAAATTCAGTCCATCACGAGCCGTCTTGAACATGAACCGAGCAAATATTTCCATTGAAACCGCTGTAGCCGAGAGGCTGTATTTTCTCTTTCATTTTTTTAACCACAGGTCTTTTATACTAAAAGATGTCGGTTTAATAATCGTATTGAACAACGTGCATTTAAAACACACTAATAATAATCTATGGAATTAGGCGTTACTTTGCGGAGATCCATAATACAAAAGTAATTATAAAATTATTTTTAAGTAAAAAGAAAATATATATAATGCTAAATTTACTATCCGTTTTTTTAATACCAAATACATGCAGGATTCTTAAAAACGCATGCACAAACCTCCACCACCACCACCACAATACACAAGCACTACACACGTTCACTATCCCAAAATCAACAGTCGTTTCACCTCGCAATCGAAGCATCATCAGGAGTTAGACTTTACGATAAAATCGCAAAGCGAAGCATTATCTAAACAAGCATGGTTATATAGTAATCGGTTCAACCCCACCATTTATTTTATTATGCCTCCAAACACGTGTAACAAGTTTAAACTTGAAACATTTATCTGATCATTAATGAGGGTGCCATTGTTATGCTTTATAATCTCAAGTTGTTCTAAAATATTTAATCGCAAGCTTTTGTCAAAAGTGTGCAGGATTTTGAAGCAATGGTCGTTAGGAACTCTATGAACGTTTTCTAACAGCTTTCTTTTGTTAGTCTGTTACGCTTTCAAAACTAATTGGCAATTTAGAACAATTTAATTTTATAAATCTGTGTAAATATAGGTAATAATTAACCGTTTTCGCTGAAGCAGAAGGAGAAAAACATATAGAAATTATTACCCCTCAAACATCATGATAAACGGATGGAATAATTTCGCTTCACGTCCTAGTTTATCGTGTTAGTCACAAGAAGGTTCTAAAGAGAGAAAAAAAATCAATGGGTTGCACTCCGGGAGTGCCGGCAAAATTGTAAACTTGAATATTAACGTAGTGCAATCATTTATTTCGTAAAACACAATATTCATTTACGCCCCGCTGGCGGTCTATTCTCCTTCCGTCTTACGAATTTCCGATCAGGTCAGGATCGCTATTGCAAGCTCAGCCATTTATAAGAATAAGAATAAGAATACCTTTATTTATATAATTGCACTACTATTATAACTATGCACTTATATAACAACAAAATATTCAAAAATACGGATAATAGCAGTGCAATGGTATAAAATGGTAGCTACTCAGCGATTGTTGAGCTGGGAAGACCAACACTGATTTTCAGTAGCAGCCGAACATTAATACTAGTACGTCCCAACGTCAGTAACAACATTAGAAATAATAAAATAAATTAACAATTTGATGATATAGAATCAAAGAATATAAATAATAAAAATATGAAATAAAACCGCAATAGAAAAATACTATATAAAATACAATAATCATCTATACATCTATACATGTGACTTAAAAATTAACAGTTAGCGTGGCACAACTATAAGGAAAATATATGTAATGCAGCTTATAATTATAATAATACTTGATAATACATATAAATAATATATTGTATATACATAATAAAAATAATTACGATAAGTATTTTAAGAAAGTAATATAGTATGTATTTACACTCCCTTCTGTTTTTCCAGCAAAAAAATCTTATATTTTACACGGAAAGAGTGTATTGATTGTAAATTACGTATCGGTGGAGGAAGGTTATTCCAGCATTAACTTGCTGAATATTTAAAACTGCCTCTAAAAGCGGCTGTTCTGTGATGTTCTGTGTTTATAGCAGTCACAAACGAGTCACTTCTTTTCTATTGGTTACGTGATTCCCGGGCGCCAGTATACGCGGTATTAGTAACTAAAGATCATATTTGACTATTTCCGCTCTCTATTAATATTAAGTAGTTAATAGAATCTTAAATATCTTACCCAATGAAGCCACAAAACAAGGGGTTAAATTCATAAAGCATTTTCAGTTACTCCTACTGGAAGTTTCCGAACTAATTTCGTCGAATCGTACCGTGACATCCTCCGCTCAAACTCCGTTCAGGTAAACGAATGTATTCAAGTAACTTCTCGAACATTCCGCACAATGTTTCGACGTTAGTTTGAGGAGTTGGAAACTTTGATTGGATGGTATTTGTATTACATTAGAGATGGGTATATAATTTACCTTCGAAGGCTTTCCTCATAAAATTTACTGTGTTTAAGACGTGAAAGCGTAACGGTTACACCCTTTCATACGAAAGGTTTCCGGTAAATTTGATTTATATTTAAAATCCCTCTGATAGCCCAGCGGTGAGACCGTGCGACTCTTTCGAGGGGAACGCGAGTTCAAACCCCGGGCAGGCACCAATGAGTTATTCTATTAAAATTTATATGTCTAATTAATAATTGCAATTCATCACACGCTTTTCGGTGAAAGGAAAACTTCGTGAGGAAACCTGCATATCTCTGGAGAATTCTGGGGATATGTGGAACCTACCAATCCGCATAGGAGCAGCGTGGTAGGTCTTAGCCCCATCCCTTCTCTCCAGAAACGGCCGTTACTTTTAAGGTTAAAAAGTATTCAACATTGTTATAACATATATAAATATGTGTAAATTGTTTATTGACAATATATTTATTTATAATGGCTTCGCCCGCATAAAAATCAGTGTCACAAATTCAGTCTATTTACATAAAACCGTAATATACTATTCACTTGAACCTTCCGGAAGAATTACATTAACTTTTACTAAAACCGTATAAAAAATCGCTCAGGAGATTTTGAGAAAATCAAACACATACAGATAGACAGCTTTTGTGGACTTTGTTTTATAATAATACTAGCTGTGCCAGCGGCTTCGCCCGGGTGGAAATCGTGTCACAATTTTTTTCTAGAATTCAAATTTTAAACATAAAAGTAGTTATTGTGAGTTAACCATAAGAGATAGAGACATGCTATCGCGGACTTTTCTGTAGTATTTTTATATAGATCTACACTTCTCTAGTGTATTATTTTAGCATATCTCTGCTGGTTTACGCAGTGCACGCGACTAAAGCTCCCAGCAAGCAAGTTTTTTATTAATTGCGCAATCTCTTCAACGTAATCGACATAATACCAATATGTACTATTTACCTAAACCATCCAGAAGTATTGAACTATATTTTGGTGAAACCCGTTTTTATAATAATATGTAATGTAATGTAATGTAATTTAATGTAAAGATATAACATCTACACAAATACTACCACAGAAAAAATAGTTTTATAAAATTTTCACTTTCTTCCCTTATCTTTCAGGATATAATTTTCCTTTTGCAGACGACATGTTTTCGTTGTTGGAATAGTGAATTTTCATGCTTCCTAAGACCATATTTCCTCGCTTCGAACGATAAATTTTCTCTTTCCAAACAGAATATTTTCCATCTCCATAGAAATGAATTTTCGGTAGTCAGTATTTTCTTTTCTCCGATCTAATATTTCGACCTTATTTTAAAGTTTAAAATTTTGTTAGAATTTTAAATAGACAAGCTATAAATATCCAAATTCTGAAGCTTTTTTGTTATTAGATAGACGAATACACAAACTAGGTTACACAATTACCTGATTTAATAGTATCATAGTAACGGCCTATTGCTAACCCACTGCTGGGCATAGGGCCTCCTCTCTCCGTTTCTGGAGAGGAGGGTTTGAGCTAAGACCTACCACGCTGCTCCAATGCGGATTGGTAGGTTACACATATCAACAGAATTCTCCAGAGATATGCAATTTTCCACACGATGTTTTTCGTGAAAAAGTGTGATAAATTGCACATAACAATTAGGCTAATATCATTCTGGCCCGGGATTTGAACCCGTGGCGATCGAAAGAGTCGCACGCCTTCATACTGGGCTATCATAGCTTGTTTAACCTTAGTTGTAAGAAATCATTTCGAAATATGGTTGTCGAGTTAAATCTGCTGATGTTAGAAGATGGGAGAGGCTACTTGCAACATCTTTGTCTGCCAAACATCGTGTTATATGTTCCACTAAAATCATGATTATAGTGGTATACGTAAAAGATTTCATAATGTAATAACTAAACTTTACTATTTACTAATTCTCTGTTAAAATTAATTAGTAACTTAATTTATATTTCAATTCATAATTCGACCTCCAATTTCCGCAATATTAGATTTGATAGTAATTTTGCGCAGTATTATTCACAGTAGATTCGCGATATTATATAATTTTAGCATAAGTATATTATAGTCAAATAAATTAATGTCTGATAAACAAAAATTTTCGTATTTAGCTTTTATTAGATTGCCATTTCGGCAGCGTTGACATTTTATAATGAAACTATTTGAAAAGTTTAATAGTAGTTTATGATACAGTTGCATAATAAGGGTTCTTATAACACGAGTGTGGTTTAAAAAAACGAGCCGCAGGCGAGTTTCTTTATAGTATCACACGAGTGTTATAAGACCAAGTTATGTACAGTATCATACATTACTTTATCTACTCTCATACTATAATACGTAAAACGTACGTTTCCATTCCATGAACTCGTGGTAACATTTAATATAGTTGCTCCTAGATTTCGTCGGCAACAGGTTCACGGTCATGTTTGACGCAGCTTTCAGAATATCTGGTGGTTAACAATTACCACTATCCCCGCTCTCAGACATGTTTTTACACAAAAACTTATTTTTTTACAAACAAAACTAAACTTCGTTTAAAAATATTGAAAAGATTTTATAAAATGTCATATATTGGCGCCAAGGCGCAAATATCGATTGCGCATGCGTGTTGCGTCGCCGCGGACCCATTCATTGAAACCTTTTTTTTTAAGGTAGAGGTTCAACCTCCTTGGTCCAGCTGGAAGTTGTATAGGAGTATAATAATAATAATAATAATAATAATAATCATTTATTCAGATATGGTGTTACAAACAGATACTTAAACTAATGACATACCTGTCTGTAACACCATACCGAATAGGTCACAGCTCAGCGTATGTCCTGCCTAGGCGCTGATTTTCAGCAGTAACCCGAAATATGCTATGTATGGCAACAGTGTACCGTATATATATATTATATATACGTATAACGGTATATATATACATATATATATGTGTATATTATATAAAATATTAAATAAATAACAGTGTACAATTTATATGATATAAAAGCTTTACGGAGATGTAATATATATAAAATAATACGTGAATAATAATAATTATGAATAAAAGAATGTAATAATATGCCGCTTTATAGAATTGATGTCTCCACTGAAAAGTTTTGACATTCAATTTGTTTATTAATCATAAGTGTTTTTAATTTATTCTTAAATGCGATTTTGGAACGTGAATCTCGAATGGGCGGAGGAATGTTATTCCAACATCGTGTGGCGGCATATTTAAAACTTCCCCTGAAGGCGGAAGTGGAGTGATTATCGTTATGATTAAAAAGTTACATTATGATACAGGTGTCCGTACAACCTGTATCGTAATGAAACTTTTTAATTCTTTATTTTTGTTCTGTACGTAATGTTTGTCATAAGAATTTTGTTTCCAGTTTTATAATCTTTGTATTATAGTATCAGAGTACATAAAAGTTAAAAATATTTACATGTTATTACTAAAACCCTCCAAGATGAATCTTTAATACAAACAAATAAATAAAAGGAGAATAACATAAAGATCTGCAAAATACCCATAACTATCAAAATAGAGTTAAAATAAAAAGCTAGTTCTGTATGGTGTAAAAATGTACTGGTCATATTAATTTGCTATAATTAAAAAACTATTTTTTATTTAAGTTTACATTACAAAAGTTTTGGAGGATTAAAGTAAAATAGTATTATCGTTACTTTTGGATTTCGGATCTCATGTGACGGCTAATTTTTTTTAAAACCTGTAGGATGTTTTCGAATTCTTGTGAAACTAAGGGTTAAATTAAAATTAATATCTTACACTTCAGTGTTCTAATGATTCTCAGTATTCTGATTTCTTTTAAAACTTTAATAACTTTCTCAACTCAACGTTTTTTACTTAAATTAATGCTTTTTAAAACATCTAGATTTCCTACTGATGAGCTATACTCTATGTGTAAAATTCTATCCGTTAGAAAATTATATATTCTAAACATTATACTGAGATTTCACAAAAAAATACCTTTTAACTTGCCTATCCTAAACAAAAGAAGAATAAAGAATGTTACTCCCTTTATTAAAACTAAAACAGCTTTTGCTGGCCGCCAGCACAATAAACAAGCGTCACACCTATACAACATAATTAATAAAAAAAATAATATATATCCGATGTCTTACCATAACTGCAAAAATACTCTTTCTGATTGGCTGAAAACATTAAATTATGTAGATACGGAAGTCTTATTACAATATATATCTTAAACACACACAAACACAGTCCACAACAACATACACACATCCACATACACACAACACACACACACACAGAGGCACACAACACACACACACCCAGGCACACACACAACACACCCTAACACATACGCTGTAATTTAAAAGCGATTCTATTTTGTTATGTTACTTTACGCTATAAATTTACTTACCTTTTTCATAATTATTACTTACCTGTGTTATGGTAGAGCGAGACCTTCTGACACAAGTATTTTCTATACTTACTAGAAGGTCTCAATCTGTATTTTTGATACGATTTATTGATTTGAAATAAATATTTTTGTATTTTGTATTTGTATTTTTGTATATGAATTGAATTTAAAAAAAACTAAAAAAGGTTTATTCAAGTGTTTTAATATTCCAACACCGCAGTTTACGACTTAAAATGTTGAACGGAAACGATTTAGTTTATTTTTATTGTCTAAGCCATTTTTAATCTCTCCCGCCGGACCTGCCTCTACGTGATAACGTTGATGAGATTCTGTTCAGCATTTTTCCGAAGTATTTCTTATTTAAGTGTTAAAATAAATAGAAGCTTTATTTCTCAATAGCAAGTACCTTGAACTTTATTCAATCATTGCTTTAAATAACAGAGTAACTTTATAATTACTTCACGAACGACTGTGAATAACTATTGTTGAATGACAGCATGTTCTCCTCATTTTGCACTAGTCTTACGAAAATCATGTTTTTTCGTTTCGTCCGATCTGTCAATATTTTATGAATATTAAACGTATAATTGTATGAATCGGAATAATCTGTACTTATTATAAAACAAAGTCCCAAAAAGCTGTCTGTCTGTATGTAATCGATTTTCTCGAAATCTACTGAACGGATTTTGTACGGTTTTCACCAAAAGATAGTGCAATACTTCCGGATGGTTCAGGTAAATAGTACATATCGGTATTATGTAAATTATGTTGAAGAGATCGCGTAGTTGTTAAAAATTATGCTTGCTGCGAGCTTTCGCATGCGCTGCGTAAACTAGCAGAGATACGCTAAAGTAATGTTGTAGAGAATTGTAGATCTATAAAACTACTATAAAAAAGTCCGCGATAGCATGTCTCTATCTCTGATGCTTAACACACAAAACTACTTTAATGTTTTAAATTTGAATTCTAAAAAAACTTGTGACACGCTGATCTCCACGCGGGCGAAGCCGCTGGCACGGCTAGTTAAGAAATAAGTAACGAAATATTTGGTAATAAATTAGGTTTTCATGATAACACCATGTGTTACCTTTGTTGAGGGTTCTAAATCAAGGAGGATTTCATCATCATCCTCCTGCCCTTATCCCACTCTAAGTGGGGTCGGCACAACATGTTACAAACATGTTGTCATATGATTAGGCAACGTATTTTACGACCGGTCGTCTGCCTGACGTCAACTTACCTTAGTCGCTTTTTACGATACCTCGGTAAGAAATGAGGGTGGCCTATTCTATTCTGCCGGATACCACACGGCGGTGAATCAAGGAAAGCACTTATGTTTTAAAAAACATGTGCCTCATTTATATAAATTCTTTCTTCTTACTGTAAATATTTACAGAACATCAAGCGTTTTAGTAAGAAAGAACGCCTTTATTAGTGAGTGACGGAAAAATTGCTAATGCCGAGTTGGTGGGCACGCAGCGCTGAGTGGTGGGTCTAATTACTATCCTTTCTCTCTCCAAAAAGAGTGGAAGAAAGAGTCCTTTATCCGTCAGTAGGATAGTGGGGCGTAGCTATATGGAAACATTGTTTATAAAACCGTGGTAACAGGGCATCAGGGTCAAAGATTCCACCGATAAGGTACTTTACGAGCAGTCCATGTTTTGCAGGCTTTCAGGAAGTCCCAAACGAGCATTTTACGGGCTGATATACCGAGGTTAGACGCCTTAGGGTCAAGATTTATGACTGATGTATCCGGATTACTGGGGAAAAATCATTTTTCTTGCTCGTTCCGATAGTTTGATATATCCCGTGTCTAACCTTTGAAGTAGATTTACGAGTAGATGAATGGAAGATATTGATGAATTTAAGTAACAAAAGTTATGATTATTTTGCTATTTTATCGCAAAATGTTATCATTGCGTTTGTAGTAATATATGGTATTAAAGGAGGTCCATAAAGACCTCCACCACGCCTATCTCCCTAAATTAATTTTAAGTGACCTCTTTTTTTAATTGCAGTAAACAGTGTTATTAAAATATTGTATCCCGAATTTTGACACTAAAATATGTATAAACAAACTGCAATTAAATGAAGTTTGCGCGAAATATATTTAATTTAGATAAAAACTCGCGGTGGTGTTGCTCGTGTGGTATAGAATAAACGAATAGTAATAAAAAAAATAACGGGAACAAGTAAGAAACATAATAATTAAGGTTATTTTTAGCCTTAAGTCGACGTGAACAACATCACTTGTACCACTTACTAATAAATTCGAGTGGTCATTTGGTAGTGACCATGCCTTTAATTCCGCGGATCGCGAATTCAATTCCCGCCGAAGACTAATATTTTCTAAAACCAGTTAGTTGGTTTTTCAAGCCCTAGTGTATATATATTTAAAATTATAGATGTCTATATTAACCAGTTATCTGTCGCCCATAACCAAGTATTAAGTTACTTTGGAGATGGATGACCGTGTGAGTAAGTGTCCCATATATTTATTTTATCTATTTACATTGCTTAAGCTGTGAAAGCCCAGTGGTGAGACCTTGCGACTCTCTAGAGACGACATGGGTCCAAACCCCGGGCAGGCACCAATGAGTTTTTCTATCAAAACTTATGTGTCTCATTGATAATTGCAATTTATCACACGCTTTTCGGTGAAGGAAAACATCGTGAGGAAACCTGCATATCTCTAGAGAATTCTGAAGATACCTATATACCATTGGAGCAGCGTGGTAGATCTTAGCTCTAATACTTCTCTCCAAAAACGGAGAGAGGAGGCCTTAGCCCAGCAGTGGGCATAGTAACAGGCCGTTACGTTTATTTACATTGGAACGCTGTTTCGAGCCATATACAGGTGTCTCAGTAATACTAGCTTAATTAAAGCGTGTGTATTGTTCAATTAATGTTGACAATGTACTATAAACGCTATTTCCCTCAGAAACAGTATTATTCGAGCCGTATACATGTCTAGCGAGATGTGAGCTTTGTTCAGAGACATGTTAGTAGTTAAGGAAACATTATATCTATTGAGAACAGCCGCTTCTCAGGGTTTTGTTCACGAGAACTTACCTATCTCTATTTTATACGTTCTAATAATTTAAATTAATTAAATTTAAATGTCTTAATTGTTCTGTGTGTTTGTTACACTTTTGTCGCTAAACAGCAAAACTTGTTTACAAAAGTAAGAATAATTTTATCGTGGAGTCTATCTCCTGATGATGCTTCGGTTGCGGGGCGAAACGACTGTTGAGTTTGTGATAGTGGACGTGTGTAGTGCTTGTGTATTGTGGTGGCAGTAGCGGAGGTTTGTGCATGTGTTTTTACGAATCCTGCATGTATTGGGTATGAAAAAACGGATACTCTACTATACATTTAGCACTATATATATTTTCTATTTTCTGTATCGCGGATTGTAGCAAAATAATTTTTATTATTACTTGTGCATTGTGGATCTCCGCAAAGTAACTAATTCTATAAATGATTTAAAAACTTGTTTAATTTGCTTACTTCCATAGCGTAATATCTTATAGAATGTTATGAGGTAAATACGCGGATAATAAAAACGTTTTTGTATTACAAAAAAGATCCAAAAAACTTTATTAGAAAAAAAGCCATACGTGCCATTTACAATTTCAATCCGCGTGAATCCCTGCGAGAGAAGTTTAAAGCTATAGGTATTCTAACATTTGTCATTACAGCAGTTTTAGAAAACTGTTAAAGGCTGATACATAAAGCCTAATATACTGTCGAGGATTATTGAGATGATATGAATGCGTAGATATAGCTACTGTTCGAACCTTTCAAAATAATAATAACTTAATGTAACTAGTTATAAGAATTTTAAAAAGAGCAACCGCCGAGTTTTACAATATTTAAAAATAGTTTACTTTGTATTACATCTTATCAAATAAATAAATATTTATAATTATTTGAACAGTGTTTAGTTGTTTTTGTTAAAATAAAGACATATGACTGAAATATTTCATCTTCCGTTACTATCCGTTTAAATCAACGATTGCAATAATTCCATCTTTAACCAGCACTATAAACACTATTGGACTATAAAAATACATTATCGAAGACCAAAAAATACAATAAATATGTCTATTACTACCAATATTTTAAATTTATTGAGACGCAACAGCATAAATATCTTGAAATAACATAGAACGTACTTGCCCCATTTTCAAAATGAACGGCTCAATTTGTATTTTTTTAATTGTCACATGGTTCATGATACATAAAAAAGTTTGAATGTTTGACTGCCTCGTTGGTGCAGTGGAATAGTGACACTGCCTTCAGCTCCGCGGATCGCGGGTTCGATTCCCCTCGAGGGCCAACATTGTCTATAAACAATTCGTTGGTTCTTCGAGCCTGGGTGTATAAAAAAAGTAGCGGTCGGTTACAATCCCACTGCTGAGAATAGGCCTCCTCTCTCCGTTTGCGGAGAGAAGGGTTGGAGCTAAGAGCTACCACGCTGCTCCAATGCGGATTGGTAGGTTACACATATCTCCAGAATTCTCTAGAGATATGCAGGTTTCCTCACGATGTTTTCCTTCGCCGAAAAGCGTGTGATAAATTGCAATTACCAATTAGACACGTGAGTTTTAATAGAAAAACTCATTGGTGCCTGCCCGGGTTTGAACTCGTGTTCCCGTCGAAAGACTCGCATGGTCTCACCGCTAGGCTATCACAGCTCTCTAGGTGTATATCTGTAATTAAATATGTATGTAAAATTATATACGTAGCATATTTATCAGTTATCCGTCACCCATAACGCAAGTATTAAGTTACTTACTTTGGGGACGGACGACCGTGTGTGTAAGTGACCCATATATTTATATCTTTATTTATTAATTAATTTAACTCAAAATGGATCAAAACGGACAAATAAAAGTAACATAAAGCGCGTTATAAAGATCAAAATATACAAAATTGAAACCTAAATGCGTACATTAAAATTTAAATTGGCTCAATTCAACTTTTATTGGACTTCCAATCGGTATCCAGTGGGATGCTGGAAACAGCTTTGTTCCAGTACGCGGGATGAATCTCAAATGAGTGTTTCTCAGCCCATTTCGAAACGTGTTCAAATTTATTAACTTAATATTAGGATATTTTTCTTTCTCTGTTAATCTTGTTCTCTTGAAATAATACAACTAGAATTATTTAAGTATTATTAATAATTATTTTATTTATTTAATATATTTAAGCTTTGATAGCAAATATATCAAATTGTCGTGAAAGAGTCCCGAAATTATAATCTAATTAGCTGTCCAGCCTCGCGTTGCTGTGGTTCGATCTGGTTTCGAATTTCCCTCCAAACAGAACACAACAGTTTAAAAAATGCTTCGACTCTACAAGATCATTCGCTGGGTTATTTTAAGAATGTCTGAAATTTTCATTAAAATCGGTCCAGCCGTTTCGGTTTCTATAAAATACAAACACTCGCTGTTATATATAAGATATAACGCCCTAATGATACAAAGAAGATTGACTGGATACCACAGCGGGAATGAAATACGTACGTTTTAAAATATTTTGGGAGTTATTTGTGGAATTGACAATTTAAATTTATTTTTACATTAACTGTACTTCGATAGAAGTATATTTGGTAAAATAATGTTTCTAATTAAAATGTTAAATAACACTTTATGGTACCTGTACAAAATTAATAAGTCTACGGTAAAATCGCACTTTAAAAATATTATATTATTACTAACTGACCGTGTAAACTTTTAGCCATAAAAAATATTTCTACGAAATTTTCAAGTGTACATTATAAAAAAATTAAAAAAAAAAATTTTAGGGGTGGACAACTCTTATCGCTTAGGGGTGTAAAAATGGGTAGTAGTCGATTCTCAGACCTACTATATAAAATTTATATATATAAAATTTCATAAAAATCAGTCAAGCCGTTTCATACGAGTTTGGTAAACAATTTTACACGAGAATTTTGTATATAAGTTAACTTTATATGTCTTCCAGAATGCCATATGGGATTTATTTTGACGTCAGCTTATAATCAGAAGATAAATAAAAGGCTTCTAAGGATACTTATTTGTTAAATTGTGTTATAAGCTGCATACATGGCTTTTCAAAATCATAAACCCCTTTTTGACATCACTAATGTAGTGGTCTTTAGCAAACATTTTAATACAATGTATTTTATACTTCATTGTAGTCTCTGATCAATGTTCTATAACATTACTAGGTGACCCGGCGAACTTCGTGCCGCCTAATAGTCAATGAATGGTGTCTTACCTTTTAATTGGACTAATTTAGGCTTTGATGAACGTAATACAATGACACAAAATAAATTTCTGAACGCACGTGTTATAATATAAGGAATTAATGTAAAAATATCATTCTTATTTCTAACAAAAATTAACAAGCTTTGTTAATTTTTGCTTCAAAACATCATTTAGGCTCTGTTTTGATGTTATTATTTGTAAAGGGTCATAAAAATTAAAACATCTGTTTAGAAAGCGGCGTTGCAATACAAACGCCTAAATAAAAAACGAAGACAAAAAATAGTACTGGCACAGGATTCGCTTTAAAACTATTGTTTTGGTATGTTTACTGAGAATTGCCGTTAGGCAATTCTGTTTTTTTAAGGAAAATGTTTCTCACAACCGAATAGGGCAGATTTGAAAGAATAGTTAACAATTGGCAGTATCTCTGGAGGTCTGGCCGAGTAAAGTTGTTACTAAGCATTTTTAAGTGAAGTAGTTGTGGCGAGATTAAGATAAGTATAGTGTTATTTACTTATACCTAAAAATGATGTGATGTTCTGATCAACCCAGGACTAATTCACGTGTCGAATAGATGTCGATAGATGAATCATTGAGAAATTATTAACTGACGTAATTCAAATGTCTTATTGTACTGTAATATAAAGAGAGTTGTTAAATATTATTAAGGTGTGACTATTCGAGTCGTTTGTGATTATAATAAGGATTGTATAATTCACTTAGTTCAAATAAGTGAATTATTATGATGTTGTTAGTTTGATGTAACGAAATAACCTTTAGAGAGAATAGTCCTTTGTTTTGATATTATTGTAAATCTTCATTTCTTAAAAGAGCAACTGTTGAGTTTCTTACCAGTTCTTCTCAGCAGGTGACAGCATTTCCGAACTGGCAGTAGAGTCATTTCGAGTAAAGATAGAAAAGTTATAAAGATATTAAAAGATAAAATATATTAAGTTCCAACGAAATATATAGTTATTCTCTATTCTTTTGTTTCATTGACTTGTCCTAAAATATAGATAAGACTAATAGAGCTTTCCTGATTGCTGAACCTAAATAACAAGCTTAATAAAATAAAGTATAGCCTCAGTATGTCATATCAAATTTAACACACGCATGAATAATTTAAAAACTTCTATGTACCTGCTTAATGCACTTTTCAACCTATTTAATTGGTTTAAAAAAAATACAGACCTTTAAAAACAGTTTACACAAAATACATTTTTGAACGCAATCATTACTTACAGTATTCGACAGGATGACAACAAATGAAACCATGAAAATTGGTCCAGCAGATCTCGAGTTATAAGTGTTGTCAAAAACCCGACTTTGTTTTATATACTTATATAGATATACTCGAGAGATCTCATGACTAATTTTAGAATGAGGTAACGAAACACCACATACTCGTTACCCAGTTATTACTGAAAGTATCAGTGACATGTAAAACGAAACTTCAAAGTTATACCCTCGTTTAGGGGATTCCACAATTATCGATAGGGCTGCCAACCATCATTGGCCTATATTAATAGTAAGCTGAGATGGTATGAGACTTTCGAGGTAGACGGGTTCAAACCTCAGGCAGGCATGAAACTTATATGTCTAATTAGTATTTGTAATTTACCATGCGCTTTTCGGTGAAGAAAAACATCATAAGGAACCTGCATATTTAGAAAGTGCTGTCATGTGTAACCTACCAGTTCGCATTGGAGCGTAGTGAGCCTAGTTTCCAACAACGGAATAATAATAATAATAATCGTTTATTGCTTGAAATAAGCTACATTAGATAGACAATGATAACAGTTTCCCTTATTTCCAAAAAAAATTGCATGCACGTTATATATTAAAAAAAATTGAAAATTAAAAATTACAATTAATTGTTAAAATTATTACAAATAATACAAAAAAATAGCCATAGTTTTACAGTGGTAAAAAATAAAATAGGTAAATCAAAATGTCAGTTATACAAGTTATATCATTATGTGTAAATATTCCTTCATTGTCAACTAGAGATCATTAGAATTTAAAAAATCTTTAACTGCATAATATCATCTTAAATTTCGAATAATTTTCTTCTAAATCGTGTAATCGGTAATGATTTAACATCTCTTGGCAATTTATTAAATATGTTTATGTTCATAGATAGTCAATTTTTTAGAACCAAATTAGTTCTCGGAATGTAACCAAATAGTAACAGGTTTTAAAAAGATGTTGTATGTAATATGTTGTTGTATTTTATGTTGAGGAATATTTATTTCTGACTTTTGTTTTTTTTTCAAATGTGTTAATAAATAATAATATAGTGAGAGAAGTGAATGAAGATGAAGTTAGAATAGCAGTGCAGGGTATGAAAAGTGGGAGAGCGATTGGGCCGGATGGCATACCGGCTGAAGCGTGGAAGTGCTTGAAAGGGGATGGATGGAAGTGGCTGACTTTATTCTTTAACAAGTTGTTACATGAAGAAGCAATCCCAGAAGAGTGGTCAACCAGTACGCTGGTACCCATTTTCAAGAATAAGGGGGATGTGCAAGAATGTAACAACTACCGAGGGATAAAGCTCATGTCACACAGTATGAAAATTTGGGAAAAAGTGATAGAGCGAAGAATGAGAAAAGAGTGTACGATAACGCAAAACCAGTTTGGTTTTATGCCAGGGCGGAGCACGACGGACGCTATTTTCGCCTTACGCCAGCTATGTGAGAAATATCGACATGCGCGTAAGGACCTGCACATGGTTTTTATTGACCTAGAAAAAGCGTACGATCGTGTTCCCCGTGAAGTTCTGTGGTGGATTTTGAAAGAAAAGAGCCTGCTTGGGAAGTATGTACGGATTGTATATTCCATGTATGCCAGAGCTAGTACTCATGTCCGGTCTGAAGCCGGAGTAACTGACAATTTCGATGTGTCTGTAGGCTTACACCAGGGATCGGCTTTAAGTCCCTTTTTATTTCTCTTATTGATGGATGCACTTACTGCTATGCTATGCTATGCTCCTTGGTGTATGCTATTTGCCGACGATATCGTGATTGTCGGTGAAAATGCAGCTGAGGTCCAGAACAGATTTGTAGAATGGCAAGAGAAATTGGAGAGTTTTGGTTTAAAGATCAACCTGACCAAAACTGAACACATGCAGTGTGATTTCAGTGGTCTTTCCAATTTTTCTCCAATAAACTTAAATGGTGTTGTTTTGCCAGTCTGCTCCGACTTCCGGTACCTTGGTTCGCTTTTCCAAAAGAACGGTGAAATTGATCGCGATGTGAGGAATAAAATGAATGCAGGATGGATGAAGTGGCGACAGGTCTCAGGCACAATATGTGACCCCCGAATGCCCCCTAAACTAAAGGGAAAAATTTACACATCGGTCATAAGACCTGTCGTAATGTATGGAACAGAATGTTGGGCAATGAAAAAGATGGATGAAAGAAGAGTACATGCAAATGAGATGAGGATGTTAAGGTGGATGTGTGGTGTGACAAGACTTGATAAAGTAAGAAATGAGTATATAAGGGGAAGTCTGAAAGTTGCGCCCATTATAGAAAAGATGAGAGGTGCAAGATTGGGATGGTATGGACATGTAATGAGGAGGGATGAAAATCATATGATCAAACGAGTGTTGAGTATGAATGTGGATGGATATGTGACTAGAGGAAGGCCTAAAAAGAGATGGTTGGACTGTGTGAAGTATGACATGCATATAAAAGGAGTAGCGCCAGAGTTGACGAATGATAGAAGAGAATGGAAGAGAAAAACATGTTGTACCGACCCCACTTAGAGTGGGATAAGGGTAGGAGAAAGAAGAAGAAGTGTTAATAAATAATAAATAAATAAATATATAGGACACACACGGTTAATAAAAGTAACCTAATTCTATAAATTATCCTAATCGACCTTAAATAAAAATTTTATTACATTAGCCAGAGTTAAATACTGTTGTCATTCCCCATAATAAACCCCAATTTTTGTGTCTATAAAATAGCATGGCACTACGCACTATTCGAAGATTTTGGTCTTCAGGAGAGCAATCATGGAACTTTTATTATCATGATTCTTCAGTCCCTAAACTACTCCTATTGTGGTCGTGACAACATTTAATCCTCTTCCATTCTCTCCTATACTATTTATTCTAACGCAACTCTATCATTAATTAATTAATATCCATGTCATATAATCTATCCATCTATTTTTCGGATTCCCTCTAACCACTAGTCATCAACAATGCGCCTGAATTGAGAAAAACCACCCTCATTACATCATCGGAATGTCTAAAAAGATAAATTGAACGCTATAATATTCATGTTCACAAATGTACTAACGGATAAATTCGATCAGAAACATTCTCAAGAATGACGTCAGGCAAACGGCGGGTAGTAAAATATTACGCCAAATTTTACTACAACAAGGTTACAAGTATTCTATTTTGCCTATATAATTCGCTTAAAAAATTGTCAACCCTAAAGACATGGTACCCAAGAGTGTCGACCTACTTGTCGAGAAATACGACCAATTAGAAAACCCCCGGAGGCCAACTGTCCGGAAAGGAATCGAGGTCGTTCCGTATTGGATTTTCTAGCAATGTTTTAATTGTAAAAGAAGCATAAAGTGGCATTAATTATTGAATAAAATCGAATACAGACAGTCTAACTCTATTGTAAAACTATTTAACATTTCATAAACGTACAATCTTTTGCCCGCGGCTTCGCTCGTGTGGTTTTCGGTCTGCCACATTAAAATACTCCGCATATTAAGCACTTTATGACACTCCATTCAATCCAATCATATCGTGATAACTTTTAAAGTATTTGTAAGTAGTAAAATGTGCATTGTAAAAGAATATCAAATTTAATTAAAGTTATAATTCACAATTTCGGTCATAGTCGCTTCCACATAAAGGGTAGATATATGCTGTCGCGGACTTTTATTTAGAACTATTCAAGACAAACAATACTACGGTACATCATCTTTGTGTAAGTCCATTGGTTTATGCAGCGTACGCCAAGATAGCTCTAAGGGGACAGATTTTTTCCGACTTTAGTCCGATATTACATAAAATCATTACATATTGTAGCCTATATGTTATTCCGATGTATAACCTATGTAACTGTAAAGTTTCATTCAAATCTGTCCAATAGTGTTTTCGTGAAAAAGTAACAAACATCCATCCATACTCATAAACTTTCGCATTTATAATAATAGTAGGAAGTAGGATTAACTCTCATTATAACTTATACGATCAAGCGCTTAGATGTCTAATTCACGTCGAATTGCCAGCTTATAGGTTTCTTAGTATTATTAGTATTATTAGTATCGAACTGATTGTATATGAAATGACACTAAATGAAGCTGTTTCAATGAACATGCCATGGCTAAGTATCATTGCCTTATATTTCGATATCATTAACAGAGGTGATCCTTCTGAGATGAAGAAGTCAAAGTTCCGCATCCTCATTATTAAATCCAGGCCTTTGAAGCCAGGTGCCTCTTACAGTTGTCATCGCTTAGGCATAAAGGGAAATCAAAACTTAAGAATCAAGAGGATAAAAGTTTCCTCTTCAAGTATTGTTGTGGTTTCGAAATCAATGGAAAGCTTAAACAAAAGAATTATTAGCAAACATTTCGCAAACCTCTTTCATTTGTTGTGCCTGTTATTATTGCATCTTAAAATCTCACCCCAAGCTTCCTAAATAAAGAAATGTAAAACTTTTAACATTTGAAACTGAGGATTTGAACTGAACTCTAGACTTTAAAAATGAAAATCGCTTAACATACTCAGGAAGCCACTTGAATTTTCTTTTTATTGAAACGTGTCAAGATGAAAATTTGAATGCAGCGAGCATGGTATTGATTTTATAATGCAAGACTGAATTGTGTGCAGAAAGACTGGAGTTTTTTCGATTTGATTCGAAATGTTTAGGGGAATCATTGTTCAATAAGACGTTGAAAAACATGGAATATGTAACTTAAACTGCTTTATTTTACGTTATATTCACTGAATTATATTTCCAAAAACGATTCACTGTGAAAAAATGAACGCACTAATATTTTCCTTCCACTTCCAGATTGGCTTAAATTGCTGTTTGAAACTACTGTCCTGGGCCATTTATATAGAATTTAACGATTCTAGATCCCTACTTATATTTTAAAAGGATAGATCTGCGTGTTCCGCAAAGCGGTAGTCGATTGGAGAATCGCAAACCATTTAATTTGCACACCATGATACCATGTTCCTGTGTACCGTATTTGCCATCAATTGAACTCATACAAAAGCGACGTAGATGTTTTCTATGGTTCTTTAGCCTTTAAAAGCAATTTATGTAAATGCCTACGTAGCTCAGAATCAGAGTAATTAACTTAGCTGAACCTATGCATAATAATAATACTTGCATATTAATGACGAAGTTATCAAGACGAAAAACTACCGGAAACACATTATGAAGGATGGCACGCTTGACGTTTGTAGAGCGTGTCACCGTCCTGGGGAATCACTCAGGCATATTGTTTCCGGTTGTTCTTCTCTTGCTAATGGTGAATATTTGCACAGGCATAACCAAGTAGCCAGAATTATCCATCAGCAACTTGCTCTTAAATACAACCTTGTGAATATCGAAGTGCCTTATTACAGATACAGTCCAACTCCGGTTCTAGAAAATGATCATGCTCCGCTCTACTGGGACCGATCTATCATAACTGACAGGTATATTGCCGCCAATAAACCTAATATAGTTTTGGTAGATCGGTCAGCGCGTCGGGCAATTATTGTTGATATCACTGTCCCACATGACGATTACCTCATAAAGGCTGAAAAAGAAAAATTAACCAAATACCTGGATCTAGCTCATGAGATTACCGCAATGTGGAATATTGACTCAACAATAATTGTTCCTATTGTTGTATCGGTCAACGGTTTACTAGCGAAGAGTCTCGACCAACACCTCAAGAGGCTCTCGCTTAGTTGTTGGATTAAGGGCAAGACACAAAAGGCAGTGTTGCTTGAGACGGCACGCATTGTGAGGAGGTTCCTCACTCTGTAGTCCTAACCACCGGGAGCTTGGGTCCTATCTCCGCTCTCCGTGGACGGCAATTTTTTATATTTTTAAATGTTTTTTTTTCTGTGTGTTTTAGAAAATATTTAAAAATGTAACTTAATTTGTAAATAAATAAATGAATGTATATAATATACTTGCATCATCGTTCTCCTTCCCTTATCCCACTCTAAGTGGGGTCGGCACAACATGTAACAAACATGTTGTCACATGATTTGGCTACGTATTTTACGACCGGCCGGCTACTTGACGTCAACTTACCTTAGTCGTCTTTTACGACACCTCGGTAAGAAAGGAGGGTGGTCTATTCTATTCTGCCGGATACAACACGGCACATACCTTAGTCGCCTCTTACGACACCTCGGTAAGAAAAGAGGGTGGTCTATTCTATTCTGCCAGATACCACACGGCACATACCTTAGTCGCCTCTTACGACACCTAGGTAAGAAAAGAGGGTGGTCTATTCTATTCTGCCAGATACCACACGGCACATACCGTAGTCGCCTCTTACGACACCTAGGTAAGAAAAGAGGGTAGTCTATTCTATTCTGCCAGATACCACACGGCACATACCTTAGTCGCCTCTTACGACACCTAGGTAAGAAAAGAGGGTGGTCTATTCTATTCTGCCAGATACCACACGGCACATACCGTAGTCGCCTCTTACGACACCTAGGTAAGAAAAGAGGGTGGTCTATTCTATTCTGCCGGATACCACACGGCACATACCTTAGTCGCCTCTTACGACAACTCGGTAAGAAAAGAGTGTGGTCTATTCTACGCGGCTGTATCCACACGGCACATACCTTATTCGCCTCTTACGACATCTCGGTAAGAAAAGAGGGTGGTCTATTCTACGCGGCTGTATCCACACGGCACATACCTTATTCGCCTCTTACGACAACTCGGTAAGAAAAGAGGGTGGTCTATTCTATTCTGCCAGATACCACACGGCACATACCGTTGATGTTTTCGTTGTTGGAATAGTGAATTTTCATGCTAAGACCATATTTCCTCGCTTCGAACGATAAATTTTCTCTTTCCAAACAGAATATTTTCCATCTCCATAGAAATGAATTTTCGGTAGTCAGTATTTTCTTTTCTCCGATCTAATATTTCGACCTTATTTTAAAGTTTAAAATTTTGTTAGAATTTTAAATAGACAAGCTATAAATATCCAAATTCTGAAGCTTTTTTGTTATGAGATAGACGAATATTTGGGTTTCTAGGTTACACAATTACCTGATTTAATAGTATCATAGTAACGGCCTGTTGCTAACCCACTGCTGGGCATAGGGCCTCCTCTCTCCGTTTCTGGAGAGGAGGGTTTGAGCTAAGACCTACCACGCTGCTCCAATGCGGATTGGTAGGTTACACATATCTCCAGAATTCTCCAGAGATATGCAGTTTTCCACACGATGTTTTTCGTGAAAAAGTGTGATAAATTGCACATAACAATTAGGCTAATATCATTCTAGCCCGGGATTTGAACCCGTGGCGATCGAAAAAGTCGCACGCCTTCATACTGCGCTATCACAGCTTGTTTAATCTTAGTTGTAAGAAATCATTTCGAAATATGGTTGTCGAGTTAAATCTGCTGATGCTAGAAGGGAGAGACTGCTTGCAACATCTTTGTCTGCCAAACATCGTGTTATATGGTCCACTAAAATCATGATTATAGTGGTATACGTAAAAGATTTCATAATGTAATAACTAAACTTTACTATTTACTAATTCTCTGTTAAAATTAATTAGTAACTTAATTTATATTTCAATTCATAATTCGACCTCCAATTTCCGCAATATTAGATTTGATAGAAATTTTGCGCAGTATTATTCACAGTAGATTCGCGATATTATATAATTTTAGCATAAGTATATTACAGTCAAATAAATTAATGTCTGATAAACAAAAATTTTCGTATTTAGCTTTTATTAGATTGCAATTTCGACAGCGTTGACATTTTATAATGAAACTATTTGAAAAGTTTAATAGTAGTTTATGATACAGTTGCATAATAAGGGTTCTTATAACACGAGTGTGGTTTAAAAAAACGAGCCGCAGGCGAGTTTTTTTATAGTATCACACGAGTGTTATAAGACCAAGTTATGTACAGTATCATACACTACTTTATCTACTCTCATACTATAATACGTAAAACATACGTTTCCATTCCATGAACTCGTGGTAACATTTAATATAGTTGCTCCTAGATTTCGTCGGCAACAGGTTCACGGTCATGTTTGACGCAGCTTTCAGAGTATCTGGTGGTGTACAATTACCACTATCCCCGCTCTCAGACATGTTTTTACACAAAAACTTATTTTTTTACAAACAAAACTAAACTTCGTTTAAAAATATTGAAAAGATTTTATAAAATGTCATATATTGGCGCCAAGGCGCAAATATCGATTGCGCATGCGTGTTGCGTCGCCGCGGACCCATTCATTGAAACCTTTTTTTTAAGGTAGAGGTTCAACCTCCTTGGTCCAGCTGGAAGTTGTATAGGAGTATCGTTATGATTAAAAAGTTACATTATGATACAGGTGTCCATACAACCTGTATCGTAATGAAACTTTTTAATTCTTTTTTTTTGTTCTGTACGTAATGTTTGTCATAAGAATTTTGTTTTCAGTTTTATAATCTTTGTATTATAGTATCAGAGTAGATAAAATTTAAAAATATTTACATGTTATTACTAAAACCCTCCAAGATGAATCTTTAATACAAACAAATAAATAAAAGGAGAATAACATAAAGATCTGCAAAATACCCATAACTATCAAAATAGAGTTAAAATGAAAAGTTAGTTCTGTATGGTGTAAAAATGTACTGGTCATATTATTTTGCTATAATTAACAAATAAATAAACGTAAACGTATTTTACGACCGGTCGTCTGCCTGACGTCAACTTACCTTAGTCGCTTTTTACGATACCTCGGTAAGAAATGAGGGTGGCCTATTCTATTCTGCCGGATACCACACGGCGGTGAATCAAGGAAAGCACTTATGTTTTAAAAAAAATGTGCCTCATTTATATAAATTCTTTCTTCTTACTGTAAATATTTACAGAACATCAAGCGTTTTAGTAAGAAAGAACGCCTTTATTAGTGGGTGACGGAAAAATTGCTATTGCTGAGTTGGTGGGCACGCAGCGCTGAGTGGTGGGTCTAATTACTATCCTTTCTCTCTCCAAAAAGAGTGGAAGAAAGAGTCCTTTATCCGTCAGTAGGATAGTGGGGCGTAGCTATATGGAAACATACTTTATGAAACCGTGGTAACGGGGCAACAGGGTCAAAGATTCCATCGATAAGGTACTTTACGAGCAGTCCATGTTTTGCAGGCTTTCAGGAAGTCCCAAACGAGCATTTTACGGGCTGATATACCGAGGTTAGACGCCTTAGGGTCAAGATTTATGACTGATGTATCCGGATTACTGGGGAAAAATCATTTTTCTTACTCGTTCCGATAGTTTGATATATCCCGTGTCTAACCTTTGAAGTAGATTTACGAATAGATGAATGGAAGATATTGATGAATTTAAGTAACAAAAGTTATGATTATTTTGCTATTTTATCGCAAAATGTTGTTATCATTGCTTTTGTAGTAATAAATGGGATTAAAGGAGGTCCATAAAGACCTCCACCACATTACGCCTATCTCCCTAAATTAATTTTAAGTGACCTCTTTTTTAATTGCAGTAAACAGTGCTATTAAAATATTGTATCCCGAATTTTGACACTAAAATATGTATAAACAAACTGCAATTAAATGAAGTTTGCGCGAAATATATTTAATTTAGATAAAAACTCGCGGTGGTGTTGCTTGTGTGGTATAGAATAAACGAATAGTAATAAAAAAAAATAACGGGAACAAGTAAGACACATAATATTTAAGGTTATTTTTAGCCTTAAGTCGACGTGAACAACATCACTTGTACCACTTACTAATAAATTCGAGTGGTCATTTGGTAGTGACCATGCCTTTAATTCCGCGGATCGCGAATTCAATTCCCGCCGAAGACTAATATTTTCTAAAACCAGTTAGTTGGTTTTTCAAGCCCTAGTGTATATATATTTAAAATTATAGATGTCTATATTAACCAGTTATCTGTCGCCCATAACCAAGTATTAAGTTACTTTGGAGATGGATGACCGTGTGAGTAAGTGTCCCATATATTTATTTTATCTATTTACATTGCTTAAGCTGTGAAAGCCCAGTGGTGAGACCTTGCGACTCTCTAGAGACGACATGGGTCCAAACCCCGGGCAGGCACCAATGAGTTTTTCTATCAAAACTTATGTGTCTCATTGATAATTGCAATTTATCACACGCTTTTCGGTGAAGGAAAACATCGTGAGGAAACCTGCATATCTCTAGAGAATTCTGAAGATACCTATATACCATTGGAGCAGCGTGGTAGATCTTAGCTCTAATACTTCTCTCCAAAAACGGGAGGCCTTAGCCCAGCAGTGGGCATAGTAACAGGCCGTTACGTTTATTTACATTGGAACGCTGTTTCGAGCCATATACAGGTGTCTCAGTAATACTAGCTTAATTAAAGCGTGTGTATTGTTCAATTAATGTTGACAATGTACTATAAACGCTATTTCCCTCAGAAACAGTATTATTCGAGCCGTATACATGTCTAGCGAGATGTGAGCTTTGTTCAGAGACATGTTAGTAGTTAAGGAAACATTATATCTATTGAGAACAGCCGCCTCTCAGGGTTTTGTTCACGAGAACTTACCTATCTCTATTTTATACGTTCTAATAATTTAAATTAATTAAATTTAAATGTCTTAATTGTTCTGTGTGTTTGTTACACTTTTGTCGCTAAACAGCAAAACTTGTTTACAAAAGTAAGAATAAAAATTATTTTGCTATAATCCGCGATCCAATCGCAATCGCAAAGCTTTGCGATTTTATCGTGGAGTCTATCTCCTGATGATGCTTCAGTTGCGGGGCGAAACGACTGTTGAGTTTGTGATAGTGAACGTGAGTAGTGCTTGTGTATTGTGTTGGAAGTGGTGGAGGTTTGTGCATGTGTTTTTACGAATCCTGCATGTATTGGGTATGAAAAAACGGATACTCTACTATACATTTAGCACTAAATATATTTTCTATTTTCTGTATCGCGGATTGTAGCAAATTATTTAAAAACTTGGTAAATTTGCTTACTTCCATAGCGTAATATCTTATAGAATGTTATAAGGTAAATACGCGGATAATAAAAACGTTTTTGTATTACAAAAAAGATCCAAAAAACTTTATTAGAAAAAAAGCCATACGTGCCATTTACAATTTCAATCCGCGTGAATCCCTGCGAGAGAAGTTTAAAGCTATAGGTATTCTAACATTTGTCATTACAGCAGTTTTAGAAAACTGTTAAAGGCTGATACATAAAGCCTAATATACTGTCGAGGATTATTGAGATGATATGAATGCGTAGATATAGCTACTGTTCGAACCTTTCAAAATAATAATAACTTAATGTAACTAGTTATAAGAATTTTAAAAAGAGCAACCGCCGAGTTTTACAATATTTAAAAATAGTTTACTTTGTATTACATCTTATCAAATAAATAAATATTTATAATTATTTGAACAGTGTTTAGTTGTTTTTGTTAAAATAAAGACATATGACTGAAATATTTCATCTTCCGTTACTATCCGTTTAAATCAACGATTGCAATAATTCCATCTTTAACCAGCACTATAAACACTATTGGACTATAAAAATACATTATCGAAGACCAAAAAATACAATAAATATGTCTATTACTACCAATATTTTAAATTTATTGAGACGCAACAGCATAAATATCTTGAAATAACATAGAACGTACTTGCCCCATTTTCAAAATGAACGGCTCAATTTGTATTTTTTTAATTGTCACATGGTTCATGATACATAAAAAAGTTTGAATGTTTGACTGCCTCGTTGGTGCAGTGGAATAGTGACACTGCCTTCAGCTCCGCGGATCGCGGGTTCGATTCCCCTCGAGGGCCAACATTGTCTATAAACAATTCGTTGGTTCTTCGAGCCTGGGTGTATAAAAAAAGTAGCGGTCGGTTACAATCCCACTGCTGAGAATAGGCCTCCTCTCTCCGTTTGCGGAGAGAAGGGTTGGAGCTAAGAGCTACCACGCTGCTCCAATGCGGATTGGTAGGTTACACATATCTCCAGAATTCTCTAGAGATATGCAGGTTTCCTCACGATGTTTTCCTTCGCCGAAAAGCGTGTGATAAATTGCAATTACCAATTAGACACGTGAGTTTTAATAGAAAAACTCATTGGTGCCTGCCCGGGTTTGAACTCGTGTTCCCGTCGAAAGACTCGCATGGTCTCACCGCTAGGCTATCACAGCTCTCTAGGTGTATATCTGTAATTAAATATGTATGTAAAATTATATACGTAGCATATTTATCAGTTATCCGTCACCCATAACGCAAGTATTAAGTTACTTACTTTGGGGACGGACGACCGTGTGTGTAAGTGACCCATATATTTATATCTTTATTTATTAATTAATTTAACTCAAAATGGATCAAAACGGACAAATAAAAGTAACATAAAGCGCGTTATAAAGATCAAAATATACAAAATTGAAACCTAAATGCGTACATTAAAATTTAAATTGGCTCAATTCAACTTTTATTGGACTTCCAATCGGTATCCAGTGGGATGCTGGAAACAGCTTTGTTCCAGTACGCGGGATGAATCTCAAATGAGTGTTTCTCAGCCCATTTCGAAACGTGTTCAAATTTATTAACTTAATATTAGGATATTTTTCTTTCTCTGTTAATCTTGTTCTCTTGAAATAATACAACTAGAATTATTTAAGTATTATTAATAATTATTTTATTTATTTAATATATTTAAGCTTTGATAGCAAATATATCAAATTGTCGTGAAAGAGTCCCGAAATTATAATCTAATTAGCTGTCCAGCCTCGCGTTGCTGTGGTTCGATCTGGTTTCGAATTTCCCTCCAAACAGAACACAACAGTTTAAAAAATGCTTCGACTCTACAAGATCATTCGCTGGGTTATTTTAAGAATGTCTGAAATTTTCATTAAAATCGGTCCAGCCGTTTCGGTTTCTATAAAATACAAACACTCGCTGTTATATATAAGATATAACGCCCTAATGATACAAAGAAGATTGACTGGATACCACAGCGGGAATGAAATACGTACGTTTTAAAATATTTTGGGAGTTATTTGTGGAATTGACAATTTAAATTTATTTTTACATTAACTGTACTTCGATAGAAGTATATTTGGTAAAATAATGTTTCTAATTAAAATGTTAAATAACACTTTATGGTACCTGTACAAAATTAATAAGTCTACGGTAAAATCGCACTTTAAAAATATTATATTATTACTAACTGACCGTGTAAACTTTTAGCCATAAAAAATATTTCTACGAAATTTTCAAGTGTACATTATAAAAAAATTAAAAAAAAAAATTTTAGGGGTGGACAACTCTTATCGCTTAGGGGTGTAAAAATGGGTAGTAGTCGATTCTCAGACCTACTATATAAAATTTATATATATAAAATTTCATAAAAATCAGTCAAGCCGTTTCATACGAGTTTGGTAAACAATTTTACACGAGAATTTTGTATATAAGTTAACTTTATATGTCTTCCAGAATGCCATATGGGATTTATTTTGACGTCAGCTTATAATCAGAAGATAAATAAAAGGCTTCTAAGGATACTTATTTGTTAAATTGTGTTATAAGCTGCATACATGGCTTTTCAAAATCATAAACCCCTTTTTGACATCACTAATGTAGTGGTCTTTAGCAAACATTTTAATACAATGTATTTTATACTTCATTGTAGTCTCTGATCAATGTTCTATAACATTACTAGGTGACCCGGCGAACTTCGTGCCGCCTAATAGTCAATGAATGGTGTCTTACCTTTTAATTGGACTAATTTAGGCTTTGATGAACGTAATACAATGACACAAAATAAATTTCTGAACGCACGTGTTATAATATAAGGAATTAATGTAAAAATATCATTCTTATTTCTAACAAAAATTAACAAGCTTTGTTAATTTTTGCTTCAAAACATCATTTAGGCTCTGTTTTGATGTTATTATTTGTAAAGGGTCATAAAAATTAAAACATCTGTTTAGAAAGCGGCGTTGCAATACAAACGCCTAAATAAAAAACGAAGACAAAAAATAGTACTGGCACAGGATTCGCTTTAAAACTATTGTTTTGGTATGTTTACTGAGAATTGCCGTTAGGCAATTCTGTTTTTTTAAGGAAAATGTTTCTCACAACCGAATAGGGCAGATTTGAAAGAATAGTTAACAATTGGCAGTATCTCTGGAGGTCTGGCCGAGTAAAGTTGTTACTAAGCATTTTTAAGTGAAGTAGTTGTGGCGAGATTAAGATAAGTATAGTGTTATTTACTTATACCTAAAAATGATGTGATGTTCTGATCAACCCAGGACTAATTCACGTGTCGAATAGATGTCGATAGATGAATCATTGAGAAATTATTAACTGACGTAATTCAAATGTCTTATTGTACTGTAATATAAAGAGAGTTGTTAAATATTATTAAGGTGTGACTATTCGAGTCGTTTGTGATTATAATAAGGATTGTATAATTCACTTAGTTCAAATAAGTGAATTATTATGATGTTGTTAGTTTGATGTAACGAAATAACCTTTAGAGAGAATAGTCCTTTGTTTTGATATTATTGTAAATCTTCATTTCTTAAAAGAGCAACTGTTGAGTTTCTTACCAGTTCTTCTCAGCAGGTGACAGCATTTCCGAACTGGCAGTAGAGTCATTTCGAGTAAAGATAGAAAAGTTATAAAGATATTAAAAGATAAAATATATTAAGTTCCAACGAAATATATAGTTATTCTCTATTCTTTTGTTTCATTGACTTGTCCTAAAATATAGATAAGACTAATAGAGCTTTCCTGATTGCTGAACCTAAATAACAAGCTTAATAAAATAAAGTATAGCCTCAGTATGTCATATCAAATTTAACACACGCATGAATAATTTAAAAACTTCTATGTACCTGCTTAATGCACTTTTCAACCTATTTAATTGGTTTAAAAAAAATACAGACCTTTAAAAACAGTTTACACAAAATACATTTTTGAACGCAATCATTACTTACAGTATTCGACAGGATGACAACAAATGAAACCATGAAAATTGGTCCAGCAGATCTCGAGTTATAAGTGTTGTCAAAAACCCGACTTTGTTTTATATACTTATATAGATATACTCGAGAGATCTCATGACTAATTTTAGAATGAGGTAACGAAACACCACATACTCGTTACCCAGTTATTACTGAAAGTATCAGTGACATGTAAAACGAAACTTCAAAGTTATACCCTCGTTTAGGGGATTCCACAATTATCGATAGGGCTGCCAACCATCATTGGCCTATATTAATAGTAAGCTGAGATGGTATGAGACTTTCGAGGTAGACGGGTTCAAACCTCAGGCAGGCATGAAACTTATATGTCTAATTAGTATTTGTAATTTACCATGCGCTTTTCGGTGAAGAAAAACATCATAAGGAACCTGCATATTTAGAAAGTGCTGTCATGTGTAACCTACCAGTTCGCATTGGAGCGTAGTGAGCCTAGTTTCCAACAACGGAATAATAATAATAATAATCGTTTATTGCTTGAAATAAGCTACATTAGATAGACAATGATAACAGTTTCCCTTATTTCCAAAAAAAATTGCATGCACGTTATATATTAAAAAAAATTGAAAATTAAAAATTACAATTAATTGTTAAAATTATTACAAATAATACAAAAAAATAGCCATAGTTTTACAGTGGTAAAAAATAAAATAGGTAAATCAAAATGTCAGTTATACAAGTTATATCATTATGTGTAAATATTCCTTCATTGTCAACTAGAGATCATTAGAATTTAAAAAATCTTTAACTGCATAATATCATCTTAAATTTCGAATAATTTTCTTCTAAATCGTGTAATCGGTAATGATTTAACATCTCTTGGCAATTTATTAAATATGTTTATGTTCATAGATAGTCAATTTTTTAGAACCAAATTAGTTCTCGGAATGTAACCAAATAGTAACAGGTTTTAAAAAGATGTTGTATGTAATATGTTGTTGTATTTTATGTTGAGGAATATTTATTTCTGACTTTTGTTTTTTTTTCAAATGTGTTAATAAATAATAATATAGTGAGAGAAGTGAATGAAGATGAAGTTAGAATAGCAGTGCAGGGTATGAAAAGTGGGAGAGCGATTGGGCCGGATGGCATACCGGCTGAAGCGTGGAAGTGCTTGAAAGGGGATGGATGGAAGTGGCTGACTTTATTCTTTAACAAGTTGTTACATGAAGAAGCAATCCCAGAAGAGTGGTCAACCAGTACGCTGGTACCCATTTTCAAGAATAAGGGGGATGTGCAAGAATGTAACAACTACCGAGGGATAAAGCTCATGTCACACAGTATGAAAATTTGGGAAAAAGTGATAGAGCGAAGAATGAGAAAAGAGTGTACGATAACGCAAAACCAGTTTGGTTTTATGCCAGGGCGGAGCACGACGGACGCTATTTTCGCCTTACGCCAGCTATGTGAGAAATATCGACATGCGCGTAAGGACCTGCACATGGTTTTTATTGACCTAGAAAAAGCGTACGATCGTGTTCCCCGTGAAGTTCTGTGGTGGATTTTGAAAGAAAAGAGCCTGCTTGGGAAGTATGTACGGATTGTATATTCCATGTATGCCAGAGCTAGTACTCATGTCCGGTCTGAAGCCGGAGTAACTGACAATTTCGATGTGTCTGTAGGCTTACACCAGGGATCGGCTTTAAGTCCCTTTTTATTTCTCTTATTGATGGATGCACTTACTGCTATGCTATGCTATGCTCCTTGGTGTATGCTATTTGCCGACGATATCGTGATTGTCGGTGAAAATGCAGCTGAGGTCCAGAACAGATTTGTAGAATGGCAAGAGAAATTGGAGAGTTTTGGTTTAAAGATCAACCTGACCAAAACTGAACACATGCAGTGTGATTTCAGTGGTCTTTCCAATTTTTCTCCAATAAACTTAAATGGTGTTGTTTTGCCAGTCTGCTCCGACTTCCGGTACCTTGGTTCGCTTTTCCAAAAGAACGGTGAAATTGATCGCGATGTGAGGAATAAAATGAATGCAGGATGGATGAAGTGGCGACAGGTCTCAGGCACAATATGTGACCCCCGAATGCCCCCTAAACTAAAGGGAAAAATTTACACATCGGTCATAAGACCTGTCGTAATGTATGGAACAGAATGTTGGGCAATGAAAAAGATGGATGAAAGAAGAGTACATGCAAATGAGATGAGGATGTTAAGGTGGATGTGTGGTGTGACAAGACTTGATAAAGTAAGAAATGAGTATATAAGGGGAAGTCTGAAAGTTGCGCCCATTATAGAAAAGATGAGAGGTGCAAGATTGGGATGGTATGGACATGTAATGAGGAGGGATGAAAATCATATGATCAAACGAGTGTTGAGTATGAATGTGGATGGATATGTGACTAGAGGAAGGCCTAAAAAGAGATGGTTGGACTGTGTGAAGTATGACATGCATATAAAAGGAGTAGCGCCAGAGTTGACGAATGATAGAAGAGAATGGAAGAGAAAAACATGTTGTACCGACCCCACTTAGAGTGGGATAAGGGTAGGAGAAAGAAGAAGAAGTGTTAATAAATAATAAATAAATAAATATATAGGACACACACGGTTAATAAAAGTAACCTAATTCTATAAATTATCCTAATCGACCTTAAATAAAAATTTTATTACATTAGCCAGAGTTAAATACTGTTGTCATTCCCCATAATAAACCCCAATTTTTGTGTCTATAAAATAGCATGGCACTACGCACTATTCGAAGATTTTGGTCTTCAGGAGAGCAATCATGGAACTTTTATTATCATGATTCTTCAGTCCCTAAACTACTCCTATTGTGGTCGTGACAACATTTAATCCTCTTCCATTCTCTCCTATACTATTTATTCTAACGCAACTCTATCATTAATTAATTAATATCCATGTCATATAATCTATCCATCTATTTTTCGGATTCCCTCTAACCACTAGTCATCAACAATGCGCCTGAATTGAGAAAAACCACCCTCATTACATCATCGGAATGTCTAAAAAGATAAATTGAACGCTATAATATTCATGTTCACAAATGTACTAACGGATAAATTCGATCAGAAACATTCTCAAGAATGACGTCAGGCAAACGGCGGGTAGTAAAATATTACGCCAAATTTTACTACAACAAGGTTACAAGTATTCTATTTTGCCTATATAATTCGCTTAAAAAATTGTCAACCCTAAAGACATGGTACCCAAGAGTGTCGACCTACTTGTCGAGAAATACGACCAATTAGAAAACCCCCGGAGGCCAACTGTCCGGAAAGGAATCGAGGTCGTTCCGTATTGGATTTTCTAGCAATGTTTTAATTGTAAAAGAAGCATAAAGTGGCATTAATTATTGAATAAAATCGAATACAGACAGTCTAACTCTATTGTAAAACTATTTAACATTTCATAAACGTACAATCTTTTGCCCGCGGCTTCGCTCGTGTGGTTTTCGGTCTGCCACATTAAAATACTCCGCATATTAAGCACTTTATGACACTCCATTCAATCCAATCATATCGTGATAACTTTTAAAGTATTTGTAAGTAGTAAAATGTGCATTGTAAAAGAATATCAAATTTAATTAAAGTTATAATTCACAATTTCGGTCATAGTCGCTTCCACATAAAGGGTAGATATATGCTGTCGCGGACTTTTATTTAGAACTATTCAAGACAAACAATACTACGGTACATCATCTTTGTGTAAGTCCATTGGTTTATGCAGCGTACGCCAAGATAGCTCTAAGGGGACAGATTTTTTCCGACTTTAGTCCGATATTACATAAAATCATTACATATTGTAGCCTATATGTTATTCCGATGTATAACCTATGTAACTGTAAAGTTTCATTCAAATCTGTCCAATAGTGTTTTCGTGAAAAAGTAACAAACATCCATCCATACTCATAAACTTTCGCATTTATAATAATAGTAGGAAGTAGGATTAACTCTCATTATAACTTATACGATCAAGCGCTTAGATGTCTAATTCACGTCGAATTGCCAGCTTATAGGTTTCTTAGTATTATTAGTATTATTAGTATCGAACTGATTGTATATGAAATGACACTAAATGAAGCTGTTTCAATGAACATGCCATGGCTAAGTATCATTGCCTTATATTTCGATATCATTAACAGAGGTGATCCTTCTGAGATGAAGAAGTCAAAGTTCCGCATCCTCATTATTAAATCCAGGCCTTTGAAGCCAGGTGCCTCTTACAGTTGTCATCGCTTAGGCATAAAGGGAAATCAAAACTTAAGAATCAAGAGGATAAAAGTTTCCTCTTCAAGTATTGTTGTGGTTTCGAAATCAATGGAAAGCTTAAACAAAAGAATTATTAGCAAACATTTCGCAAACCTCTTTCATTTGTTGTGCCTGTTATTATTGCATCTTAAAATCTCACCCCAAGCTTCCTAAATAAAGAAATGTAAAACTTTTAACATTTGAAACTGAGGATTTGAACTGAACTCTAGACTTTAAAAATGAAAATCGCTTAACATACTCAGGAAGCCACTTGAATTTTCTTTTTATTGAAACGTGTCAAGATGAAAATTTGAATGCAGCGAGCATGGTATTGATTTTATAATGCAAGACTGAATTGTGTGCAGAAAGACTGGAGTTTTTTCGATTTGATTCGAAATGTTTAGGGGAATCATTGTTCAATAAGACGTTGAAAAACATGGAATATGTAACTTAAACTGCTTTATTTTACGTTATATTCACTGAATTATATTTCCAAAAACGATTCACTGTGAAAAAATGAACGCACTAATATTTTCCTTCCACTTCCAGATTGGCTTAAATTGCTGTTTGAAACTACTGTCCTGGGCCATTTATATAGAATTTAACGATTCTAGATCCCTACTTATATTTTAAAAGGATAGATCTGCGTGTTCCGCAAAGCGGTAGTCGATTGGAGAATCGCAAACCATTTAATTTGCACACCATGATACCATGTTCCTGTGTACCGTATTTGCCATCAATTGAACTCATACAAAAGCGACGTAGATGTTTTCTATGGTTCTTTAGCCTTTAAAAGCAATTTATGTAAATGCCTACGTAGCTCAGAATCAGAGTAATTAACTTAGCTGAACCTATGCATAATAATAATACTTGCATATTAATGACGAAGTTATCAAGACGAAAAACTACCGGAAACACATTATGAAGGATGGCACGCTTGACGTTTGTAGAGCGTGTCACCGTCCTGGGGAATCACTCAGGCATATTGTTTCCGGTTGTTCTTCTCTTGCTAATGGTGAATATTTGCACAGGCATAACCAAGTAGCCAGAATTATCCATCAGCAACTTGCTCTTAAATACAACCTTGTGAATATCGAAGTGCCTTATTACAGATACAGTCCAACTCCGGTTCTAGAAAATGATCATGCTCCGCTCTACTGGGACCGATCTATCATAACTGACAGGTATATTGCCGCCAATAAACCTAATATAGTTTTGGTAGATCGGTCAGCGCGTCGGGCAATTATTGTTGATATCACTGTCCCACATGACGATTACCTCATAAAGGCTGAAAAAGAAAAATTAACCAAATACCTGGATCTAGCTCATGAGATTACCGCAATGTGGAATATTGACTCAACAATAATTGTTCCTATTGTTGTATCGGTCAACGGTTTACTAGCGAAGAGTCTCGACCAACACCTCAAGAGGCTCTCGCTTAGTTGTTGGATTAAGGGCAAGACACAAAAGGCAGTGTTGCTTGAGACGGCACGCATTGTGAGGAGGTTCCTCACTCTGTAGTCCTAACCACCGGGAGCTTGGGTCCTATCTCCGCTCTCCGTGGACGGCAATTTTTTATATTTTTAAATGTTTTTTTTTCTGTGTGTTTTAGAAAATATTTAAAAATGTAACTTAATTTGTAAATAAATAAATGAATGTATATAATATACTTGCATCATCGTTCTCCTTCCCTTATCCCACTCTAAGTGGGGTCGGCACAACATGTAACAAACATGTTGTCACATGATTTGGCTACGTATTTTACGACCGGCCGGCTACTTGACGTCAACTTACCTTAGTCGTCTTTTACGACACCTCGGTAAGAAAGGAGGGTGGTCTATTCTATTCTGCCGGATACAACACGGCACATACCTTAGTCGCCTCTTACGACACCTCGGTAAGAAAAGAGGGTGGTCTATTCTATTCTGCCAGATACCACACGGCACATACCTTAGTCGCCTCTTACGACACCTAGGTAAGAAAAGAGGGTGGTCTATTCTATTCTGCCAGATACCACACGGCACATACCGTAGTCGCCTCTTACGACACCTAGGTAAGAAAAGAGGGTGGTCTATTCTATTCTGCCAGATACCACACGGCACATACCTTAGTCGCCTCTTACGACACCTAGGTAAGAAAAGAGGGTGGTCTATTCTATTCTGCCAGATACCACACGGCACATACCGTAGTCGCCTCTTACGACACCTAGGTAAGAAAAGAGGGTGGTCTATTCTATTCTGCCGGATACCACACGGCACATACCTTAGTCGCCTCTTACGACAACTCGGTAAGAAAAGAGTGTGGTCTATTCTACGCGGCTGTATCCACACGGCACATACCTTATTCGCCTCTTACGACATCTCGGTAAGAAAAGAGGGTGGTCTATTCTACGCGGCTGTATCCACACGGCACATACCTTATTCGCCTCTTACGACAACTCGGTAAGAAAAGAGGGTGGTCTATTCTATTCTGCCAGATACCACACGGCACATACCGTTGATGTTTTCGTTGTTGGAATAGTGAATTTTCATGCTAAGACCATATTTCCTCGCTTCGAACGATAAATTTTCTCTTTCCAAACAGAATATTTTCCATCTCCATAGAAATGAATTTTCGGTAGTCAGTATTTTCTTTTCTCCGATCTAATATTTCGACCTTATTTTAAAGTTTAAAATTTTGTTAGAATTTTAAATAGACAAGCTATAAATATCCAAATTCTGAAGCTTTTTTGTTATGAGATAGACGAATATTTGGGTTTCTAGGTTACACAATTACCTGATTTAATAGTATCATAGTAACGGCCTGTTGCTAACCCACTGCTGGGCATAGGGCCTCCTCTCTCCGTTTCTGGAGAGGAGGGTTTGAGCTAAGACCTACCACGCTGCTCCAATGCGGATTGGTAGGTTACACATATCTCCAGAATTCTCCAGAGATATGCAGTTTTCCACACGATGTTTTTCGTGAAAAAGTGTGATAAATTGCACATAACAATTAGGCTAATATCATTCTAGCCCGGGATTTGAACCCGTGGCGATCGAAAAAGTCGCACGCCTTCATACTGCGCTATCACAGCTTGTTTAATCTTAGTTGTAAGAAATCATTTCGAAATATGGTTGTCGAGTTAAATCTGCTGATGCTAGAAGGGAGAGACTGCTTGCAACATCTTTGTCTGCCAAACATCGTGTTATATGGTCCACTAAAATCATGATTATAGTGGTATACGTAAAAGATTTCATAATGTAATAACTAAACTTTACTATTTACTAATTCTCTGTTAAAATTAATTAGTAACTTAATTTATATTTCAATTCATAATTCGACCTCCAATTTCCGCAATATTAGATTTGATAGAAATTTTGCGCAGTATTATTCACAGTAGATTCGCGATATTATATAATTTTAGCATAAGTATATTACAGTCAAATAAATTAATGTCTGATAAACAAAAATTTTCGTATTTAGCTTTTATTAGATTGCAATTTCGACAGCGTTGACATTTTATAATGAAACTATTTGAAAAGTTTAATAGTAGTTTATGATACAGTTGCATAATAAGGGTTCTTATAACACGAGTGTGGTTTAAAAAAACGAGCCGCAGGCGAGTTTTTTTATAGTATCACACGAGTGTTATAAGACCAAGTTATGTACAGTATCATACACTACTTTATCTACTCTCATACTATAATACGTAAAACATACGTTTCCATTCCATGAACTCGTGGTAACATTTAATATAGTTGCTCCTAGATTTCGTCGGCAACAGGTTCACGGTCATGTTTGACGCAGCTTTCAGAGTATCTGGTGGTGTACAATTACCACTATCCCCGCTCTCAGACATGTTTTTACACAAAAACTTATTTTTTTACAAACAAAACTAAACTTCGTTTAAAAATATTGAAAAGATTTTATAAAATGTCATATATTGGCGCCAAGGCGCAAATATCGATTGCGCATGCGTGTTGCGTCGCCGCGGACCCATTCATTGAAACCTTTTTTTTAAGGTAGAGGTTCAACCTCCTTGGTCCAGCTGGAAGTTGTATAGGAGTATCGTTATGATTAAAAAGTTACATTATGATACAGGTGTCCATACAACCTGTATCGTAATGAAACTTTTTAATTCTTTTTTTTTGTTCTGTACGTAATGTTTGTCATAAGAATTTTGTTTTCAGTTTTATAATCTTTGTATTATAGTATCAGAGTAGATAAAATTTAAAAATATTTACATGTTATTACTAAAACCCTCCAAGATGAATCTTTAATACAAACAAATAAATAAAAGGAGAATAACATAAAGATCTGCAAAATACCCATAACTATCAAAATAGAGTTAAAATGAAAAGTTAGTTCTGTATGGTGTAAAAATGTACTGGTCATATTATTTTGCTATAATTAACAAATAAATAAACGTAAACGTATTTTACGACCGGTCGTCTGCCTGACGTCAACTTACCTTAGTCGCTTTTTACGATACCTCGGTAAGAAATGAGGGTGGCCTATTCTATTCTGCCGGATACCACACGGCGGTGAATCAAGGAAAGCACTTATGTTTTAAAAAAAATGTGCCTCATTTATATAAATTCTTTCTTCTTACTGTAAATATTTACAGAACATCAAGCGTTTTAGTAAGAAAGAACGCCTTTATTAGTGGGTGACGGAAAAATTGCTATTGCTGAGTTGGTGGGCACGCAGCGCTGAGTGGTGGGTCTAATTACTATCCTTTCTCTCTCCAAAAAGAGTGGAAGAAAGAGTCCTTTATCCGTCAGTAGGATAGTGGGGCGTAGCTATATGGAAACATACTTTATGAAACCGTGGTAACGGGGCAACAGGGTCAAAGATTCCATCGATAAGGTACTTTACGAGCAGTCCATGTTTTGCAGGCTTTCAGGAAGTCCCAAACGAGCATTTTACGGGCTGATATACCGAGGTTAGACGCCTTAGGGTCAAGATTTATGACTGATGTATCCGGATTACTGGGGAAAAATCATTTTTCTTACTCGTTCCGATAGTTTGATATATCCCGTGTCTAACCTTTGAAGTAGATTTACGAATAGATGAATGGAAGATATTGATGAATTTAAGTAACAAAAGTTATGATTATTTTGCTATTTTATCGCAAAATGTTGTTATCATTGCTTTTGTAGTAATAAATGGGATTAAAGGAGGTCCATAAAGACCTCCACCACATTACGCCTATCTCCCTAAATTAATTTTAAGTGACCTCTTTTTTAATTGCAGTAAACAGTGCTATTAAAATATTGTATCCCGAATTTTGACACTAAAATATGTATAAACAAACTGCAATTAAATGAAGTTTGCGCGAAATATATTTAATTTAGATAAAAACTCGCGGTGGTGTTGCTTGTGTGGTATAGAATAAACGAATAGTAATAAAAAAAAATAACGGGAACAAGTAAGACACATAATATTTAAGGTTATTTTTAGCCTTAAGTCGACGTGAACAACATCACTTGTACCACTTACTAATAAATTCGAGTGGTCATTTGGTAGTGACCATGCCTTTAATTCCGCGGATCGCGAATTCAATTCCCGCCGAAGACTAATATTTTCTAAAACCAGTTAGTTGGTTTTTCAAGCCCTAGTGTATATATATTTAAAATTATAGATGTCTATATTAACCAGTTATCTGTCGCCCATAACCAAGTATTAAGTTACTTTGGAGATGGATGACCGTGTGAGTAAGTGTCCCATATATTTATTTTATCTATTTACATTGCTTAAGCTGTGAAAGCCCAGTGGTGAGACCTTGCGACTCTCTAGAGACGACATGGGTCCAAACCCCGGGCAGGCACCAATGAGTTTTTCTATCAAAACTTATGTGTCTCATTGATAATTGCAATTTATCACACGCTTTTCGGTGAAGGAAAACATCGTGAGGAAACCTGCATATCTCTAGAGAATTCTGAAGATACCTATATACCATTGGAGCAGCGTGGTAGATCTTAGCTCTAATACTTCTCTCCAAAAACGGGAGGCCTTAGCCCAGCAGTGGGCATAGTAACAGGCCGTTACGTTTATTTACATTGGAACGCTGTTTCGAGCCATATACAGGTGTCTCAGTAATACTAGCTTAATTAAAGCGTGTGTATTGTTCAATTAATGTTGACAATGTACTATAAACGCTATTTCCCTCAGAAACAGTATTATTCGAGCCGTATACATGTCTAGCGAGATGTGAGCTTTGTTCAGAGACATGTTAGTAGTTAAGGAAACATTATATCTATTGAGAACAGCCGCCTCTCAGGGTTTTGTTCACGAGAACTTACCTATCTCTATTTTATACGTTCTAATAATTTAAATTAATTAAATTTAAATGTCTTAATTGTTCTGTGTGTTTGTTACACTTTTGTCGCTAAACAGCAAAACTTGTTTACAAAAGTAAGAATAAAAATTATTTTGCTATAATCCGCGATCCAATCGCAATCGCAAAGCTTTGCGATTTTATCGTGGAGTCTATCTCCTGATGATGCTTCAGTTGCGGGGCGAAACGACTGTTGAGTTTGTGATAGTGAACGTGAGTAGTGCTTGTGTATTGTGTTGGAAGTGGTGGAGGTTTGTGCATGTGTTTTTACGAATCCTGCATGTATTGGGTATGAAAAAACGGATACTCTACTATACATTTAGCACTAAATATATTTTCTATTTTCTGTATCGCGGATTGTAGCAAATTATTTAAAAACTTGGTAAATTTGCTTACTTCCATAGCGTAATATCTTATAGAATGTTATAAGGTAAATACGCGGATAATAAAAACGTTTTTGTATTACAAAAAAGATCCAAAAAACTTTATTAGAAAAAAAGCCATACGTGCCATTTACAATTTCAATCCGCGTGAATCCCTGCGAGAGAAGTTTAAAGCTATAGGTATTCTAACATTTGTCATTACAGCAGTTTTAGAAAACTGTTAAAGGCTGATACATAAAGCCTAATATACTGTCGAGGATTATTGAGATGATATGAATGCGTAGATATAGCTACTGTTCGAACCTTTCAAAATAATAATAACTTAATGTAACTAGTTATAAGAATTTTAAAAAGAGCAACCGCCGAGTTTTACAATATTTAAAAATAGTTTACTTTGTATTACATCTTATCAAATAAATAAATATTTATAATTATTTGAACAGTGTTTAGTTGTTTTTGTTAAAATAAAGACATATGACTGAAATATTTCATCTTCCGTTACTATCCGTTTAAATCAACGATTGCAATAATTCCATCTTTAACCAGCACTATAAACACTATTGGACTATAAAAATACATTATCGAAGACCAAAAAATACAATAAATATGTCTATTACTACCAATATTTTAAATTTATTGAGACGCAACAGCATAAATATCTTGAAATAACATAGAACGTACTTGCCCCATTTTCAAAATGAACGGCTCAATTTGTATTTTTTTAATTGTCACATGGTTCATGATACATAAAAAAGTTTGAATGTTTGACTGCCTCGTTGGTGCAGTGGAATAGTGACACTGCCTTCAGCTCCGCGGATCGCGGGTTCGATTCCCCTCGAGGGCCAACATTGTCTATAAACAATTCGTTGGTTCTTCGAGCCTGGGTGTATAAAAAAAGTAGCGGTCGGTTACAATCCCACTGCTGAGAATAGGCCTCCTCTCTCCGTTTGCGGAGAGAAGGGTTGGAGCTAAGAGCTACCACGCTGCTCCAATGCGGATTGGTAGGTTACACATATCTCCAGAATTCTCTAGAGATATGCAGGTTTCCTCACGATGTTTTCCTTCGCCGAAAAGCGTGTGATAAATTGCAATTACCAATTAGACACGTGAGTTTTAATAGAAAAACTCATTGGTGCCTGCCCGGGTTTGAACTCGTGTTCCCGTCGAAAGACTCGCATGGTCTCACCGCTAGGCTATCACAGCTCTCTAGGTGTATATCTGTAATTAAATATGTATGTAAAATTATATACGTAGCATATTTATCAGTTATCCGTCACCCATAACGCAAGTATTAAGTTACTTACTTTGGGGACGGACGACCGTGTGTGTAAGTGACCCATATATTTATATCTTTATTTATTAATTAATTTAACTCAAAATGGATCAAAACGGACAAATAAAAGTAACATAAAGCGCGTTATAAAGATCAAAATATACAAAATTGAAACCTAAATGCGTACATTAAAATTTAAATTGGCTCAATTCAACTTTTATTGGACTTCCAATCGGTATCCAGTGGGATGCTGGAAACAGCTTTGTTCCAGTACGCGGGATGAATCTCAAATGAGTGTTTCTCAGCCCATTTCGAAACGTGTTCAAATTTATTAACTTAATATTAGGATATTTTTCTTTCTCTGTTAATCTTGTTCTCTTGAAATAATACAACTAGAATTATTTAAGTATTATTAATAATTATTTTATTTATTTAATATATTTAAGCTTTGATAGCAAATATATCAAATTGTCGTGAAAGAGTCCCGAAATTATAATCTAATTAGCTGTCCAGCCTCGCGTTGCTGTGGTTCGATCTGGTTTCGAATTTCCCTCCAAACAGAACACAACAGTTTAAAAAATGCTTCGACTCTACAAGATCATTCGCTGGGTTATTTTAAGAATGTCTGAAATTTTCATTAAAATCGGTCCAGCCGTTTCGGTTTCTATAAAATACAAACACTCGCTGTTATATATAAGATATAACGCCCTAATGATACAAAGAAGATTGACTGGATACCACAGCGGGAATGAAATACGTACGTTTTAAAATATTTTGGGAGTTATTTGTGGAATTGACAATTTAAATTTATTTTTACATTAACTGTACTTCGATAGAAGTATATTTGGTAAAATAATGTTTCTAATTAAAATGTTAAATAACACTTTATGGTACCTGTACAAAATTAATAAGTCTACGGTAAAATCGCACTTTAAAAATATTATATTATTACTAACTGACCGTGTAAACTTTTAGCCATAAAAAATATTTCTACGAAATTTTCAAGTGTACATTATAAAAAAATTAAAAAAAAAAATTTTAGGGGTGGACAACTCTTATCGCTTAGGGGTGTAAAAATGGGTAGTAGTCGATTCTCAGACCTACTATATAAAATTTATATATATAAAATTTCATAAAAATCAGTCAAGCCGTTTCATACGAGTTTGGTAAACAATTTTACACGAGAATTTTGTATATAAGTTAACTTTATATGTCTTCCAGAATGCCATATGGGATTTATTTTGACGTCAGCTTATAATCAGAAGATAAATAAAAGGCTTCTAAGGATACTTATTTGTTAAATTGTGTTATAAGCTGCATACATGGCTTTTCAAAATCATAAACCCCTTTTTGACATCACTAATGTAGTGGTCTTTAGCAAACATTTTAATACAATGTATTTTATACTTCATTGTAGTCTCTGATCAATGTTCTATAACATTACTAGGTGACCCGGCGAACTTCGTGCCGCCTAATAGTCAATGAATGGTGTCTTACCTTTTAATTGGACTAATTTAGGCTTTGATGAACGTAATACAATGACACAAAATAAATTTCTGAACGCACGTGTTATAATATAAGGAATTAATGTAAAAATATCATTCTTATTTCTAACAAAAATTAACAAGCTTTGTTAATTTTTGCTTCAAAACATCATTTAGGCTCTGTTTTGATGTTATTATTTGTAAAGGGTCATAAAAATTAAAACATCTGTTTAGAAAGCGGCGTTGCAATACAAACGCCTAAATAAAAAACGAAGACAAAAAATAGTACTGGCACAGGATTCGCTTTAAAACTATTGTTTTGGTATGTTTACTGAGAATTGCCGTTAGGCAATTCTGTTTTTTTAAGGAAAATGTTTCTCACAACCGAATAGGGCAGATTTGAAAGAATAGTTAACAATTGGCAGTATCTCTGGAGGTCTGGCCGAGTAAAGTTGTTACTAAGCATTTTTAAGTGAAGTAGTTGTGGCGAGATTAAGATAAGTATAGTGTTATTTACTTATACCTAAAAATGATGTGATGTTCTGATCAACCCAGGACTAATTCACGTGTCGAATAGATGTCGATAGATGAATCATTGAGAAATTATTAACTGACGTAATTCAAATGTCTTATTGTACTGTAATATAAAGAGAGTTGTTAAATATTATTAAGGTGTGACTATTCGAGTCGTTTGTGATTATAATAAGGATTGTATAATTCACTTAGTTCAAATAAGTGAATTATTATGATGTTGTTAGTTTGATGTAACGAAATAACCTTTAGAGAGAATAGTCCTTTGTTTTGATATTATTGTAAATCTTCATTTCTTAAAAGAGCAACTGTTGAGTTTCTTACCAGTTCTTCTCAGCAGGTGACAGCATTTCCGAACTGGCAGTAGAGTCATTTCGAGTAAAGATAGAAAAGTTATAAAGATATTAAAAGATAAAATATATTAAGTTCCAACGAAATATATAGTTATTCTCTATTCTTTTGTTTCATTGACTTGTCCTAAAATATAGATAAGACTAATAGAGCTTTCCTGATTGCTGAACCTAAATAACAAGCTTAATAAAATAAAGTATAGCCTCAGTATGTCATATCAAATTTAACACACGCATGAATAATTTAAAAACTTCTATGTACCTGCTTAATGCACTTTTCAACCTATTTAATTGGTTTAAAAAAAATACAGACCTTTAAAAACAGTTTACACAAAATACATTTTTGAACGCAATCATTACTTACAGTATTCGACAGGATGACAACAAATGAAACCATGAAAATTGGTCCAGCAGATCTCGAGTTATAAGTGTTGTCAAAAACCCGACTTTGTTTTATATACTTATATAGATATACTCGAGAGATCTCATGACTAATTTTAGAATGAGGTAACGAAACACCACATACTCGTTACCCAGTTATTACTGAAAGTATCAGTGACATGTAAAACGAAACTTCAAAGTTATACCCTCGTTTAGGGGATTCCACAATTATCGATAGGGCTGCCAACCATCATTGGCCTATATTAATAGTAAGCTGAGATGGTATGAGACTTTCGAGGTAGACGGGTTCAAACCTCAGGCAGGCATGAAACTTATATGTCTAATTAGTATTTGTAATTTACCATGCGCTTTTCGGTGAAGAAAAACATCATAAGGAACCTGCATATTTAGAAAGTGCTGTCATGTGTAACCTACCAGTTCGCATTGGAGCGTAGTGAGCCTAGTTTCCAACAACGGAATAATAATAATAATAATCGTTTATTGCTTGAAATAAGCTACATTAGATAGACAATGATAACAGTTTCCCTTATTTCCAAAAAAAATTGCATGCACGTTATATATTAAAAAAAATTGAAAATTAAAAATTACAATTAATTGTTAAAATTATTACAAATAATACAAAAAAATAGCCATAGTTTTACAGTGGTAAAAAATAAAATAGGTAAATCAAAATGTCAGTTATACAAGTTATATCATTATGTGTAAATATTCCTTCATTGTCAACTAGAGATCATTAGAATTTAAAAAATCTTTAACTGCATAATATCATCTTAAATTTCGAATAATTTTCTTCTAAATCGTGTAATCGGTAATGATTTAACATCTCTTGGCAATTTATTAAATATGTTTATGTTCATAGATAGTCAATTTTTTAGAACCAAATTAGTTCTCGGAATGTAACCAAATAGTAACAGGTTTTAAAAAGATGTTGTATGTAATATGTTGTTGTATTTTATGTTGAGGAATATTTATTTCTGACTTTTGTTTTTTTTTCAAATGTGTTAATAAATAATAATATAGTGAGAGAAGTGAATGAAGATGAAGTTAGAATAGCAGTGCAGGGTATGAAAAGTGGGAGAGCGATTGGGCCGGATGGCATACCGGCTGAAGCGTGGAAGTGCTTGAAAGGGGATGGATGGAAGTGGCTGACTTTATTCTTTAACAAGTTGTTACATGAAGAAGCAATCCCAGAAGAGTGGTCAACCAGTACGCTGGTACCCATTTTCAAGAATAAGGGGGATGTGCAAGAATGTAACAACTACCGAGGGATAAAGCTCATGTCACACAGTATGAAAATTTGGGAAAAAGTGATAGAGCGAAGAATGAGAAAAGAGTGTACGATAACGCAAAACCAGTTTGGTTTTATGCCAGGGCGGAGCACGACGGACGCTATTTTCGCCTTACGCCAGCTATGTGAGAAATATCGACATGCGCGTAAGGACCTGCACATGGTTTTTATTGACCTAGAAAAAGCGTACGATCGTGTTCCCCGTGAAGTTCTGTGGTGGATTTTGAAAGAAAAGAGCCTGCTTGGGAAGTATGTACGGATTGTATATTCCATGTATGCCAGAGCTAGTACTCATGTCCGGTCTGAAGCCGGAGTAACTGACAATTTCGATGTGTCTGTAGGCTTACACCAGGGATCGGCTTTAAGTCCCTTTTTATTTCTCTTATTGATGGATGCACTTACTGCTATGCTATGCTATGCTCCTTGGTGTATGCTATTTGCCGACGATATCGTGATTGTCGGTGAAAATGCAGCTGAGGTCCAGAACAGATTTGTAGAATGGCAAGAGAAATTGGAGAGTTTTGGTTTAAAGATCAACCTGACCAAAACTGAACACATGCAGTGTGATTTCAGTGGTCTTTCCAATTTTTCTCCAATAAACTTAAATGGTGTTGTTTTGCCAGTCTGCTCCGACTTCCGGTACCTTGGTTCGCTTTTCCAAAAGAACGGTGAAATTGATCGCGATGTGAGGAATAAAATGAATGCAGGATGGATGAAGTGGCGACAGGTCTCAGGCACAATATGTGACCCCCGAATGCCCCCTAAACTAAAGGGAAAAATTTACACATCGGTCATAAGACCTGTCGTAATGTATGGAACAGAATGTTGGGCAATGAAAAAGATGGATGAAAGAAGAGTACATGCAAATGAGATGAGGATGTTAAGGTGGATGTGTGGTGTGACAAGACTTGATAAAGTAAGAAATGAGTATATAAGGGGAAGTCTGAAAGTTGCGCCCATTATAGAAAAGATGAGAGGTGCAAGATTGGGATGGTATGGACATGTAATGAGGAGGGATGAAAATCATATGATCAAACGAGTGTTGAGTATGAATGTGGATGGATATGTGACTAGAGGAAGGCCTAAAAAGAGATGGTTGGACTGTGTGAAGTATGACATGCATATAAAAGGAGTAGCGCCAGAGTTGACGAATGATAGAAGAGAATGGAAGAGAAAAACATGTTGTACCGACCCCACTTAGAGTGGGATAAGGGTAGGAGAAAGAAGAAGAAGTGTTAATAAATAATAAATAAATAAATATATAGGACACACACGGTTAATAAAAGTAACCTAATTCTATAAATTATCCTAATCGACCTTAAATAAAAATTTTATTACATTAGCCAGAGTTAAATACTGTTGTCATTCCCCATAATAAACCCCAATTTTTGTGTCTATAAAATAGCATGGCACTACGCACTATTCGAAGATTTTGGTCTTCAGGAGAGCAATCATGGAACTTTTATTATCATGATTCTTCAGTCCCTAAACTACTCCTATTGTGGTCGTGACAACATTTAATCCTCTTCCATTCTCTCCTATACTATTTATTCTAACGCAACTCTATCATTAATTAATTAATATCCATGTCATATAATCTATCCATCTATTTTTCGGATTCCCTCTAACCACTAGTCATCAACAATGCGCCTGAATTGAGAAAAACCACCCTCATTACATCATCGGAATGTCTAAAAAGATAAATTGAACGCTATAATATTCATGTTCACAAATGTACTAACGGATAAATTCGATCAGAAACATTCTCAAGAATGACGTCAGGCAAACGGCGGGTAGTAAAATATTACGCCAAATTTTACTACAACAAGGTTACAAGTATTCTATTTTGCCTATATAATTCGCTTAAAAAATTGTCAACCCTAAAGACATGGTACCCAAGAGTGTCGACCTACTTGTCGAGAAATACGACCAATTAGAAAACCCCCGGAGGCCAACTGTCCGGAAAGGAATCGAGGTCGTTCCGTATTGGATTTTCTAGCAATGTTTTAATTGTAAAAGAAGCATAAAGTGGCATTAATTATTGAATAAAATCGAATACAGACAGTCTAACTCTATTGTAAAACTATTTAACATTTCATAAACGTACAATCTTTTGCCCGCGGCTTCGCTCGTGTGGTTTTCGGTCTGCCACATTAAAATACTCCGCATATTAAGCACTTTATGACACTCCATTCAATCCAATCATATCGTGATAACTTTTAAAGTATTTGTAAGTAGTAAAATGTGCATTGTAAAAGAATATCAAATTTAATTAAAGTTATAATTCACAATTTCGGTCATAGTCGCTTCCACATAAAGGGTAGATATATGCTGTCGCGGACTTTTATTTAGAACTATTCAAGACAAACAATACTACGGTACATCATCTTTGTGTAAGTCCATTGGTTTATGCAGCGTACGCCAAGATAGCTCTAAGGGGACAGATTTTTTCCGACTTTAGTCCGATATTACATAAAATCATTACATATTGTAGCCTATATGTTATTCCGATGTATAACCTATGTAACTGTAAAGTTTCATTCAAATCTGTCCAATAGTGTTTTCGTGAAAAAGTAACAAACATCCATCCATACTCATAAACTTTCGCATTTATAATAATAGTAGGAAGTAGGATTAACTCTCATTATAACTTATACGATCAAGCGCTTAGATGTCTAATTCACGTCGAATTGCCAGCTTATAGGTTTCTTAGTATTATTAGTATTATTAGTATCGAACTGATTGTATATGAAATGACACTAAATGAAGCTGTTTCAATGAACATGCCATGGCTAAGTATCATTGCCTTATATTTCGATATCATTAACAGAGGTGATCCTTCTGAGATGAAGAAGTCAAAGTTCCGCATCCTCATTATTAAATCCAGGCCTTTGAAGCCAGGTGCCTCTTACAGTTGTCATCGCTTAGGCATAAAGGGAAATCAAAACTTAAGAATCAAGAGGATAAAAGTTTCCTCTTCAAGTATTGTTGTGGTTTCGAAATCAATGGAAAGCTTAAACAAAAGAATTATTAGCAAACATTTCGCAAACCTCTTTCATTTGTTGTGCCTGTTATTATTGCATCTTAAAATCTCACCCCAAGCTTCCTAAATAAAGAAATGTAAAACTTTTAACATTTGAAACTGAGGATTTGAACTGAACTCTAGACTTTAAAAATGAAAATCGCTTAACATACTCAGGAAGCCACTTGAATTTTCTTTTTATTGAAACGTGTCAAGATGAAAATTTGAATGCAGCGAGCATGGTATTGATTTTATAATGCAAGACTGAATTGTGTGCAGAAAGACTGGAGTTTTTTCGATTTGATTCGAAATGTTTAGGGGAATCATTGTTCAATAAGACGTTGAAAAACATGGAATATGTAACTTAAACTGCTTTATTTTACGTTATATTCACTGAATTATATTTCCAAAAACGATTCACTGTGAAAAAATGAACGCACTAATATTTTCCTTCCACTTCCAGATTGGCTTAAATTGCTGTTTGAAACTACTGTCCTGGGCCATTTATATAGAATTTAACGATTCTAGATCCCTACTTATATTTTAAAAGGATAGATCTGCGTGTTCCGCAAAGCGGTAGTCGATTGGAGAATCGCAAACCATTTAATTTGCACACCATGATACCATGTTCCTGTGTACCGTATTTGCCATCAATTGAACTCATACAAAAGCGACGTAGATGTTTTCTATGGTTCTTTAGCCTTTAAAAGCAATTTATGTAAATGCCTACGTAGCTCAGAATCAGAGTAATTAACTTAGCTGAACCTATGCATAATAATAATACTTGCATATTAATGACGAAGTTATCAAGACGAAAAACTACCGGAAACACATTATGAAGGATGGCACGCTTGACGTTTGTAGAGCGTGTCACCGTCCTGGGGAATCACTCAGGCATATTGTTTCCGGTTGTTCTTCTCTTGCTAATGGTGAATATTTGCACAGGCATAACCAAGTAGCCAGAATTATCCATCAGCAACTTGCTCTTAAATACAACCTTGTGAATATCGAAGTGCCTTATTACAGATACAGTCCAACTCCGGTTCTAGAAAATGATCATGCTCCGCTCTACTGGGACCGATCTATCATAACTGACAGGTATATTGCCGCCAATAAACCTAATATAGTTTTGGTAGATCGGTCAGCGCGTCGGGCAATTATTGTTGATATCACTGTCCCACATGACGATTACCTCATAAAGGCTGAAAAAGAAAAATTAACCAAATACCTGGATCTAGCTCATGAGATTACCGCAATGTGGAATATTGACTCAACAATAATTGTTCCTATTGTTGTATCGGTCAACGGTTTACTAGCGAAGAGTCTCGACCAACACCTCAAGAGGCTCTCGCTTAGTTGTTGGATTAAGGGCAAGACACAAAAGGCAGTGTTGCTTGAGACGGCACGCATTGTGAGGAGGTTCCTCACTCTGTAGTCCTAACCACCGGGAGCTTGGGTCCTATCTCCGCTCTCCGTGGACGGCAATTTTTTATATTTTTAAATGTTTTTTTTTCTGTGTGTTTTAGAAAATATTTAAAAATGTAACTTAATTTGTAAATAAATAAATGAATGTATATAATATACTTGCATCATCGTTCTCCTTCCCTTATCCCACTCTAAGTGGGGTCGGCACAACATGTAACAAACATGTTGTCACATGATTTGGCTACGTATTTTACGACCGGCCGGCTACTTGACGTCAACTTACCTTAGTCGTCTTTTACGACACCTCGGTAAGAAAGGAGGGTGGTCTATTCTATTCTGCCGGATACAACACGGCACATACCTTAGTCGCCTCTTACGACACCTCGGTAAGAAAAGAGGGTGGTCTATTCTATTCTGCCAGATACCACACGGCACATACCTTAGTCGCCTCTTACGACACCTAGGTAAGAAAAGAGGGTGGTCTATTCTATTCTGCCAGATACCACACGGCACATACCGTAGTCGCCTCTTACGACACCTAGGTAAGAAAAGAGGGTGGTCTATTCTATTCTGCCAGATACCACACGGCACATACCTTAGTCGCCTCTTACGACACCTAGGTAAGAAAAGAGGGTGGTCTATTCTATTCTGCCAGATACCACACGGCACATACCGTAGTCGCCTCTTACGACACCTAGGTAAGAAAAGAGGGTGGTCTATTCTATTCTGCCGGATACCACACGGCACATACCTTAGTCGCCTCTTACGACAACTCGGTAAGAAAAGAGTGTGGTCTATTCTACGCGGCTGTATCCACACGGCACATACCTTATTCGCCTCTTACGACATCTCGGTAAGAAAAGAGGGTGGTCTATTCTACGCGGCTGTATCCACACGGCACATACCTTATTCGCCTCTTACGACAACTCGGTAAGAAAAGAGGGTGGTCTATTCTATTCTGCCAGATACCACACGGCACATACCGTAGTCGCCTCTTACGACACCTAGGTAAGAAAAGAGGGTGGTCTATTCTATTCTGCCGGATACCACACGGCACATACCTTAGTCGCCTCTTACGACAACTCGGTAAGAAAAGAGTGTGGTCTATTCTACGCGGCTGTATCCACACGGCACATACCTTATTCGCCTCTTACGACATCTCGGTAAGAAAAGAGGGTGGTCTATTCTACGCGGCTGTATCCACACGGCACATACCTTATTCGCCTCTTACGACAACTCGGTAAGAAAAGAGGGTGGTCTATTCTACGCGGCTGTATCCACACGGCACATACCTTAGTCGGCTCTTATGATACCTCGGTAAGAAATTAAGGGTGGTGTATTCTATTCTGCCGGATACCACACGGTTAAATAATAATACTTGCATGTTGTGTTCATTTCGAGTAGGTTATAATCTTGTGTATTTCTCGATACTTTATAATTTGTATGTCGGAATTGATTATACCCAGTTTAACGAACCAAATAAAAAAAAATCTGTTCTGTCCGATCTGTTTACTGATAGATACCCGGCACCCAATCTTGTCTCTTCTTCCTAAATTAAAATAATACTTTGTAAGGACCCAAATCAAGGCCGTATGCAAGATATGGCTACAATATCAACTCATTGTTAGAAAATGAAAAGGTTTTATTGACAGCCTTTCATTAACCAAGATAGCGGGCCTTTGAACAATTATGAAATTAAAAATAAGTCTACCTTAAATTTAGTGACTTGCGACATGAATACTGTCAGAAACAAGCGGGCCGGCTTCCAAAAGCGTCTGACAATAGAACTGCTATAGATAATGAGAGTAATATCTTTGCTTTTGTACGCTGAAAATACAAATTCACATTAAACGTTCCCGAAATCCAAATTAACATTTAAATTACGACGTGTGTTGCATATAGTTTAATTAGCTCTCATTGTCTTCTGTAGAACTAGTTTTCTAGATTATATTTGGAAATCTAAATCGAAAAATTGTTTGCATCCCTATGTGCTGAGTTAAGATAAATATTCTATTGTTATTGTTCTTTAATCTATTTCGCTTTACAAAAGTAATAATAAAATTAGTTTGAATAATTTATAGAAGCAGGTAAATGTTTCTAGTTCAAGCTTGTTGCACGTGTTCAGAGGTAAAATAAAGGGTGAGAATGAACCAAGTACTATATAACAATGCTTGTTCAGATAATGCTTCGCTTTGCGATTTTGTCGCGGTGTCTATCTCCAGATGATGCTTCGGTTGCGGGGCGAAACGATTGTTGAGTTTGTGATAGTGAACGTGTGTGGTGCTTGTGTATTGTGGTGGAAGTGGTGGAGGTTTGTGCGTATGTTTTTAGGAATCCTGCACGTATCGGGTATGAAAATACGGATAGGCCACTATACATTCAACACCATATATATTTTCTATTTACTGTATATTATTATAGCAAAATAATTTTATTATTACTTTTAAAATTAATTTGCTATAATTCGCGATAAAGTAAATAGAAAATATACATAATGCTAAATTTATAGAGGACAATCCGTTTTTTCATATCCGATACGTGCAGGATTCGTAAAAACACATGCACATGCAGTTGGTAGTAACCCGGCTTTGAGCTCCGCGGGTCGCGGGTTCGTTTTACGCCGAGGGCAAACATTTTTCTAAAATCAATTTGTTAGTTCTAATAATAAATATATAGGACATTTGCACACACGGTTGTCCGTTCTCAAAGTAAGTAACTTAATACTTGTGTTGTGGGTGACGGACAACTGGTAAATATACTACATGTATAATTTTAAATACACACTTAAATACAAATACACACCCAGGACATATGAATTTAAAATTATTTAAGTATCTATTTACTAGTTATTTGTCACCACACATGTGTTGAGTAACTTAATTTGGAGAAGAACGACCTTGCGTGCCCCCCATATATTTATTATTATTACAGAGTATCGCGGACAGGTCCTTCACAGTATTCTAGATGTGGATGTACCGGAAGACCGTGTAAAGTTCTCTCAGAGAGAGAAATCGGCTAGATTCTGCTTCATAGAGCATTGTCTCTGTCGCACTCAGACGAACCCGGCTGTTTCTTCTAAGTTCTCGATGTGCATTATTTATTGCCGAGTACTATACGTTATGTTACAAGAGCTAATTTAAAAAAAGAACTAAGAAAGAAATAATTTGATATACGGCATAAAATTACGAAAACAACGTGTAAACTATAGTTATAACGTGTCTAAAACTTTGACACATTTATCGTCATAATACGCTCATGGCTTATTTCTCGTACATGCCTTCCTGAAGAGCCACTATAGCCTTTTTTTGTAAAAAAAACCCAGTATTGGCCGTCGCTGCCCGTCGGGAACGAATGGCATGTCAGGTGGTGGCTGGTGATGAGCACAGGGAAATATTCAGCACAATAACCCTGATATCCCAATGGTGACATCGCATGACTAATATAAGGACTCGAGGGTGTAGTTTAGTTCACTGATAAGGGAGGAGCTAAATTTAGTTTTCTGCTATCGACCTTTAGTATTGGAGAATACGAGAAAGCATTTCATACATTTCTTTAGAAAATTTTCTTTTAACTTTAAATAATTAAGACAGAGATTATAAAAAGCTTGGATAAACATAAAGTCAAAGGAAAATCCCAACGAATTTCACATGGCTCCGACCAACATATTTAAAGCGCTCGAAACAAAGCGTCTTAAATACTCGACATTCCCTTGAATAACTTCAAGACTTCATTGTTGTTTTTCTCGTCGGCGTTAACTTTTGCTTCATTTCCTTTGTTAAGCTCATATTTGTTGAATAAAGAAATGCGAGGGGATATTTTAAGTTACCATCATTCGTTATTCTCTTGCCCCTATTCCGTGTAGCATGTTATTACATGTTTTGGCTAAGTATTTTACGACCAGCCGGCTGCCCGTCGTCAACTTACCTTCGTCGCCTTTTACGAACCTCGGTAAGAAATGAGGATGGTCTATTCTACTCAGCCGAATAGCACACGGTGGAGATATTAAAAGTATAGTTTTAAATTTATATAAATTTACGAGAAAATTAGAAGGTCAAGCCTTCTAGCAAACCTAGCAAAACGGTGTTAGGAAAAAAGTCTGAACTAATGCGAAAGTCTTATCTAAAACTAGAGCATTCTATATTTGGCATTTTAATAAAATGTTGTATATATGTACAATGTAAATCAAACTGATATTCTATAACCCGTCTGTGCGTATAAGATCTTATGGCTAATCGACTGACTCAATAATGATGAAGTTTAGTAAAAAGTGTCTAAAATTTAGGAGAAAAAATATCCGTTTTAATTTAGAAAGAAATAATTGAGCATTTTTAACAGTTAAGTTGAAGTCGGGCATAGTCTGTATATTAGTATAATAGTATAAGTAAGTATATTAGTGTATGTTTGAGCCTGTGCTTCACTTTAATAATGGTGTTAAAAATTCCAATATAAAGCTATAAAAATAAAACGGCCTGAACAGATAGAAAACGTTTCGTTTAATTTAAGATTGTGCCCATCCAATAATATTTTCAGGATCCCACTATCGTCTTGTACTAAAATGGAATAGAAGCAGTTGCCAAATTGCTCTCTACGCGTCATTTGCGACTACCACAAAATGAATTACGGGGTAACTACAATAAGGACACATGACTAAGATTATTGATGAAAAATTGGAAACACTCATTCTATTAATATGTGTTTAAATCGAATCAAATTAGGTGTTAGGGTGAACTTTGCGAAGATCCATAAAAAAGTTTTCAATACGGATTAAAGTCATATTTTTATGTCTACGTTGTATTCACACAAAACAAGTCTTTTTTTTATCAGGAAAAACCACTTATATGTTTCGCCACCCGATGGGGACGAACAGCGGATATGTCGGACTCGCACCGATAAAAACAACCTGAATACTTCACCATGCTGCTGGTGGCGGGGACAGGGTACAATACAACACACGTCTACATTAATACAATACAAGAGAACACATACACCACACTATGTATCTGCAAATAAGTCAACATCTTAACGATTAAAATATCACCACACATTCTGTACGTACGCAGCGACTTGACTAATCGCCCTTGAGCGAGGCCGAGTTCGCCGCTAGTATAATGTACTGGCCCGCCTCGGGGCGAGCGATAAATCTACTACTTTCATTTCGCACAACATTTTTCAGGGGTCGCTTTATTGCGAGCTTTCTTTGCTTGTCACTTTTTGCTGTTAGCGAGTATATGGTCCACTAATACTTTCTCAAGCTAAAAAAACGTAACGTTAATTATTTATAGAAGCAGGCGGTGCTTTGTGGAATTCCAAACTATAACCAAATTTGGCAGTACGTTTTTGTTGTGGGCATATCCTCTTGATGATGCTTCGGTTTCGGTGCGAAACAATAATCACGAAACGATCGTAGCGATTTTGGTGGTGGTTGTGTGTATTGCTTGTGTGCATTGTTGCTGGTGGAGGCATCTTGGGATACGTGAGGTGACTTTTCCTGCATGTGTGAGGTACGTGAATTTTGCCTGCTTCATGCACTTAGCATTGCATACATTCGCTTAACACACGTGGATTATAGCAAAGTAGTTCTGTTATAGTTTCTACAACGTTAATGTTTTAGAACATGATAACACGCTCTTTTCTAGTATCAACAAGTACGTTCATATTCGAATATTTCATTTATGATTGAATTCTTTTTATTGTTGTTAAATAATACTTTTTAGGCATCGGTAAAAGTACAAAAGTTATGATACAATTTTGCTACAATTCACGTTTGTTAAGAAAAACTATGTACCTAGTGCTGTGAAGGGAGCAAGACTGATCTCATACGTTATATATACAGGATTAGTTACAGCACGTATCACAAGACACCACCACCAACAGCACACTACGCAAGTACTACACACGTTCCATACAACAATTCAACGATCGTTTCGCCTCGTAATCAAAGCATTGTCAAGATATTGGCTCCACGTTGTCGTTGAGATTGTCGTAGTGAATTTGTGTCGTGCTTGTGTAGTGTGCTGTTGATGGTGATACGTGTGGTAACTAATTCTGCATGTATAAGGTACGTGAACGGTTTTGCTTCCTTGACTAAAGTATTACACAGATTCTCTTAACAAACGCGGTTTATAATAAAATAATTCTATTGTAACTTCCGTAGATTTAAAATTTTCTAGTACATTATTTTAGTGTATGTCAGTTGGTTAGCAGTGATAGCCCAACAGTGAGACCGTGCGACTCTTTCGGTCACAAGTTCAAACCCCGGGCAGGCACTAATGAGTTTTTCTATTAAAACTCATATGGCTAATTGATAATTACAATTTATCATACGCTTTTCGGTGAATGAAAACATCGTGAGGAAACCTGCATAACTCTAGAGAATTCAAGGGATATGTGTAATCTACCAATCCGAAATAAAGTAGCGTGCTAGATCTTAGCTCCAACCATTCCCACCGTAAACTGAGAGAGGTTGCCTATGCCCAGCAGTGGGATAGTAACAGGCTAATTCGATGTCTGTTGGTTTACGCAGCCCACAAAAATCTCCCAAAGGCTGAGTCATCGTACAATTGCGCCGCGTGCCTAGCACAATTTACATTAAACCATAATGCATATAGTATGAACATACAGTATGAACAGATATCTATGCAGACATAACCGGGGTGATAGCTAGTTCAAGAATAATTTCGTACCAAGTTACATAGCTACCCTGGAGGGCAAACACGCGCACTCAAAGGTGACCTAGACCCGTCTAAATGGAATTCTGAGATATATTAAATCGTGGAATTGCTTTGACTGTAACCGAGAATACTTTCTGTGTTCACAACTATTTAAATTATAGAGTTTAAGTTGACACGACTGTCTCGAGTATATCAAATTAAAATTATTCTTTATTCAAGTTGACTTTTACAGGCTCTGTACAAGTTTTGCAAACTGAATAATACTGAACTAGGTGTTCTTACCGAAAAGAACCAGCAAGAAACTTGCCCAATTTATAAATGTTAAAGTTACTATAAAAATTACTAAAGACCAAAGTACTATTTACGAGTTATTTACAAGTTAGCAATGAATTGATTTAATGCAAATAAATTTTAAAACGTGGTCGCTCACTATGGGCCTTATAAGAAAGCTCAGAGTAGCTCAGCGAGCGATGGTGCGAGCTATGCTCGGAGTGTCTCTACGAGATCAAATCAGGAATGAGGAGATCCGTAGATGAACTAAAGTCACCGACACAGCTCAGCGTGTCGCGAAGCTGAAGTGGCGCTGGGCGGGGCACATAGTGCGGAGAACCGATGACGCTGGGGTCTTAAGGTGCTGGAATGGAGACCCCGCACCGGAAAGCGCAGCGTCAGTAGACCCCCTACGAGGTGGACAGACGACCTCAAAAAGGTCGCAGGGAGCCACTGGATCCAGGCGGCGCAAGATCGTGTGGTGTGGCGATCACATGAAGAGGCCTATGTCCAGCAGTGGACGTCCATCGGCTGACGAAAGAAAAGAAAAAAGAAAGAAATAAATTTTATTCATATAACATTATTACTAGAGTTAGACAAAATCGCAAGCTTTGCGATTTTGTCGTGGAGTCTATCTCCTGATGATGCTTCGGTTGCGGGGCGAAACGATTGTTGAGTTTGTGATAGTGAACCTGTGTAGTGCTTGTGTATTGTGGTGGAAGTGGTGGAGGTTTGTGCATATGTTTTTACGAATCCTGCATGTAACGGGTATGAAAAAACGTATAGTCCACTATACATTTAGCACTATATATATTTTCTATTTACTGTATAGCGGATAAAGAATATATTTTTGAATGTAAAATAATTTCATTCGCCAGAAGCAATCACTCACGTGACACTATCTCCTGTCCAATTTACCGTGGCCTCGACCGCAGTACAGATTGCGTTTTAAAAAATGTTTCCTATTTCAGTTTTAAAATATTTACTGTATACACGAGTTACGATTTGCTACGAGTGGCTTTTAACCGCAGACTTGAATTTGCTGCATGAAATTTAATTTCGCCTCATCTCACACTTCTCAACCGCTCAATGTGCTTAAAGGGGATTTAAAGTTTTCACTTTACGTTTTTATACGAGTATAAGGATGATGAAGAGTGGGTAGTGACCCTGTCTTCAGCTCCACGGGTTGCAGGTTCGATTCCCGCCGAGGTCCAACATTTTCTATAAATAATTTGTTGGTTCTTAGAGCCTGGGTGTGTATTTGTATTTAAGTATGTATTTAAAATTATATATGTAGTATATCTTGCAGTTGTCCGTCAGCCATAACAAGTATTAAGTTCTACTTTGGGGACGGACGACCGTGTGTTTGTACACGCGTCCCATATATTTATATTTTAATCATTTACATATTATATTTTTAAGAGCTGTGATAGCCCATCGGTGAGAACGTGCGACTCTTTCGAGGGGAACACGAGTTCAAACCCGGGCATGCACCAATGAGTTTTTCTATTAAAACTCATGTGTCTAATTGATAATTGCAATTTATCACACGCTTTTCGGTGAAGGAAAACATCGTGAGGAAACCTGCATATCTCTAGAGACTTCTGGAGATATGTGTAACTTACCAATCCGCATTGGAGTAGCGTGGTAGGTTTTAGCTCCAACCCTTCTCTCCAAAAACGGAGAGAGGAGGCCTATTCCCAGCAGTGGGATTGTAACAGGTCGTTACTTTACTTTTATATTTTACAAGATGTGTTTTCGGCTTAGCTCGCGGCAAAATCAGTGTATTTAATTAAAATTTTGAACATAAATATATTTATTATAAGTTAACCATAAGAGATGTAGACATGCTGTCGTGAACTTTTTTGTAGTGTTTTTGTAGATCTACAATTTTCTAGTACATTACTTTAGTGAATCTCTGCTGGTTTAGGCGCCGCATTCGTCTAAAGCTTCCAGCAGGCGAGTTTTTTTTACAACTGCTTGAATTCTTCAAAATAAGAGTCGCGAAAGTTTCAAATCTATTTATATATTGTCAGTTTTCAATGGATACAAATATTAGATTAATATTATTAATTACCAGTTAAAAATTATTAAAAATTTAATATTTAAAATGAGTAATATAGTTTATATTTTTCGCTAGTCAACAAATAACGTCCACTGTTGGGCGAAGAACTTCCACGCTTTACGGTCTTGTGCTGCCAGAATCTAGCGTCTTCCCCCGATCTTTTCGAGGTCGTCGGTCGCCGTAGTAGTAGGTAGAAGCTTTTTTCAGTGCTAGGTCGCAACTCTAGCACCTAACCCATCCATCGGTTACTTTATGTCATATAGTTATCATCATAATTCTCCTGCCCTTATCCACTCTAAGTGGGGTCGGCACAACATGTTATAAACATGTTGTCACATGATTTGGCTACATATTTTACGACCGGCCGCCTGCCTGACGTCAACTTACCTTAGTCGCCTTTACGACACTTCGGTTAGAAATGAGGGTGGTCTTTTCCATGCAGCCGGATACCACACGGCACATACCTTAGTCGCCTCTTACGACACCTCGGTAAGAACGGATGGTGTTCTATTCTATTCTGCCGGATACCACACTGCGTTTTTATGTCGTATAGTTAATTGTTCAGATATTTGAGCCGGAATATTTCGACGCCCTCTGTCCTCGCAGTTTACCCTGTCAGCGGCACTCACACTCAGATCACGACAGATCAATTAGAGGCTCTTGTCGGATAATCGATCTGCCAGAGGACAAAGGGGCGCGGATGCGAGTATTATGATATACTGTGGACGGGAAAATGTTCAACGTTGAATTACTCGAACAGGAAAACAAGATATTGGAATTGGATTTGGAAAAGAGTATACATAGGATACGAAATCACTTTTAATGGCACACTTTATTAACGTGTTCATAAACATTTCAATTTGTCTACAAATACGAAGATGTATATGTCAGAGTAAACGAAAATATTATTGCACTCTGATTTATAGAAGCAGCAGGCTTACCATGAACTCTTATTGCGACTCAATTGAAGACCTAAACGACGACCGCGAACCGCTTTCTTTTCGTACCATGAAGTGTGAATTGCATTGGGGTCGTAATGTTTGAAAAGGATTATGTTATATGAACTATAGATAAGTCTTTCTCTTTTACTCACATGTTCTTAGGACGAATTCTGAACGCTCATTCGGCAACGACTTAAAGTGTGCGTCTTTAAGATGTCATGGTATCAAAAAGCAATACAATTTCGTTTACGTCTTCAATTGAGTCGCAATAAGAGTTCATGGTAGGCCTGCTGGTGTTACTTTGCGGAATTCCATATTATAGAAACCATGAACTACTTTGCTGTCATCCGCGCGGGAAAGCGAATGCATGCAATGCTAATGTGTATGAAGCAGGCAAAATTCACGTACCTTACACATGCAGGACAAGTCACCACATGCATGCCAAGACGACTCCACCAGCAACACTGCACACAAGCTATACACACAACAACCACCAAAATCGCTACGATCGTTTCGCCCTGAAACCGAAGCATCATCAGGAGGATAGCTTCCACAAAAAAATCGTGTTGCGATCGGCATACTTATAAAATGAGCTTTCCTATGTTTGAAATTTCATATAATCGAAATACAATTCTAATAATGGAAGATTTTACATAAAGCATTGCATAGTTAGTATTAAAGTGACCGAATTCAAAAAAGCTGTTTTGTAGCAAATTGCAATTAAGCGTAGCGTAGCGCCTCCAAAATGCATGAGTGCTAGAGAGATCTATAACTTGCAAGAGCAAGAAAACACTAGTTTTTTTAGCAGTTCGTAGAGTGATGTCATAGATGGGATTGAAATAAGAATTACACTATGTTATAATCAATTAAGCCTAATTTTGAATAAGGAAAATAAGTTTGCGATTTCTTTTCCAAATATTACACAAGCTAAACAAGGAAGTGGATATACCTCTCGAAATAATAAATTGTTGATATACCGACATATATATCCCTGGTAAGTATATCATATTTCTTTACATAGGTACAACAAATCCTTGGTCCGCACAGCTCCCCGGATTTGTCCCCGGGACAGTAATAACTCTCCCACTAATCCCTGTCCCGGACCAGATGGTACTGATTTTATTAGCCTCCTTAGTATCTCGAGATAAACTGATGCTGCTATTTTTTATCTCATTGTCTTAATCTGACACAGACTTTTTCTTATTTATATAGTCGTGGTTATGATTCTGGATTTGTCAGATTAAGAAATTAATGCTAGTCGAAAAAATATTCTGTTTTTGTATTCGAATAGAGTTTATAGTAAGAGTTTACTTTTGAAATTTATTTACTAACTTGTATGCCCTCCACACTTAACTTACCTAGGGCTTAGGCTAAAGATATAATAATAGTTATCTATAGTCTATAAAAGTAGCAGTCTATTAATATTCCACTGTTGGGAATAGGCCTTCTCTCTCCGTTTCTGGAGAGAAGGGAAAAACTCATTGGTGCCTGCCCGGGTTTGAAATCGTGTTCACCTCGAAAGAGTCGCACGGTCTCACCGCGGGGCTATCACACTATAGTCTATACTAATATATAACTCTGAAGTGTTTGTTTGTTTGTTTGATTGATTGATTGTTTAAACGCGCTAATCTCAGGAACTACTGGACCAATTTGAAAAATTCTTTGAGCATAAGATCGAGGCAGGCTATAGACTATATAATATCACGCTAAGACCAATAGGAGAGGAGCAGCAATGAAAAATATTGCGGAAACGGCAGAATTTAAAGCTTTCCTTGCGTGCGCTAAGTAAACGATGAAAGTTATTCAAAAATCTTGTACTACAAAATTGTTCCACTCTAAAAGTTCCAAATAAGACTCAGCGACATCATGTGTTAAGCTTTTAAAGTAAGCCATTTTAACCATAATTAATATAAGTATTACGGTCTATTCAAATAATAAGACTGCAGTCCACGCGAACGAAGTTACAATTAAAAGCTAGTAAATTATATAATTAATTATAAAATATTTAATAATAAATAATAAATGCAAACACCACCAAACTTCATCCGCTAAGTCATTCTAAAGATTGTCTGAAAATTTCATTAAAATCGACGCAGCTGTCTATAAAAGATATACAGACAAATAATTATTTTTATATATTAAGATCTTATTTATCTAGGCAGTCTAGTAATTTTCAATAATTTTGCTACTGTAAAAAGTAGTGATTCTACTGTGTATTTATACATATTACTAGCTAGTATATGACAGCAATGCGTGGCAAGACAGCTGTCTTGCCACGCATTGCTGAAGCTCAGTTTGGTTTTGAATTCCCGACGAAACAAAAATAAATAGTTAAAAACATGCTCCAATCGCCACCAAACTTTATAGGACCATTCTGGGTCAATCTAAAGATTGTCTGAAAATTTCATTAAAATCGGTTCAACCGTTTCGGAGTCTGTATAGGACATACAGACAAACATTCATTTTATATATTAAGATCTTTCTTATCTAGGCAGTTAACTTTGCTACTGTAAAAATTGCTCTACATGGAGCAATTCATCAGCATTCAGCATTTCTACAGAAAGGAATTTTCGGATTATAAAACTTTCCTTCATCCTAAAACTACGTACAAATTAGCATTAACGAAATTACACGATATTTACGTTGTCTCTTACGCTATTTGCAATCTCGGGTATCGAAATAACAACTGGTATTGGTCTGTCAAATATTTTTTTACATCACTTACCATCAAGTGAGCAAACGCAAACATATCATTAACAAAAGGTCCAGTAATATATAAGAGTATATTTCTAAGAAAAACATTTCTCCCTCTCATATTTTTGGTCGTACAATCCACCCCTTAGGCTGTGTCTTCACGAGCGACAGAATCGTAATGATATTGTCGGGTATCGGGTATGAAAAAACGGATAGTCTACTATACATTTAGCATTATATAAATTTTATATTTACTTTATCGCGGATTATAGGAAAATAACTTTATTATTACTTTTGTAGTCGATAACTCTTATTCATTCATTCATTCATTACCGTTGTGTCGTGTATTTATGTCAGAATCGGACATAATTAAATTATATTTGTGTCTTAAGTTAATTAGTAGCATTCATGAGATTCGCGTAAAAAAAATGAATTGGTAATTGACAGTCTACTAAACGAAAATCAAATACAACTTTTATATGCCCTGTTATACTATATAACATATATAATATATAGTATAATAAAAAAGTAACATAAAATCCCATTACTCGAATGAGTCCTCCTCTCTCCTTTTTTGGAGAGAAGAATTGAAGCTCAGATACATCACTCTGCTCCAATGCAGATTAATAAGTTACATAAGATATGTAAGTTTTGTCAACTATCACAGCTTACATATAATTATACGATATCAGTTTTGATTCAAAATCAAAATCAAAATCAAAATAATCTTTATTCAAATAAACCATTTCAGGCACTTTTGAATCGTCAAGCATCGATATGATTAATGAAGCTACAACTGGTTCTGAATGTTGCTCTTACCGAGAAGAACCAGCAAGAAACTCGGCGGTCTATCTTTTAAATATTTTCAATTATACATAATTAAACCGCTGTCTTTTATGAAGCTGAAAGGATTTTCAAATCCAGGCTTTCTTATCAACCAAATAATCTTCAATTTTGTAATATGCTTTACGTATAAGCATATTTTTTACACTTGATTGGAATCTTTCTGTACACTGGTCTAGAATGGATTGAGGAATTTTATTATAGAAGCGAATAGCGAGACCAACAAATGAGTTGCTAACTCTGCTGAGTCGCGACGCAGGTATCGCAAGCTGTTTGTGACCTCTCGTATGTTTTAGACACTATACTTTCGCTACTTTATTTACACTACGAGATCCTCGTTATTAGTAATTACGACATACTAATAAATACTTAACTATTAAAATGATGTGATGAGTATCATGAGAAGGTGAGGGTAAACTAATCAACGCACGGCCGCAGAAAAACGCGATTCGTTCGTAGCGAACTCTTCGCAGGGCTCGACATATTCGCTTACCGTTATACCGAAACGCAAGGCATATTTTGTTCAACAATAAATCTGGGAATCCGTCGCGAATCGCCACAAGTCGCTACTGTTACGACGTACTTGTTTGTGGATATACCGCCTTATATTAGCAAGGATTGCGACTGTATTTCTTTCGTCCGCTTACACCCATTCGAGAGCAGCTGCTCGCTTTATTAGCTCTTTTATCTTAGCAAAAACAGTGTGTGAGGATGAAAGAAATTTAATAAGACATATTGAACGTATCAAAAGCTTAGGGCTAATAAAGAAACTTTGTCTTTTATCTAACAACGGACACTTAACCAGTCTGGACCTAAATACCGCTTGAATATTATATGCTTGCTAAAGTTTACAGTGTATATCTAACCCATACTAATATCACAAAAGTCTGCCGATAGCAATATTGATAGAATTTTGTAGTACTGACGCTTATATAACGGCCTTGTCAGTATGTCGACTCTCACCCATGGCCATCAACTAGTGTTACTGACGTGAGTGCGTTTGAGATAGTGTAAGTTTGTACACTAGTATTGATATGTTTATGTACTGATCATGTATGTGTTATATGTCGGTTGTATTGTATATACATATAGAAGGCAACATACATATACACACACACATTGTAGTGTTACAATAGGCGTTATTTTGTGGTGATCTATGATGCAAATATTGATTTTTTTTAATTACTAAGAAAATTAAAGGGTAGTTTTATAAAAAAATCAGGATATAAGTTTTTGTTTATAAAGTTAGTGAATTTCAAAATTAACGTTTAATCAATGAAATCAAATATAATTTAATTTTTTTATTATATTCATCACTTTTTATAAAGTTTAGGTTTGTAATTTTTATTTCTAGTGACACAACAAAATGTTTACCAGTAATTCTTTCTCCGGTACACTTTTCTCGAACGATCTCGGCTCGTAAGCTACTAAGGCAATAATGCGGTTTCCAAAATCCATGGTATTCCCAGCGATAATCTGCCTTAAGTACATTTTCCTATTGCTACATTCCCGTTTCCGTTTATGGCTTTTCGCAAGTTTATGGCGCGGAATGCGTCGAGCCACGAGAATTATGGACGTTTTACAACCTGCTGGCAGGGGCCCTGCTTTCAGCTCCGTGGGTTACAGGTTTGATTCCCGCCGTGGTTAACATTTTCTATAAACAATTTGTTGGTTCAAAAGTAATAATAAAAATTATTTTGCCATAATCCGCGATACAGTAAATAGTTAATATATATAGTGCTAAATTTATAGTGGACTATCCGTTTTTTTCATACCCGATACATGACTTAGACTCCACGACAAAATCACAAAGGCTTTGCGATTTTGTCATTTCTATCTCCTGATGATGCTTGTTGAATTTGTGATAGTGAATGTGTGTAGTTTTTGTGTATTGTGATGGCAGTGGTGGAGGTTTGTGTCCCGCATGTATCGGGTATGAAAAAACGGATAGTCCACTATACATTTAGCATTATATATAATATATTTTCTATTTACTGTATCGCGGATTATAACAAAATAATTTTTATTATTACTTTTGTATGGATCTCCTCAAAGTAACGCTTAATTCTATAAATTAAATTGTTGGTTCTTCGAGTCGGGATATAAATATGTATTTTAAACTATATAAGTATATATTTATCACTTTTTCAGTCACCTATAACACAAGTTAAAAAACGTCTAACTAAGCGCTTTTGTACACTCAATTTTATTTCTAACGAAAATCCTGAAGCTGGTATGACTATAAAAGTTAACAACCGAATGCTGGCTCCATTTTATCCCGAACAATAGTTTTGCAGCAGATGAAATAGTCAACTCGTTTCGTTATTGTTGATGCAGTGTTTATGGCACTATCAAAAGATATAGTCGGCTTTTCCTAAAAAGCTTTTCGGAGCTAGTACAGATCAATTTATTAGACAGTGATTCAAGTGAGAATTAAATGAAAATGTTACTTTATAAATTTCATTATCTTATGGAACTCTTCTTAATTTTTGCATGGGTTAAAAAAAATACACTTTATTTTACACTAGCAATGACCCGCGGTTTCACCCGCGTCCATACCGATCTCGTGGTAGTTAGTGGAAAGTCTACGAAGTCAAACTATAGATTTATTAGTATTCTTAGAATAAGAGCTAACTCACCAAATGCAGGTCCTGCTATAACGGTCGCTACAATGAATTTGTTATGGCATTATTTTCTTTAGATTTATATTCTTAAATTTGTAATGTCTTTTGATTGGGATGTCGGATTTTAATAATTTAAAAAGTATTTTATAGTATTGAAATAGTTTTTAATAAAATATCATTTAATGGGATAAGAATTAATACAGAGATATGAATGAAATGGTTTGATTATTGTCGACAATTTTATCAACTTTTACAATGTAAAAAAGTAGTTATATTGGTATAACTATAATAGTTAGACATATGGTATCACGGACTTTTTTGTGGATATTGATACGTTCTATAATACTGTAAAACATTTTTTTGTTCTATCAATAGTTACCGCAGCGCATGCGATGAAAGATGTTTACGACTGAATTTTTCACAACTTATTACAATTTTATTAGGAATCCCTATTTTTTTTTTTATGACATATAGCCTATTTTGCTAAGTGCAGAAGCAGCTTTCCAATGGTGAAAGAATTATTGAAATCTTTTCAGTAGTTTTTGCGTGAAAACATTACAAACATACACACATACAAACAAACATACAAATCTTTGCTCTTTATGATTTTATTATAGATATAGACTAGTATAAAAGTAAAAATACCACGTTAATTCAGAGACCGCTCCTGAAGTTGATTTATTAGGTTGATTTATTTGACCTCCATGGCAAGACCTATTGTGTTTAAGAGGTTACCGACTTTCTTTAACTATCCAAGATTGTATATTAATGGGTTGAAGAAAAAAAAATGCTGCTAGTCGGTTGAGAAAGGTTTGTCTGGTCATAAGGAGGATCATTTGTTGTGGAGCTTTCTAATGATCCTTCGATTATGGGCCAAAAGGATTGCAGAGATTGTCTTAGTGAATGTATGTAGTGTTTAGGTATGTTGTTGGTGACAGCGTTTTGTGATACGTGTGGGGACTGGTCCTGCATGTATAAGGTATGAGAACGGTTATTGTCTCTTATACTTGGGTTTACGTAGATTTTATTAACAAATACCGGATTAAAGCAAAATGAGTCTATCATAACTTCTGTATTATTAAAAAGAAATCCATAGTAATATTATAAATGTAAAATATACAAAAAAACTAATGAAAAAATACATCGTATATAATTAAGGGTGTTTCAATACCCAAGTTAATGCAAATGTAGTAGATTAAGCCTATTAAATTTTTGGCAAAAAATTGTGGTACATTCATAAACTTTATTTTTAACGGTTTCAAAATTATGTAGAAAATGTTTCATAATCTATTTTGGTCGCCTGCGCTTCGTTTACATCTCAAAGTTGGGAACAATTTTGTGTTACAATTTGACTTTCAAATTTCGTATAGGAATTTGAAATTGGCCCACGGAGGGTTAGTAAAGTTACCGGCTGTTAGACAGAAAAATTTTTTTTGGCGGCGGAAAAATAACTCTAAATTAAGTAATGCTGGTGGTGGATATCCTTCAATACTTTGGACGACAGTGTTAAAGAATATATAAATTTGAAAAAAAATATCTGCCGAATTTGCACACCTATCAAGAGCAGTATTTTGACACTATTTGTTAAAATAAGTAATAGTAAAATTATTTTGCTATAATCCGCGATACAGTAAATAGAAAATATATATAATGCTAAATGTATAGTGGACTATCCGTTTTTTTCCATACCCGTTACATGCAGGATTCGTAAAAACACATGCACAAACCTCCACCACTTCCACCACAATACACAAGCACTACACACGTTCACTATCACAAACTCAACAATCACAACTCAAAATCATCAGGAGATATACTCCACGACAAAAACGCAAAGCTTTGCGATTTGTGCATGTGTTTTTGCGAATCCTGCATGTAACGGGTATGGAAAAAAACGGATATTCCACTATACATTTAGCACTATATATTTTCTATTTACTGTATCGCGGATTATAGCAAAATAATTTTATTATTACTTTTGTATTATGGATCTCCGCAAAGTAATGCCTAATTCTATAAATTACTATTTGTTAATCTATACTTATTATAAAACAAAGTCCCAGCTGTCTGTCTGTATGTAATCGATTTTCTCAAAATCTACTGAATGGATTTCTAATCGGTTTTCACCAAAAGATAGTGCAATACTTCCGGATGGTTTAAGTCAATAGTTCATATCGGTATTATGTAAATTGTGGCGAAGAGATCGAGCAGTTGTTAAAAAACTTTCTTGCTGGGAGCGTTAGTCGCGTGCGCTGCGTAAAGCAGCAAAGATACGCTAATGTACTAGAGAATTGTAAGTAAAAAGTAAAGTAAAGTAAGTATGTTTAAAATTTGAATTCTAGAAAAAAATTGTGACACGCTGATTTCCACGTGGGCGCTGGCACAGCTAGTATTAGATATAGTGAAGAGGTTTGAAACTCATCTGATCAATCGAGTTTACAATATGAATGTTGATGAATATAGAATATATAAGGAGGTGGTTGGATTGTGTGAAAACATACAAAAGGAATAGGAATACGGAAAAGAAAAACATGTTGTGCCGACCTCATTTGGAGTGGAATATGAGCAGGAGAATGATGATAATGAGTCTGCTGCTATTCTGGGAGTAATATCATAGTCATGTAGTACTAGTAATGATTATATGTATCCAAGTCGGATATAGACATCTTCGAGGCAGCATTTACAATAAAAACCCCGTCCCACCAAATCCCTTCCCATTCAAATACTCGCGTACTAGCATCCTAAAAAATATAAACACCGAAATAATACCTCCCTACACATCAAAGCAGGGATAATAATATACGCGATATTAAAATGATTCCGGCAAATCCAAAGAAAGCAATCTCTTAAAACGGTGCGATTGTAACGAAGTGTTGCCGTACAAAGACTTTCGTCGAGGGCCGTCCGTCTCCCCGAGATCTGAGAGGATGGAATACTCGCATTTACGACTTCCTTTGCTAAACATTTTTGATGGAAGTGTTTGAAGGCTTTGTTCTGCAAACAGACAGCGATATTTTTTTAATGCTCAGAGATAAGCCTTTACAAAGCTGTGATTTTGAATACTTCTTTGGATTAAGACGTAACCAAATAAATCTAGAACAACTATTAGGCTATTAATCTGTAGAAGTAATTTTGTGAACCAGTAGTGAATTTGACTGTTTAAAAGCACTTGTTTACAGGTTAAAAGTCTGTCTTTCTCTGTTACGTCTTCACAGCTGCTGAAATTTGGCAAATATAAAGCTTCTACACCGGAGTAGCATGTATGATAATATAATTCAGTTTTTATTTCGGGAACAATGTCATACACAGTGTAGATTGAGGGAATATCCATTAAGTTCATATCCATAGATTTCGATGTAAAACATTATTTTTTATGAATTATCGCCAAAATATAATAGAATGAAATCTATCTGTTCAGGGACATGATAATATCACTTAAGGAGATATTTGTTAGATCGTCAACTACAAGTTTATCCTTGCCTCGTATCTGCCATCTAGTGTCAATGGCGGTGGAGCACTTAGCCATAAGTGGAACACTCGTTTCTTCCTTTCTACACTCTGAGCACGCAAAATAAAAAAAAGTTATAGTACGAAATTCTGGGAAACCTTAATATTCTTAGCTTTCGGGCAATTCCCAGGAAAACGCATGTATAGACCCTTTACTAAATAATAATTATTAATATTTTTTCATTGCAGTCTTGTGCAACGTTGAAGACCAGCTAAATCAACGCATTCTTATTAGGCTTTCTGTATCAGAATCTTTTTAATAGTTATTTTAAACTGCTGATATGACATTAATTTATAGATGTAGGCGTTACGTTGCGGCAATGATATTTTGCTATCATCAGCTTTTGTAAATCACGTATTGTATCACAAATACGGATTACATCAAAATAATTACAAGTATAACATAAATTTTGTAAAGCTGAAATTATGTTGTTGAAAAAGATGTGTATGATTGCGCTATAGGGGCTATCATAATACTAATTCTGCGTCAACATTGTTGTTAGTAAATACACGCCTTTGTAACGTAATGTAGTTCAAATTACCTTTGAAAGATCAGTGACTCGAGAGGAGTCGATCGACTGTGATAAAGGCTCCGCACGGACGACACAATCTACTATTAATATATAGAATTATTGAAAGTCATTACAGATTCGTACGTAGGTTCGGTTTTTACTTTGACCTATTCTCTGTTCCGGTGATCAATCACCGGAAAAAACTTCAAACTTCGCAAATCTAATAGATTATAAAATAGGAAAGCCTTGCGCTTTTATCATTACATAGATCTGCAAATTATAGCCCCATAATTCATTATTTTTCGTTTTGTCGATTCAAAATTTAAAATATTCTCTACTCAAGTAAACTTGTCGAGATGTGCTTTTGAATCGTCAACATCTATTACTGGTTCGGAAAGCTGTTCCTACCGAGAAAAGCCAGCAAGAAACTGGGAGGTTGCTCTTTTCAAAATAATATTTATGACTAGTACATTTAGTCGTTACTATCTTGTGCAGTGCCGAAGGGTAGCTATATCTACGCATTCTTATCATCCATGTAATCTTCAACAGTATAGTAGGCTTTCTGTATCAGTCTCCTTTTAACAGTGTTTTTAAACTGTAAAAGCAAAGCCAAATTGATTGTGGAATCCTATTATAAATATAATCTTTTACCTAAACCCACCAAAGACTTTCGTACTTTTGTTCGTCGCAAAGCAGGAGCCGCAAGCTTATGTCGGTTCCTACTTGATCTATAATATATATCACTAATTTTTTTTATAATTATGTATTTTATTAGGCACTAATATGCAAACTATAAAATATATTAAAATGCCTTTAAAAAAAGCTTTTCACATAATTTCATGACCCTATTGCTAACCGTTGAAGAGTACCCTAGTCTGGAGCCAACTATAGCAGTATCAGGTCATGCTTATCATGCATTGTCATCGGAACTGGAGCAGTATGTAAAATTTCAGTTCAATAGATCGCAAGACAAACTAGTAGTCCCGCCATCTGAAATTATCGGTAAACTCCGAGTAATAAATTAGCATAATAAGGTATTCTACGCTTGTTGCTGAAGTTGGTCGATAAATTGCACGGTATTGCTTCATAAGAGGGTTATTTATAAAATATCTATTGAAGTATGAACATTATTAGATAATTTATGTCTCTTCTTATACTTGTTGTGCCGGAAATGTTATTGATTAGAAGGAAATTTAAATGCGTTGTAAACTTAAGATGAAGGTGTTTAAATTTTCATACTTTCTAAGGAAAGCTTACTTTAAAGAGCTAAAATGTTCGTATTTTAAAATGAGTCATTGTACGTGATCAAAGTCATTTTTAAAAGTTAATTAACTTGCCGTATCTGTATGTGAAGGTGGAATCTTAAATTTGACCTACTTCCCGGGGTATGATTGAGCTGAAATTTTACATACTGCTCCAGTTCCGATGACAATGCATATTAATGATAAGCATGACCTGATGCTGCCAGGATTGGCTCCAGACGAGGGAACTCTTCAACGGTTTTTTTTATATACTGTTCCAGTCCTGATAACAATGCATGTTTATAATAAACATGACCCGTTCCTGCTTGGCATTGGCTTCGGATGAGGGAACTCCTAAAAGTTAACAGTAATATAAAAGTAATAATAAAATTATTTTGCTATAATCCGCGATACAAATTCTATAAATTAGTTAACAGTAATGTCAACTTTTGAGTAAGTTAACAGGTAATTATGTTTAAATCTGTTATAACTTGACTTGTTATTGTTTGTTCAAACATTCAATCAAGCTATTAATTAAATTAATAAAGTACTCTATGAAAATACAGTTATTAATAAATTTAATTTAAATATTAGTACAAATTATTAAGCTTTATATCTTATAGTTTACCAAAATATAAATAAACGATCTACTAAATTTTTTCGATACTGAAGAATATTTTGAATTTGATTTAACTAAAGGCAGGTCTACATAGGGCATAATATAGTTGCAAGATTGGATCTTAAAAAAAAAATAAAAAATCCCGTCTTCCGACAACAGAAAAACACTACAAAATCGAGGTTATTTTACACTAATCAGTCGCAAACGAAATCACTGACACAGCTTTTTTTAAAAGCAAATCGTGCATAATTATCAGCGAACTTACAATAAGTAAGCCATATTCATTTTTACGTCATGATTTTTATCGTTTAAATATACGACTTAATCCGGGTCAGTAAATACTGAATAAAGATAGCGAGGTGAAAGAATAAAGGATTAACAACTTTATTGCGGCTCGATAGGATCCGTTTTCACGCTGGTGCTATTGTAAAATAGGCCCTGAATATAAAATGGCTGCCGAGAGGGAATTCAGAATGAGTAATAACCGGATATGTGGGGACGATAACCGGTTTGAGGCGGTTTGATCCGGCGCGCGCTAGTTCAGTTCCATATTATCATCACTATTACACAATTGAAGTATTTTTTTAAAGTAAAGTACTACTATCCCACTGCTGGACAAAGGCCTCTCCTTATTTGTAGAGAAGGCTTTGAGCTAAGACCTACCACGCTGCTCACATGCGGATTGGTAGGTTACAAATATCCGCAGAACTCTCTAGAGATATGCAGGTTTCGTTACGAGTTTTCGTTCAACGAAAATTGTGTGATAAATTGCCAATATCAATCTTTACTTAAGTATTTTTAATGGATTTTAAAGTAAAATATATTAACACCATATATACTAATATTATAAATGTGAAAGCATTTTTGTCTTTCTGTCTGTTACCATATCACGACTAATTGCAATAGATAGAATTATATAGAAGAACTAGCTGACAAGGCAAACCCTTATGCAAGGCTTTACCATAAAAATATTTCTATGAAATTTCTAGTGTACGTTATAGAAAAAAATGTTAGGGGTACACACCCCTTATCATTTAGGGGTATGAAAAATAGGTAGTAGCCGATACTCAGCCTACTGAATATATGTATATAACATTGTCATGCGCTAATTTTATAATTTTATAACTAGCTTTGCCAGCGGCTTCGCTTTCGTGGAAATTAGCGTGTAACAATTTTTTTCTAGATTTCAAATTTTAAACATAAAATAATAGAGATAGAGACATGCTATCCCAGACTTTTTTGTAGTATTTTCATAGATCTACAATTCTCTAGTACATTACTTTAGCGTATCTCTGCTGGTTTACGCAGGGTGCGCGACTAAAGCTTCCAGCAAGCAAGTTTTTTAACAACTGCGCGTTCAACACAATTTACATAATACCGATATGTACTTTTACTTGAACTTTTGGTGAAAACCGAACAAAAATCCGTTCATTAGATTTTGAGAAAATCGATTACATACAGACAGCTGGGACTTTGTTTTATAATAAGTATAGATTAAGAAATGGTGTCAAAATACTGCTCTTGATAGGCGTACAAATTCGGCAGATTTTTTTAAAATTTATATATTCTTTAACACTGTCGTGCAAGGTATTAAAGGTTATAGTCAAATCCACCACCAGCATTACTTAATTTAGAGTTATTTTCCCACTGCCAAAAAAAATGTCTATCTAACAGCCGATAACTTTACTAACCCTCCGTGGGCCAATTTCAAATCTATAAATCTATAAATTTATAAATCTTGGAAAAAGTTTTCTGTATCAAACTATTCAAATAGTTGATTTAAAAGCTATATTAATACTTTTGTTTAAGCTCCGTAAATAAAGTCTGTATTGCAGCCATTTTTGAATTTTTCGGTAACAAACAAAAACTAAGCCGCGCTAACGTATGACAAAGCTAGTTCCAACAAAATTTATCACCGCGACAGAAGGCATAAAGCACGGCCGAAATATTTACGATCTCTGAACAAACTATGTACACGTTTGCCAGTTTTTGGACTATGAATAAACTTAAAACTTTAAACTTTTGTTTTCTCCTTTTTTTTCTATGTTTCCATTATTCTGTAGTGTTTATTTTTAGGCTTATAATTTGTGACTTTGTAACTAAGAACGATGTGTTCTTCTATAATTGGTACTATATATAGTACCCGACAATGCTCTATGAAGCAAAAATCTAGGCGATTTTCTCTGTCTAAGCCTCGATGTGCATTATTTATTGCCGGGCACTATACTTAATTTAAAACTATATGGGATATATGTTAGATGATTTATCGTGTTACTTTATCGTGTAAGATCCGAATAAATAAATAAATAAATAAAATAACGCTGGCATTTTTAAATGTCGGTACACTATTTCACCTAAATATAGTGTTGTAGTAGTGTGTGTGTGTGTATGTATAGGCCAGAGGGAAGCGACATTGCCCGCGTGATATCAATATTTTTCCCTAATTGAACATGAAGTAGTTGTACAAAAGTAATAATAAAATTATTTTGCTATAATCCGCGATACAGTAAATAGAAAATATATGCGGTTGCGGGGCGAAACGATTGTTGAGTTTGTGATAGTGACCGTGTGTAGTGCTTGTGTATTGTGGTGGCTGTGGTGGCTGTGGTGGAGGTTTGTATATGTTATGGAGGTGCATATAATTCCTGCATGTATCAGGTATGAAAAAACGGATAGTCCACTATAAATTTAGCATTATATATATTTTCTATTTACTTTATCGCAGATTATAGCAAAATTACTTTATAATTACTTTTGTTTTTTTTTAATTCAAATTATTCTTTAATCAAGTAAACTTGTAAACAAGTGCTTTTGAATCGTCAACTTTACTGCTGATTCGGAAAGCTGTTCCTACCGAGAAGAACCAGCAAGAAACTCGGCGGTTGCTCTTTTTAAAATATAAATCTTAAAACTAGTTACATTTATTTATTACTGTCTTGTACAGGGTAGAAGTGCACCTATCTACACATCCTTATCATCCAAGTAATCTTCAACAGTATAGTAAGTAGGCTTTCTGTATCAGCCTCTTTTTAACAGATTAAATTGTTTTATCTTTCGCTGAACTAAGTTTCCCTGCAAGAGTTTTTATGTGTGTGCTCCATTGGAGTTTTGAATCCAAGGTCATTACCAAAAATAGTTTGGAAATTGTAATTTCATCACCACCACGGAGAAGGGCGGAACACCATATGAAAATTGTCGGTCAATCTTTTAAACATTTTCAGTCTACATTATTTATCCGCATTTATTTATGAACCTGAAAGAATTTTCAAATATCATTACATTTAATTAAAACTTTTCTGTACATAAGTATAATATAGTTTGCGTTAGAAGAACGAAACAATTATAGTGGGATAAGGGTGGGGGAATGATGACGAAATTACTGCATTCCTGTCTCCCGCGGACTTACCCGATAAGTAAATATAAAAAATAAATAGTAAATAGTAAATTCAAAAAAAGGATTGAAAGCAAGAATATTTAACATCTCAAAAAGTTTGAAGCGATCTAATTGAACATTCCGAATTTTAAATGGTTTATAAAAAGGGACTGAACAGACAAATCCGGTAATACCATTAAACACTTTTTAATTCGGGCGGGATCCCAATTCGAATATCCCTCGGCTGTCGTGTTTCCTCTTTTTTTCGTTTAATAAATTGCCGACAGATCTTTCGTGATAAATCGCGTCACGGGATACGGAGATAATTGTTCCTGTGACGTATTCTGCTCTGTTGTGAAGAGCTCTTATATTGCCGAGTATTAAATATTATATAATGAAATGAAAAGAAAAAATGTTTATTCAGCGCTATGTACAATATTAACAGAAAAAATTGATCTATATAACTAATCTGATTATCTAACATCTTTGATACACAGATGCCCTTTCAGAACTGAAAGGGAGTCCCAACAGATGAGGCCCAACAGATGATGATGCCACGGACATACACTATAAATATTTATTTATTGATATTAAAACTAACTTAATCCTCTGTAAGTAGGTAACTTATTAAAATTACACAGTCTCCTATTATTCTAACTGTTTATATATTTTTAACTATTTTAACATTATTAATTATTCAAATTTTCAAATTCAAATTCAAAGTATTCTTTATTCAAGTAAACATGTAAACAAGTGCTTTTGAATCGTCAACATCTACTGCTGGTTCGGAAAGCTGTTCCTACAGAGAAAAACCAGCAAGAATTTCGGTGGTTGCTCTTTTGAAAGAATAATTCTTATTACTAGTTACATATAGTTATCATTGTCTTGTAAAGGAGAGAAGAGTAGGTGTATCTACGCATTCTTATCGTCTAAGTAATCCTCAATAGTAGTAGGCTTTCTGTATTAGCTTTTTTTTAACAGTGTTTTTAAACTGCTGTAAAGGTAAAGTTAAAGTAGATTGCGGAATTTTATTATAGAATCTTATACCCAAACCAAAATTATGATTATACTACTGGGGTAAAGCTAAGAACAGAGAAAGTAAACATATAAACTGCTGAGTATGCATTCTGCTGATACAGAGAAAGGAATATTCTGCCGCTAGATGTTCAGCGTGTTTTTGACCATATTAATAACAGCAAAGGGCTTGCAGGGTATATGACAATACTACCTTTGTAGAATCACGTTTGCCATAATGGAAAGCAAATGAAAGTAGTCGTTATGATAAACATTATCATTAAACTATCTATACTTATTATAAAACAAAGTCCCAAAAAGCTGTCTGTCAGTATGTAATCAATTTTCTCAAAATCTACTCAACGGATTTTTGTACAATTTTCACCAAAAGATTCTGCAATACTTCCGGATGGTTTAAGTTAATATACATATCGGTATTATGAAAATTATGTCGAAGAGATCGCGCAGTTGTTAAAAAAACTTTTGCTTTCTTGCTTGCTGGGAGCGTTAGTCGCGTGCGCTGCGTAAACCAGCAGAGATACGCTAAAGTATTTTAGTACAGAATTGTAGTACTATAAAATACTACAAAAAAAGTCGGCGATAGCATGTTTCTATCTCTTACGGATAACTGAAAATAACTACTGTGATGTTCAAAATTTTAATTAAAAATATTACGTTTTTCTCGAGACCGTTATTTCTTTTCGGCATAAGTCCTTATCAAAATAAATGCCATTTATTATAGATCAAAATTGTCCTTTACACTATATGAATTAAATAAATACTTCAGAAGATATTGCAGATTTAAAATTAAACGCCACGTCGCCAACGTCGAGATTTAAGCGAAAAAACTTCATGACACACTGATTGGCGCGCGAGCAAAGCCGCACTTATAGCTAGTTGATTATAAAAAAATCTATTGAGGAAAAAAGAAATCGTCTGCTAAATGTGAAGTGAACCTCCTGATGATGAATATATAAACATATGAGATATTTTACACAGATTGTCCGTCCCCAAGGCAACTAGCGAATCATTTTTGTTATGGACAGAGAACTGTTAGATATTAAAGCTATTACTTATATTATAAATGCGAAAGTCCGTCTGTCTGTTACGTTTTCACGGCCAATATCGATGAAACTTGGCACAAATAATGCTTATATACCGGGGTAACATATGAAAATCCTGTTTTTCCTACGGGAAAAGCAGAAGATTGAGGAACCGTCAATAATATCAAGGTTTATTTATTCATTTAACTCTCTTTTTGTTGTAAACCAACAAATGTGTTACTTCATTTTATTTTCTTTTTTTAATCTTACTTTGGATTCGAAAAAATATAATCAAAAATTTAAGTTTTCTATTCTTATCTATTTTAGGACTATAATAACAGTGTTATCTTTATGCCGTGTGGTATCCGCTGAGTAGAATAGACCATTTTTTACCGAGGGGTCGTAAAATACGACTAAGGTAAGTTGACGTCAGGCGGCCGGTAGTAAAATACGTAGTCAAATCATGTGACAACATGTTTTTAACATGTTTTTAACCCCACTTAGAGTGGGATAAGGGCAGGAGGATGATGAAGAATCTTACCTTTATGCTTTTGTATGAGATATATTTGCAAGACAGTCGCACGACTTTCTTATCTATTGTTTACGTTTTATTAACTCATGCACGTAACAAGCGTTAAATGTACATGTTAGATGTGAAGAAAACAGCATGGTCGTGACAAATATACGATCATATTTCACCTGAAAGTCAGTACGTAGTTTGTAAGGGCGCAAGCTTTTATGGCGTCATGTGTTAACGCGCCATGAAACATAACAACAATGGCTTTGCACAATAAAGATAAGCTGAACGTGTTTTATGGTCTTATGTAAAATATGAATACAATCCTGCTAGAATTAAAAAGGTATGTGTGTGTGTGTTTGTCCGTGTACATATCTCTTTCTTTTTAGCTACGTATCCTACATGGTGTCGGGGTCAGTTTTTTTTCTCTACCACTTTCCTCCATTATCTTGAAGCTCGAACGCTAATTATTGGCCTCATAAGAAAGCTCAGAGTCGCTCATAAGATTATGAAGAGAGCTATGCTCGTGTCTCTACATGATCAAATCAGAAAGATATCCGTAGAAGGACCAAAGTGACGGACATAGCTCAACGTGTCGAGAGCTGAAGTGGCAATGCGCAGAGCATATATTCAAATTCAAATTCACAATATTCTTTATTCAAGTAAACTTGTACACAAGTGCTTTTGAATTGTCAACTCTACTGCTGGTTCGGAAAGCTGTTTCTACCGAGAAGAGCCAGCGAGAAATAGAATCTTATACCCAAACCTACAAACGACGTATGTGCTTTTGCAAGGCGCAAAGCAGGAAACTCAAGGTTCCTACTTTGTCTATTATATACATCGCCAATCTTTTTATAATTAAAATTGTAATAATGGCAGATCAACGTTTTCAACTATTATTATAAATTCTCAAATAAAGTATAAAAAAAACAAATTAACTTAGATAAACTGCATAGTTTGTTGTATACTCTCTCTAGTCGGTATTTACATTGACTATATTTATATTCATTTGCAGCAATAATCTTCGTACGAATGGCCTCTAACTCCCATTTCGCAAATTTAGTGAATCAAATTTGCATATGCAAAGCGCATGTACATCACCGATTACGTGCATGCATGTATTATGAATAATTCCCACGTAATACGCTTGCAATTACCCGATAATTTGCATAATATACGTGTTACGTGCTATCCAAATTATGTAACCAGAATTGGGATGAAATTATGAGTGATATAATAGAAAATTCAACCTAATCTCCAACTTAAAGTTATTCCTTATAATAATTTCCCAAACTAACAGACTAAACTCGGCGGCTGCTCTTTTCAAAATATAATTTTTAAAACTAGTTGTATTTAGTCATTACTAATTTGTACAGAGTCCAAGTGTAGCTATTCTTATCATCTATGTAGTCCACAACAGTTTATTAGGCTTTCTGTAACAGCCTCCTTTTAACAGTGTTTTTAAACTGTTGTATATCTATTGATATAACTGGGCCAGACTGGGACAAGCTCTCTCCTTTCTCCCTGTAACAGTCTAGCAGTCTAATAACTATGGTGTCATAAAGTATGCAAGCAAGTGCATGCTTACAGCGGGCTATAATTTATGGAACAAATTTCGCAACCCGGGATAAAGCTTTCTATTTTAAGGCGTTGTATTTGCTTCTCCGTGTGTGCTGCAAATTATTGCTCAGAATAAAGCGTATAATTTCGCTTCGCTGCAAAATAGCTGCATACTTGAGAGTTAATCTCGGAACAATGTTGTGAAGCGACTGCTTCATATGAATAGAGTACATTTCATCCGTACTATTATTATAAATTCGATAGTTTGTCTGTCTGTTATCCTCTCACGGTTAATCCTTTTGTTTTTCTCTAGATGTCGATTCTAGAAGTGATATCTTTATAACTACAAAATCAAATATTTTTGAAATTTATATACGACTACTAGCAATCTCGTACGCTTAAAGTTAGTGTTAAGATACCCTCAAGTATGTATTGTATTTTCTGATACCTGATTCATGCAGGATTCGTAAAAACACATGCACAAACCTCCACCACCGCCAATCGTTTTGCGATTTTGTCTTGGAGTATCTCCTGATGATGCTTCGGTTGCGGGAAACGATTGGTGAGTTTGTGATAGTGAACGTGTGTACTTGTGTATTATGGTTACGGTGGTAGAGGTTTGTGCGTGTGTTAGTACAAATCCTGCATGTATCAGGTATGAAAACGCCTTAGGCCACTCTACATTTAGCATTATATATTTTTAATTTACTAAACGCGGATTAGAGCAAAATAATTTCCTTTTAAATGCTTTTGATTAATTAATCTTAACTTATGCCGTATGGTAGCCGGTTGCGTAGAATAGACCACCCTTATTATAATTGAGAGGTCGTAAAATACGACTAAGGTAAGTTGACGTCAGGCAGACGGTCGTAAAATACGTAGCCAAATCATGTGAGAATCATCATCATTATCATCAAGCCAGATCATGTTGTGCCGACCCCACTTAGAGCAAGGGCAGGAGGATGCTGATGAAATGCTTTAAAATATATTCTGTGTAATCGTAAACGTAAAATGATATATTTTCCCGCGTCCCCATTACCGATATCATAAACAAATAAAGCCGTTTTTCGATTCGAGCAAAGACTCCACGAGGTAATGCATTTTTAATGTCACACTGTGCTGCGAACACATCTCGAACTGTACACGCTTTCAAGATGTCGTATAATGGCTTCTAAAGCCCCACATTACAGCAAAAGTCAAGCCAAATTGAACTTTAGATTTGTTTTAAAGTCTATCGTTTATTGGTCTTTAGTTTTAGCGGTTTTAACGTTTCATTTTTTGTCATTTATATTAATGGACATAATAACGTGATGTCGTGAAAGGCGACTAAGGTAAGTTGCGCCTCTGTGTGGTATTCGGCTGAGTAGAATATACATTTTTCAATATTAAACTTAAATTAGTATGTAGAGAAATACATCTGTGAAATTTTGAATGCATACGAAATTTCAATTTAATATTGTACTGTTCTACATTTCAAAAATCTGTATATTTCCTTACATAAATTACCCAATTATGCATATTTCTGTCATAAGTGTTTCAATAAAAATCCATAAAGAAATAGAAAAAAATAAAAAATAAAACGGAAGTGCTAATACAAAACTCTCTCTAAACAAACTAAAAATGTTAAAAATTATCGATTTTATTTACATGATACTTCTTTAATAATCGATTTTCTAAACATTATATATTAATACCCTTTTTTCCTCTTTTTCTTTTACTTCCCTTTCCTATCTTATAAGATATGCATTGTTGGATAAAACCATTGTAGCTTATATATATTTTAAATGAATTTTCCACTTTAAAGTAAAGTAACAGCCTGTTACTATGCCCACGGCTGGGCTAAGGCCTCCTCTCTCCCTTTTTGGAGAGAAGGATTGGAGCTAAGACCTACCACGCTGCTCCAATGCGGATTGGTAGGTTACACATATCCCTAGAATGCTCTAGAGATATGCAGGTTTCCTCACGATGTTTTCCTTCACCGAAAAGCGTGTGATAAATTGCAATTATCAATTAGACACATAAGTTTTTAATAGAAAAACCCAATGGTGTCTGCCCGGGTTTGAACCTATGTCGTCTCTAGAGAGTCGCACGGTCTCACCGCTAGGCTATCACAGCTTATAATCGATTTATTCGAATCGAGTAGATCAATTTTTTACAAATCGATTTCTTTGAGGGGACAAAAATCGATTATCTATTAATCGATTTTTCCATTCCACGTCACATCCCTAAAACTCACTCATTTAACTCTCATTTACTCATTTATTCATTTAACCGAAAATTCAACCTCAAAATGAAAAAAACTGAACATCAAAACACCTCTACGGTAAAATAATTTATAATCCAGAGAAATATCTCGCCGAGATGAGATTCTTTCTTAGGCGAATATCTTTTAGACAAATTGCTACATCCTATTTTGATATTCTGACGTTAATCTTGAAATTTCAGCCAACGATTTGAATAATTGATTTTCTAGACTTTAAACCGTCTGATTATTGTCGGCAGTTTTATCATCTTTTACAATATAAAGAAGTATACTGGCATAACTATAATAGTTAGACATATAGTATCCCGGACTTTTTTGTAGATATTGATACGTTCTATAATACTGTAGAACATTTTTTTGTTCTATTATTAATAGTTTCAGAGCGCCCGCGATGACAGATTTTTTACATTTTATTATATTTATATTCCTATTTTTTTTTTGAAAATATAATATAGCCTATAATTTATAGAATTAGGCGTTACTTTGCGGAGATCCATAATACAAAAGTAATAATAAAATTATTTTGCTATAATCCGCGATACAGTAAATAGAAAATATATATAGTGTTTAATGTATAGTGGATTATCAGTATTTTCATACCCGATACGTGCAGGATTCGTAAAAGCACATGCACAAACCTCCACCACTTCCACCAAAATACACAAGCACTACACAGTTTCACTATCACAAACTCAACAATCGTTTCGCCCCGCAACCGAGGCATCATCAGGAGATAGACTCCACGACAAAATCGCAAAGCGAAGCGTTATGCAAACAAGCATTGTTATATAGTAATCGGTTCATCCCCACCTTTACCTCTGAACACGTGCAACAAGCTTGAACTTGAAACATTTATCTGCTCGTTAATGAGGGTGCCATTGTTATGCTTAATGATTTCTAATTGTTCCAAAATATTCAATTTTAAGCTTTTTTCGCAGGTGTGCAGTATTTCGAAACAATGGTCATTAGGAACTTTATGACCGCTTTCTAACAAATGTTTCGCGAAATGTGAATTTTGTGGCTTATTATTCCTGAAAGCGACCATATGTTCTTTAAAACGGGTTTCAAAATTACGACCAGTCTGACCCACATATGTATCATTGCATTCAGGACATTTTATTTTGTAAATACCACTCTTTTTTGGGCTTTCTAATTTGTCTTTATTATTGCATAATATCTTTTTTAAGCAGTTATTACTTTTAAAACCTAATTTTATATTTGACTTTGTTTTAAATATAGTTGAAATTCGTTCTGACAATGTTCCAAAATAGGTCAAACTGGCTTTGTATTTATTATCTTTGTAATGTGGCACCGCATAGAAGTGTTTTGTCAATTGCAACTTCTGTTTATTTTTTAATATATTTTGTACTAATTGCTCATCGTAGCCATTGGAATGCGCCATCTGGTTGATTATTTGCAGCTCATTGTTAAAATTCTTTTCCGAAAGAGGGACTGATAAGAGTCTGTATATATGACTATGAAAGGCAGCAAGTTTGTGTTGCCAGGGGTGAAAGGAAACCAACCTACACGGATACGATCATACCTGCTTCTTCCTTTCACCCCTGGCAACACAAACTTGCTGCCTTTCATAGTCATATATACAGACTCTTATCAGTCCCTCTTTCGGAAAAGAATTTTAACAATGAGCTGCAAATAATCAACCAGATGGCGCATTCCAATGGCTACGATGAGCAATTAGTACAAAATATATTAAAAAATAAACAGAAGTTGCAATTGACAAAACACTTCTATGCGGTGCCACATTACAAAGATAATAAATACAAAGCCAGTTTGACCTATTTTGGAACATTGTCAGAACGAATTTCAACTATATTTAAAACAAAGTCAAATATAAAATTAGGTTTTAAAAGTAATAACTGCTTAAAAAAGATATTATGCAATAATAAAGACAAATTAGAAAGCCCAAAAAAGAGTGGTATTTACAAAATAAAATGTCCTGAATGCAATGATACATATGTGGGTCAGACTGGTCGTAATTTTGAAACCCGTTTTAAAGAACATATGGTCGCTTTCAGGAATAATAAGCCACAAAATTCACATTTCGCGAAACATTTGTTAGAAAGCGGTCATAAAGTTCCTAATGACCATTGTTTCGAAATACTGCACACCTGCGAAAAAAGCTTAAAATTGAATATTTTGGAACAATTAGAAATCATTAAGCATAACAATGGCACCCTCATTAACGAGCAGATAAATGTTTCAAGTTCAAGCTTGTTGCACGTGTTCAGAGGTAAAGGTGGGGATGAACCGATTACTATATAACAATGCTTGTTTGCATAACGCTTCGCTTTGCGATTTTGTCGTGGAGTCTATCTCCTGATGATGCCTCGGTTGCGGGGCGAAACGATTGTTGAGTTTGTGATAGTGAAACTGTGTAGTGCTTGTGTATTTTGGTGGAAGTGGTGGAGGTTTGTGCATGTGCTTTTACGAATCCTGCACGTATCGGGTATGAAAATACTGATAATCCACTATACATTAAACACTATATATATTTTCTATTTACTGTATCGCGGATTATAGCAAAATAATTTTATTATTACTTTTGTAATATAGCCTATGTTGCTCAGTGAAGATGGAGCTTTCCAATGGTGAAAGAATTTTTGAAATCGGTCCAATAGTTTTTTTGTGAAAACATCACAAACATACATACAGATCTTTCCTTTTTTATAATATTAGTATTGACTAGCATATTAGGTAAAAAATGCCCCGTATTTTCTTCAGCACCGTGAAACAACTCATAGTAGATAGATTTAAAGATGGCTTAGCACTTAAATAAACCTAAAGAAGTGCGGTTAAAGCGTGTTTTGTTATGTTTAGCAGTTGTACAGACGTACCCTAAACAAACCAAATTTCCGCCCTACATTTTTGTACCTGACAAAAGCTCAAGCGGGGCTCGCAAGCAATTACTTTTTATACCGTAATTATATTTAATTAAAAGAAATTTACACCGCCCACGCTTTGAGCTTACGCTCGCGGCCCTTATATAATTCACGTTCAAGTGTTTGTTGTTGTTCTTGAAACAATATGAATGTTGACATTTTGCAAAAAGTAATGAAATTATTTTGCTATAATGCGTGATATAATACAATATAAACAAGTAAAAATTAAAGTAGCGGCCTGTTACAATCCCACTGCTGGGAAAAGGCCACCTCTCTCCGTTTCTGGTGAGAAGGGTTGGAGCTAAAACCTACCACGCTGCTCCAATGCGGATTGGTAGATTACACATATCTCTTACTTTACCATTACAACTGTTTAAAAATACTATTTAAAAAAGGCTAATACAGAAAGCCTACTATTGAAGATTACTTAGACGATAAGAATGCGTGGATATAGCTACTCTTCGACCCTTTACAAGTCATTAATAATAACTAGATGTTGATGATTCAAAAGCACTTGTTTACAAGAATAAACTTGCTTAACGTTTACTTGAATAAAGAGTATTTTGAATTGAATTGAATTGAATAATAAAATTATAATAAAGCAATATATGAAAATATACATAGTGCTAAATGTATAGTGGACTATCCATTTTTATACCCGATACATGCAGGATTCGTAAACCCACCGCAATCCACAAGCACTACACACGTTCACTATCACAAACTCAACAATCGTTTCGCCCCGTAACCGAAACATCATCAGGAGATAGACTCCACGACAAAATCGCAAAAAAATAATAATTTTATCATTACTTTTTTATTATGGATCTCCGCAAAGTAACGACTAATCTTTAATACTTTTATTGCAAAACAGAAGAGGAATTTGCCCAACCGTGGGACCATAGCAGGTCGCCAGTTTCTGTTTAAAGTCGCTTTACGTTTATCTCAACTTTTTATCCCAACTTTTTTCCGTTAATGATACCTACAACGAATAAATTAGCTAAACGAGCTTTCTTATCTTGTTAATTAATGTTATCCTTATCTTTTATCTTTTGTCCTTCTTTTGGAAACAAAAAGTGACAAAGGAGTTGTATTCTCATTTAAGGTTTAAATATTTCAAAGTAACTGTTCGGTCTGGGTGAATTTGTACTTTAAAGGACTTTGCAATAAGTCTCTTGAAGAGATTTGCATCAAACATTTATGAAAATATTATTTTGCTATAATCTGCGATAAATCACACGGTTGCTTTATTGAGAATTATAGCAAAATTATATTTTATTTACTTTTGTACTATGGACCTCCGTAATAAAAGTAATGCCTAATTATTTAAATTATTTTAGCTTTGTATGGATATATGTATTCTTTATACGGCGTTACCGCGACGGGAACCAGTCAGGCTCAATCGATATAATAAGACGTGAGTATAGCCGGTTTCTATACATTAAAAAAGTTTTCTTTCATCATAACATTTCTGATGAATTGTAAATATCTGTTTGGCTTAGTGAATGTGTGCGATGCTGGTGTAATTCTGTCGTGTGATCGCTTTTGGCTTACAAATTCTGTAAGTATATTCAAATTCAAAATATTCTTTATTCAAGTAAACTTGTAAATAACCCTATATATGTTCCTACCGAGAATAGCATTAACATTAGCAAACTTTGTGATTCTGCCTTGGAGCTTATCTCCTGGTGATGCTTCGGTTACGGGATGAAACGATCGTTGAGATTGTCGTAGTGAATGTGTGCAGTGCTTGTGAACGGTTTTGGCATCCTTCACTTAGCATTACATAGATTTTCTTAACAAACGCGGATTATAGCAAAATAGTTACAAAACTTCTGTATTCTGGATTATTGCCTGGTTGAAGACTGGACCAAACCATCTATGGTTATATATCGTTAGTATCGATAGAACATAAGTCTCTATATCGTTTGTGAGTTTAGATATAGGATTCTATAATAGAATTCCACAATCTACTTTAACTTTACCATTACAGCAGTTTAAAAATACAACTAAAAATAGGCTAATTCAGAAAGCCTATTATACTATTGAAGATTACTTAGACGATAAGAATACGTGGATATAGCTACTCTTCGACCCTGTACAAGACATTAATAACTAAATGTAACTACTAATAAGAATTATTCTTTGGAAAGAGCAACCGCCGAGTTTTTTTCTGGTCCTTTCGGTACGATCAGCTTTCCGAACCAGCAGTAAATGTTGACTCGAAAGCACTAAAAATATTTTAATTGAATTTAATATAAATGTAGCAATAAGCAAAAGCATAGACAAATGCTATTCATTCTTGCAATTGGAGTTCAGAAGCATAACATAAGCTTGCGGCTCCTGCTTTGCGCCTTGTAAGAGTACGTAAGTCGTTTGTGGGTTTGGGTATAAGATTCTATAACAAAATTCCACAATCAATTTTAACTTTGCCATTACAGCAATTTAAAAATACTGTTAAAAAGAGGCTGATACAGAAAGCCTATTATACATAATTTATAGAATTAGGCGTTACTTTGCGGAGATCCATAATACAAAAGTAATAATAAAATTATTTTGCTATAATCCGCGATACAGTAAATAGAAAATATATATAGTGTTTAATGTATAGTGGATTATCAGTATTTTCATACCCGAAACGTGCAGGATTCGTAAAAGCACATGCACAAACCTCCACCACTTCCACCAAAATACACAAGCACTACACAGTTTCACTATCACAAACTCAACAATCGTTTCGCCCCGCAACCGAGGCATCATCAGGAGATAGACTCCACGACAAAATCGCAAAGCGAAGCGTTATGCAAACAAGCATTGTTATATAGTAATCGGTTCATCCCCACCTTTACCTCTGAACACGTGCAACAAGCTTGAACTTGAAACATTAATGAGCAGATAAATGTTTCAAGTTCAAGCTTGTTGCACGTGTTCAGAGGTAAAGGTGGGGATGAACCGATTACTATATAACAATGCTTGTTTGCATAACGCTTCGCTTTGCGATTTTGTCGTGGAGTCTATCTCCTGATGATGCCCCGGTTGCGGGGCGAAACGATTGTTGAGTTTGTGATAGTGAAACTGTGTAGTGCTTGTGTATTTTGGTGGAAGTGGTGGAGGTTTGTGCATGTGCTTTTACGAATCCTGCACGTATCGGGTATGAAAATACTGATAATCCACTATACATTAAACACTATATATATTTTCTATTTACTGTATCGCGGATTATAGCAAAATAATTTTATTATTACTTTTAGCCTATTATACCGTGGAGGCTTACATTGCTGATAAGAATGCGTGGATATAGCTGCTCTTTGACCTTGTGCAGGATAGCTATGACAAAATGTAATTAGTATTAAGAATCTTCTTTTTTAAAAGAGCTCCACCGAGTTTCTTGCTGGCTCTTCTCGGTAGGACGGCTTTCCGAACCAGCAGTAAAGTTGACGATTCAAAAGCACTTGTTTACAAGTTTACTTGAATAAAGAATATTTTGAATTTGAATTTGAATTTGAATAAAATCATTTATACTTTAGCTTGGCTGTGGGCCAAGTGAGAGGAACTGAATGTACCTTCAGATTTGATAAATATGCTCAGATTTTGGTACAGCTCACAAACAAAAGGGTCAAATGGGCTGGTTCTTACTCAGATACATACCACCTAGAATGTGGAGTGAGGCAGGGCGGTCTGACATCTCCAGCCCTGTTTAACTGATATATTAATCAGCTGATTGTTGAACTCCTCAGAACTAAGGTTGGATGTTCCATTGATGGAACAATAATCAATAACTTGAGTTATGCTGACGACATGGTTCTGCTGAGTCCATCAATCAACGCACTCAGAAGGTTGCTTAAAATATGTGAGTCATATGCTGCGTCACATGGTCTCGTATATAATGTTAAAAAAAGCGAGCTACTAGTTTTTAAAAATAGAGGAAGTGTTCTAGGGGACATCCCCCCAGTATATCTAAATGGTGTAACGTTAAATAAAGTAAATTATTTTAAATATCTCGGTCATATCGTTACAGACGACCTCTCTGATGTTAAGGACATTGAAAGGGAGCGTAGGGCGTTGGCGGTTCGATGCAATATGTTAGCCCGTAGGTTTGCGCGTTGTAATAGAGACGTAAAGCTCATATTGTTCAAGGCATATTGCCAAACATTTTACACGTGCAGCCTGTGGGTTACATATACGCTGAAGGCCTACAATGAACTGCGTACCCTATATAATAATGGGTTCAGAATGCTGTTGGGGTTGCCGAGTTTCTGTAGTGCGTCATTGATGTTTGCTGAAGCTCGAACAGACGATTTCTATGCAATCTTAAGGAAAAGAGCAGCATCAATGATGAACAGATTACGTAGTAGCTCCAACGGTATTCTGAAAACACTTTATGGAAAATTGGATAACCCATTTATGAAGCACTGGATTCGTATGCATATGCATTCCCAGTGCTTCACAAATGGTCGTTATGCCATAATTTAATTTTAATTTTAATTATAATACTAACATAGCCCATAAGTTCATATATTTTATTTTTAATTTCTACTAACACAATGGATGTAATGTCTTTTAATTTAAATAAATTATTATTATATTATTATTTACCAAACATAGAGGTGATAGGTGTATTGAAGCGGCTTAAACGGTTTTAGGTTCTGTCCAATAACAACGAAGTTCGAAAAACATCGGCCGCACACGGCCCAAGGGGACGTGTCTCATTTATATGCAAATACCAACCTTTTGTTCCATCGATTACAGTGGCAGAGGACAGAGCTACAATTTCTTGATACTATATGCTAATATTATGGATAGTTTTATTTGAATCTTTATCCAAACAGTCAAGAGGCATTTGCCCGGTATAAGTAATAGGCGACTGTTTTGATGTCAATCGAATTTGCCTTAAGGTTGTGAACCGATAGACGTCAATTGCGAGATAAAGATAAAGATGAATCCTTTTATGGGACTCTTCCCATAAAAGGATTCATCTTCTTCCCTTCCCTTCTCTCTAGAAGGGAAGAGATATCATGCCTTCAAGGGTTCTTCTTCATGATCTATGATGCTTGAATATAGCGAACCCCTGAGATCGTATCCGGTCGGTCTTCAATCCAACGCTTCAAGAGTCAAAACCCCAAAATTCAGCTTAGCACGTGACCTTTGCATTTAGATAATTTATAGAAATAGACGTTACTTTGCAGACATCTACAATACAAAAGCAACACATCATCCTCCTGCCCTTATCCCACTCTAAGTGGGGTCGGCACAACATGTTAAAAACATGTTGTCACATGATTTGACTACGTATTTTACTACCGGCCGCCTGACGTCAACTTACCTTAGTCGTATTTTACGACCCTTCGGTAAGAAAGAGGGTGGTCTATTCTACTCAACCGGATACCACACGGTGGGTCAACTTACCTTAGTCGGCTTTTAAGACACCTCGGTAAGAAAAGAGGATGGTCTATTCTACTCAGCCGGATACCGCACGGCGTTATAATACAAAAGCAACAATAGAACTATTTTTGCTATAATCCGCAATAAATATTCAAATTTTAATACTTTATCGCGTATTATAGGATAATAATTTTATTATTACTTTCGCTTCCCATTGAGCTACGAATAATAATAATAATAATAATAATTGTTTTATTGAACACAAAAATGTTAATTAATACATCTCCTCTTATCTATGGACATAATTAATATTATATAACACTAAGTTACGCAAGATGTTCCCTAGCGCTCAAACTAGGCCTAGCCTGTATCTTGAACGCTAGTCTCTTCCAATGACATTAACCGTGCTATGAGGGTATGTACATAATAACAGCAGACAAGAAAAATTGTTCAAGTACCCATTAATAACAAACGTAGGTCGTCATACCACGAACAGTGTGGACTTAAGAAAAATTAGATATAAATTACAGAATCTAAATATAATGTAAAGAATTGAATATAATATAAAGTTTACTTAATCATTTAAAACTTATTAGTAGAGTAGAATATTACATATTTATACAAGTTTAGGTAAGTTAAGTTTTCGGTAATTACATCTTTAATATAATTTAGAGTTTACTTATTATTATTTTTTTTTTTTAATTTTATTTTTTATTAAATTTAGTTTATAATAGAGTTTATTAATAAAATAAATTTAAATTTTATTATTAATTACAAAGGATTATGTAATAGAAATGAATAATTTTTCAATTTCCTCATAATTTTGAGTTTTAAGCCAGTTATCCAAAACTTTTTTACATTGAGCAGTGTTCAGAGGATAAAAATCTAGTATTTTATTTAGCTTTTTGTAGATCATGGGTCCAAGGTAACATTGGAATTTATTAATGAATTTTGTTTTAAATTGGATTGTCGGACAAACGTTTTCTTTACGGCGAGTAAGTGTAAAATTATGATTATAAATTAGTTTTTTATGTTGATACAATATGGAATATTTTACAAATAGTTGTCTCACTGTTAACACATTACATTCAGAGTATAAATCAGTCGTTGGGTATCGAAAAGGTTTAAAGATCATTACCTTAAGTAGCGCTCGTTGCGCTCTTTCTAATTTTATTAAATGAGTCCTACGTGCTCCACCCCAAGTTGTAATGCAGTAAGATAAAATGGACTGAACTAATGAAAAATATATTGTAATTAATAGCTTACGATCAGCTACGTGTCGCAATGTTTTAAATATATAAATTAATTTTCTTAGTCTATTAGTCAATTGGTTGATATAAGGCAACCACGTTAATTTATCATCTATTAGAATGCCTAGATATTTTATAGTTTTCGTTCGTTCTATGATGCCACAATTACAGGAAGGAGTTTCGTTATTACAGCAATGTATTTGGATTTTAAAATTAGGGTCAGTGGGAAGACCTCGTTCAGTATTGGTAAAAAGAATATATTTTGTTTTTGCAACATTGAGTGAGAGTAAATTTTGAGTTAGCCAATTTTTGACAATTTGTATACCTGATTGAGCCTTAAATCTAGCATCTTCCCAGGTTTTTCCATAGAATATAAGTGCTGTATCATCCGCAAAAGTAAAGATTCTACAGTTTTGTATTTGTAACTGACACAGACTATTAATGTAAATTAGAAATAAAGTCGGACCGAGTATACTACCCTGAGGTACGCCGTGTGTGATTAAATTTTCTTCGCTACTATAACCATCAATTATGACCTTTTGAGTTCTGTTTCCTAAATAATCTTTGAATAGGTCATAAGTTGTTCCTCTTATACCCATGTTATGCATTTTATGAAGTAAAATTGGGACAGAAACTGTGTCAAATGCCTTGGTCAAGTCTAAAAATATACCAATGCATTTGTTTTTACTATCGATTTGCTTAGCAACAAATTCAGTCATATCAGATAATGTATGTGCTGTTGATCGACCTCTTCTGAAACCATATTGGTTTTGTGATAAAATCCTATTACTTTCTAGAAAATTTAATAGTCGATTATTTATAAATCTTTCCAGGATTTTTGATAAAGCAGGTAATACCGAAATAGGGCGATAGTTGTTGATACAATCTTTATTCCCTGATTTAAATATTGGATGTACAATCGACGTTTTGAAGACTTGCGGAAAGGTTCCAGATTCCACACATAAATTTACAATGTGGGTTATTGAGGGTAGAATAATACTTTTTGCAAGTTTTAAAATTTTTGTTGAAATACCATCCCATCCTACCGCACTATCAGATTTCAAATTTAATAATATGGATTCAATTTCCTGCTCAGTCGCTCCTAACAAAACCATAGAATTAACCTGTGTAGTCATCAATGTATTGGCACATCCTAAAGTTACAGTATGTGACTCAATATTTTTCGATAACTCTCTGCCAATATTAACGAAGTAGTCATTTGCTTTCCCGACAGCTACTTGTGGTGTTAAACCCATGTGCAAAAGTTCAGAAGCAGAATTTTTACAATTTTTCCTATTTACGATTTTATCAATAATTTTCCATTTCCTTTTATTATTATTTGCACATTCGCCTAATTCTTTTCTTTCATAATTACGTTTAAGTCGCTTAAGTAAATCATTACAATAATTTTTATATCTTGTGTATGTTATCTTTAGTATTGTATTATTAGATTCCTTTTTACATTTTAGGTGCATATTATCTCTATTTCGTATGCATCGGAGTAAACCTGGTGTAATCCACGGTTTAATGCAACGTAATTTCCTAGGTAACGAGATCTTAACAGTATTATTCAATATTGAAGTCTGTAACATATTAACTAATTGATAGGCACAAATATTTGAATCGTGTAAGTCTTTTAAAACGTCAAAATTTTTCAATTTCAGTTCGGTAATTATACCTTCATAATTTATCTTATTTATTAATGTTTGTTCCACTTTCTGTATGCCGTTTTTAAGACAAATACATGTAAACACTGAAGAATGGTCGGTTATAGGAGCATCAATAACAAATGTTGACGCGTTAAGGTTTGATTTTACCATTGCGTGATCGAGACAGTTATTTCCTCTGGTCGGATACACATGGGCCGGCAGTAGACCATGACTAGCTAATAAATTTAAATAATCAACAGAGTTTGCATCATTATTATTTGGCTTTATATCAATGTTTAGATCACCCATTATTATGACACTATGAAAATTCTTATAAGCAGTTAGTAATTTGTCTAATGAAGTAATAAAACTATCAATTTTTTTATGAGATGGTGATCTATATATTCCAATCACAGCCGTGTTAATGTCAATCTCGACTACCAAACAAGTGGCATCCGTCAAGGAAATTTCTTTAACGGAACAACTTAGCCCATATTTTGTATATACAACAATTCCATCATTTTGGTTGTTGTTATTTACAGTATAAAATGTATTATAGTTTATTAAAATTGGAAAATTTAGTGTTTTAGAATTCCAGGTTTCTGTTAGTATGTAAATATCGCATGGAATATCAAGTCTAGTCAGAATCACTTCAAATTCTGAGAAATTTTTGGTGATACTTCTTATATTCTGTGTTAAGATTTTTAGCATATAACAGTCACTGGTTTCATTTAATTTTAAAGTAGACTTACACAATTCGGGTTGACACAATAATGATGAGCATGCACCTATTTTATCAATATAAGTTACTAATGTACTATCTTTTATAGTATCTATTTTAATTTTAAATATCTTTGGGACTTATTTAGATAACATACACTTTTAAATAAATACAATAAAGTACTCAGCACAAGATTATTACTCTTTATCCTCATATTAGCTACTAAAATAAATACTAGCAAATGTAATATTACCTGCAAACTGGAAAACATAAAATAATAAACCCTATAAGTAAAATAATTCAAATAAATATTATACAACCCAAAACCTAAAACAAATAAAAAATATTGTAATGCACTCACGAAACTTAGTCACATTTGATTTTTTAAAGATGACAATTTAAGCTCATTTTTTACTTCAATGTGAGGTGAATCCGGTGTTTTTCGAAGGTAAACTTTTCCATTGTTGGTCCAGCAGAATTTAAAATCATTTGTCTTGGCAAAATCTCTAGCGAGGAAAAATAATCTTCGTCCTTTGTTAGTTAGCCCCTCTGAGATATATATAGGAGTTACGGTGCCCTGGACTCCTATGACCGCGGAGTTGATGCGTTTGTGGGGGTGCTGTTTGTTATAATTTTTTACTGCACTAATTACATCTTTTTTCAACATAACTGATGCTAATTCAGCAATAATAGTATCTTTGCCATTTTTACTATTTAGGCGATACACATCCTTTATCATAGATGGTTGGTTGTTTACATTTATGGCTTTAAATGTGTTAGTCACTATGTTACATAAATCAGCTTTAGTTTCAGTTGGTATAGGCTTAGGTACATTTCTCATTTCAATTGTAGTTGACTTTAAGTTTCTTTGCAAATCCTCTATTCTATCTTCCTGTAAATCTATTTTTAGTAGTAATTCTTTTCGTTCTTCTTGGAGTACTTCCACTTTCTTTTTCATTTCTTCGTAAAGTGAGCTTAAGAACTCCAATGATTTTTCTATCTCTTCGTTTGACTGTTTTATTTGATTGTTTTGTTGTTTAATATCAGCAATCTCCGATATAAGTTTGTTTAATATTGAGCTTTGCGTATTCTTCCATTCATCAAGCATATTCCGGATTTCATCCTTGAAAGAGATGAGTTGTTCATCACTTGACTCGCGTTGTCTTTTGTTTCTTTGTGAAACAAACGTAGGCTTGGAAGTAGAAGGTGGTAATTTCGAAACATCCGAATCCGACAAAGTGTGCTGCATGTTTTGTCCCGGTGGCGATCTAACAGTTCGCGGCATTTTTATAAAAATTACAAGTCCGAAGTTTATGTGGTCGGAAATGTAAGTGTAGATGCACTAACTCGCAGCTCTTCGCCTTACTGTGCGCCTGGTACTTGATATTAAAATTTAAACTCAAAAATTTATAAAATTAAGTATTAGAATTAATTATGCTACACACGTCCAATCGGTTTCGTGGTCCGGAGGGAAGAGTAAACATCAGACATCTACAATACAAAAGCAACACATCATCCTCCTGCCCTTATCCCACTCTAAGTGGGGTCGGCACAACATGTTAAAAACATGTTGTCACATGATTTGACTACGTATTTTACTACCGGCCGCCTGACGTCAACTTACCTTAGTCGTATTTTACGACCCTTCGGTAAGAAAGAGGGTGGTCTATTCTACTCAACCGGATACCACACGGTGGGTCAACTTACCTTAGTCGGCTTTTAAGACACCTCGGTAAGAAAAGAGGATGGTCTATTCTACTCAGCCGGATACCGCACGGCGTTATAATACAAAAGCAACAATAGAACTATTTTTGCTATAATCCGCAATAAATATTCAAATTTTAATACTTTATCGCGTATTATAGGATAATAATTTTATTATTACTTTCGCTTCCCATTGAGCTACGAATAATAGTTGTGGTTATTTATGGTTATTGTCAAATTCAAAATATTATTTATTCCAGTTAACTTGTAAACAAGTGATTTTGAACCGTCAACTCTACTGCTGGTTCGGAAAGCTGTTCCTACAGAGAACAGAAGGTTTTTCTATAGTAGGTTTTCTGTATGACCCTACCTTTGACAGTTTTCTTAATTTTATTATAGAATCTTATACTCAAACCAACAAACGACTTACGTACTTTTGAAAGGCGTAAAGCAGGGGCCGCAAGCTTATGTCGGTTCCTACTTTGTCTATTATAAACATCACCTATCGTTTTATAATTCTTTATTTTTTAGTGAGTTATACTTTATACGTTAGTGAGATGAAACTTGTTTTGTATACTTATTACTTACATACTTGTTATTATATACATCACTAATTTTTTTCCTAATTATTATTAATCTCGAAAATTAAATAATAATAAACAGAAAAGATGTTACAAATAAATCAATACATCATGTCATACAGGTCATACAAGTCTATCTTTAGACTATAAATAACAAAAAACACTTCGCAGACATTGATCAAACCCGGCCTTCTCAATGAAAGCGGATATTTCAGGAACATTTCCTTGAGTGCCTTCCGAGATAAGGTTTTGATGTATAACTGGGTTACGAGACTCGTGAAATGGACTTTATTCTGCTGATAATGTAATTCAATTTCCACTAACGAAGGCTGTATTTATTAACAAAGGAATATTCGTCGTATTTTTTTGTAAAAACCATTTTTTTTGGTAATGTCGCTTGTCTCTGAATCAATGGTAATATTTCTCCTTTGATATTTTAAATCAAAATAATACTTATTAAAATAGACTTTCAATTCGTTAGATATAAAGCTACCTTCGATTGCTATATAGAGAACTGACAAAAACTTAGCTGTTAATAAATAAATAAATAAATGGGACATTTACACACACGGTCGTCCGTCCTCAAGGTAAGTAACTTAATACTTGTGTTATGGGTGACGGACAACTTGTAGATATAATACATATATAAGTTTAAATACATACTTTTATACAAATACACACCCAGGCTCGAAGACCAACAATTTGTTTATAGAATGTTGACCTCGGTGGGAATCGAACCCGCAACCCGCGGAGCTGAAGGCAGGATCACTACCCACAGCGCCAACGGGCCAGTCAAAGTCAGTTAATATTTTTAAACAAATTTAATAAACGTAATCAAAAATACCACAGGGTAAGACTATAGGGTCTTATATATAGGAAGTTGTAAGGATACATAATATAACGCTCCAAAGACTACAGAACCGATTCATACGGACAGCCATTGGTTGTCCGTGGTTCATGCGGAACGTTGACCTGCATAGAGACCTCGACCTCCCTACTACCATTATTCACGTTTTTACACACCGTACATCCGAATCCCCTGATTTCAGTTGCTTCAACCTACATCCCAGTTAGGTCTGACCACCTAAAATATAGGCGTCCAAAAAGCGTCCTATATGACCCTGACGATCAAATAACGACCGCAAACACAAAAACACGTAATACACACACAGCGTCTTAGCCGTCGAAGACGAGGTCCCAGTTTTCTGACGCCGGTAGGTCGTGGCTTCTCGCCACCCTTCCGACGCCGCAATGACCAATCAATGTCATACATCAGCCCTCCACTACGCGTCGCCCTAAGCCATCTCACAGGAGGCACCCTTAGGACGACGTTCCCCGACGCTAGTAGAGCTTCTGCGCTCTACTTTCTGCATTTCGTAACCTCGACGATGCTTTGCGGTTCGATTCCGGGAACATATGGCTGCGTTTAGGAATAATAAACCACAAAATTCTAATTTTGCAAAACATTTGCTGGAAAGCGGTCATAAAGTGCCTAATGACCATTCATTTCATGTTCTCCACACTTGTGATAAGGGACTTCGTCTCAATACGTTCGAGCAACTTGAGATAATAAAAAATAACAATGGTCACTTAATTAACGAGCAAGTAAATGTATCTAATTCCGTTTTGCTGCATGTGTTCGGAGGGGAGGGTATTGGTGGGAGTTGAACTATTTAAGACTGCTTGTATGGGTAGCGCGGCGCAGTACGATTTTTGTCGTGAAGCCTATCCTCCTGATGATGCTTCGGTTTCGGGGCGAAACGATCGTCGAGATTGTGGTGGTGGGTGTGTGTGCTGCTTTTGTGTTCGTTGTTGCTGGTAAATTGCGCCTTGGGGTGCATGTGGTGGCTGGTCCTGTATGTATAAGGTGCGTAGATTTTGCCTGCTTCATACACATTGGCTTTGCATGCATTCACTTAACCCGTGCGGATTATAGCAAAGTAGTTAGTTCTGTTATATTGCTCGACGATGCATTTGCGCTCCCCCGTCCCGCCCGGTGACGCTGTAAAAGCTCTTAGGACTAATAGCACATACAGCACACAGACAGCATTAAGTCAGTTCGAAAAAATAAAGGATACATAATAACTTGGATTTCATCCACAATACGTTAGCTAAAAAATACATTTCTATTAACAGTATTAGTTATATTTAGAAAGTCGGCCAACTGCGCTTTCTGAACACGCGAAGGATTTGTAGTTTCCTTGTAACCAAATTTACCCTCGGTCAATGGTTTATTAGAACTAATTAAGACTGGCCCGTTGACGCAGGTTGCAGTGGCCCTGCATTCAGTTCCGCGGGTCGCGAGTTCGATTCCCGCCAAGTGCCAACACTTTCCTGAAAATGATAGTTTGGGTGTTTTTAAGTATCTCCTCCTGTCCTTATCCCACTCTAAGTGAGGTCGGCACAACATGTTACAAATGCTACGTATTTTACAGCCGGACGTCTGGCTGACATCAACTTACCTTAGTCGCCTTTACGACACCTCGGTAAGAAATGAGGGTGGTCTATTCTATGCAGCTGGATACCACACGGCGTTGGGTGTATTTAAGTGTTTATTTAAAATATATCACACGCATAGTTCGAAAAATTCAAATTCAAATTCAAAATATTCTTTATTCAAGTAAACTTATAAACAAGTGATTTTGAATCGTCAACTTACTGCTGGTTCGGAAAGCTGTTCCTACCGAGAAGAGCCAGCAAGAAACTCGGCGGTTGCTCTTTGCAAACAATAATTCTTATCACTAGTTACATGATATTAATGTCTTGTAAAGGGTCGAAGAGAAGCTATATCTACGCATTCTTATCGTCTAAGTAATCATTAATAGTATAGTAGGCTTTCTGTATTAGCCTTTTCTTGGTAGTATTTATAGAATGCTGTAGTAGTAAAGTTAAAGGTAATGTTAAAGTGACCTTATTCAAAATTAGATTTAATTAAGTCATTTAAATTGTTATCTTTATTTCAACGCCATCTATGACATCACTCTACAAACTATTAAAATAGCTAGTGTTTTCTTTTTCGGCCCGAACATAGTCCAGGCCATCAGCCTGCGAGGACTGGCCCGGGCAAAGAGGTTCGCCTCGAGGCCCGTACCCCACCTACCCTCAAGGGTATGTGAGATGACCCCCTACTACTTTTCTTTTTCCAAATTGTAGGTATCTTTAACGATTTTTTAGCTATGCTGTGCTTTATTGCAATTTTCTATAAAAAAAATTCGAATTAAGTCACTTTTATATTAAGCATGCGATATTAGTATATATTTACCAGTTGTCTGTCACATATAACACAAGTAGTAAGTTACCTTGGGGACGGTCGTGTGTGTAACGTATATTTTATTATAATTATTGGTATTAAAATAGTTTTTACGTTAAGTCTCCGTTTACTATTTAAAGATAGATAAAATCTCTTATTAAATTCAAATTCTAATTACTTTTTACTCGATGTAGCATACGTATTTCGGGGAACCCCGCTTAGTACCTAGTTGTTTATCCGTTCCCGCCTCGTGGATGCGTCGTTGAATTTGAACCAGACTGCGCCTCCGCGGACGAGGTGGTACATGTCTCAATCGTAATCGTTTCGGTTAAGTTTCGGCAAGTTGTTTAAGTTATTTAGTATCACTGTTATATAAGTTTGTAGTGTAATAGTTTTGTTCTTTAAGTCATTCATAGTATACGAAGTTCTGCCCAAACTAATTCTTTTATTTCGGGATACCGAACCCCCATAATTTTGTCACCTACCGTAAATTGTGAAGTGATATAACCACCCTACGTGACAGGCGCCTATCGTGCTATTAGGCGTCGCAACGTGACATTGGCTCTCAACGTGACAAAGTAAATTTGTATGTGCTTTTGGATCATCAACTCAACAGCTGATCCTAAAAAACTGCTCCTGCTGAGTAGAACTGGTAAGAAAACTATGACGAGTGATATTTCATTGCTATCTTTTGCCATCACCAATTAGTAAATCGCCATGAACGTAATTATGGGTCACCTTCTACTGTCCGTGCAAAGCGTAAAAGTATTTAACTACTTATTAAATAAAAGAGCATAATAATATTACCAAAAGTATATTAAAAGCTTAGAACTTTTCTTGGCGGTTGCCATGGTAACGTAAGACAAGGCGTAGCGCCATCTTCATTTATATAACGAACTACGTCAAAGTTTCTCTTTACTTAGAAGTGCGTGGCGGTGTTAAAAGATGGCTCTCTTCAGCCATACTTAAGAAAGTTTAGAATTGAATTAAATATTTATTTCTATTAAAGATAACTATTTAAAAATCTATTTACATATTTTGAAATGCACTTAGCTCTATATTACATTAATTTCCATATCAAATTCAAAATACTTTTCAATTAGGCTTATAAAATAATTATTTTTGAACCGTAAAATGATTTAAAAGAAGGTACCACTAATTTTGAAAGTTTATAGAATAGAGAAGAAACAACAAGGTATACGGAGGATACTTTTTATAAATCAATTCAATTCAAATAATTTATAGAATTAGGCGTTACTTTGCGGAGATCCATAATACAAAAGAAATAATAAAATTATTTTGCTATAATCCGCGATACAGTAAACAGAAAATATATATAGTGTTTCATGTATCAGTATTTCATACCCAATACATGCAGGATTCGTAAAAACACATGCACAAACCTCCACCACTTCCACCACAATACACAAGCACTACACACGTTCACTATCACGAACTCAACAATCGTTTGGCCCCGCAACCGAAGCATCATCAGGAAATAGACTCCACGACATAATCGCAAATTCAATTCAATATACTTCAATATAAGTACCTATGTAGAATTTAAAAAATGACCTTCAAAAAAGTAATAATCAAATTATTTTGCTACAATCCGTGATAAATTAAACTTTAAAAAATTATCGCGGATTATAGCAAAATAATTTTATTATTACTTTTGTATTATGGATCTCCGAAAAGTACCGACTAATTCTATAAATGATCTTTAGTTAATGTTATTTTCCGTAACACAAAAAGAAATCTTTGAAAGAATTGTCACAAACTATATGTTATGAATTATTTAAGTTGTTACATGAATTTCTCGTAATATAATAAGTAATGTCTTAACGAGTTACCAAATTCCACATACCCCCACATTTAATGTCGATAACGTGGTTGAAATTCCAAAATTATCGTTGAACTTTAACTTTTGGGACAATTTAAGGTCTACGTTGGTCATAAAACGGGCATTAAGGTGATTTAACGCCTTGAAACTAGAATTTTGAGCCCTAAATTTGACAAAGTAATGAATTTTATGCATACAATCACAAGTTAATATATTTTTATTGAGATGTCGTATTTAATGGTATGAAAATACTTTGCGAAATTCTTCTGTATGAAGTAATGATTATTTTGCAAAATAATCCGTGTTATTCGGGCAGTTGTGCCAAAATTTAGTCCGTTCAAGCCGATATTGAACCCTCCATAACGGACGATTTACTGGCTCAAACTTTTCGGCTGAAATTTTCTGGAATAAGGTTATATAATGACAGTTAGAACTTTTGCCAGCTGCGGATGGAATTTATTTCTTTTGATGAGGTCAGGAGATTTTTGGTTTTATATCCCTCCTAATTAATATTATAAATGCGAAAGTCTGCCTGTTACTTTTTCATTTGATTACTGAAATACAAAAGCGAATTGAAAGAACGAGTACCTAGATTTTTTTTTTGATGAATTTTAAGCTTTTTGCTTCAAAGTTATATTTGTGGTATAAAAAGTTTCCTTAGTTTGCTTAAAACGTGAATTTTATGATATAAAAAGTTCAACTAATTTGTTGGCATAATTGTAATTGGGTGGCATAAATTACAAAGTTCAATTTATTTGCTTCAAATTCAAATTCTTTATTCAAGCAAAATTGTAAAGCTTTTGAATCATCAACGCTACTGGTTCGGAAAGCTGTTTCTACCGAGAAGTTCCAGCAAGAAAGTCGGTGTTTGTTCTTTTCAAAATGTAACTCTTATTACTAATTACATTTAGTCATTACTGTCTTGTACAGGGTCGAAGAGGTATATCCACGCATTCTTATCGTCTAAGTAATCCTCAAAAGTATAGGATTTGTTATTGGCCTACTTTAACAGTGTTTTTAAACTGCTTTAATGGCATAACTGTTGATTCAGAAATGTATTAGATTAGTTTTATCATGAAATTACTCTAGTTCAATAAAGCCTTATATTTGAGGTAATTCCCCTTTCTGAATTAAAACGCCTCTCCGTAGATAATAGTCGCAGAGTGCCCTCACGTCCTAATGGCCGTAATCTTGATTGATCACCCATAATCTCGCCCACTTAATTTTTTCCACAATGAAATATTTTAAGGCGAAATGACTTTCAGGTGTTAGCCCTGAGGATTTCTATATTTATAGAATTAGGCAATAATTGTTGATTCTATCTGCTTTGGTTACGGGGCGAAACTATGGTTCAGATTGTGGTCTCACTATAATCTATACTAATCTATATCTATAATAATATTTATAAATGCGAAAGGCGTGTCTGTCTGTTACGTTTTGACGGCCAATCCGCTGAATCTGATTGTTTTCCAGAGCTTTGCCAATTAGCAGAAATGCCGTAAATAAAACCAAATTTAATGTTCACGTTTCGAGTAGCGGAATATTGTAATAGTAATTGCAATTTAACTTCCCGGGTCGTTATGATTTTTGTTTCTGATTGAGATATTCGCAGGGATAGTAAGGACGGAAGCTATACTGTTTATTCCACTTTAACTTAACTTTAACTTTACCACTACAGCAGTTAAAAATACTATTTAAAAAAGACTAATTCAGAAAGCCTACTAAACTGTTGAGGATTACTTAGACGATAAAAATGCGTGGATTTAGCTACTCTTCGATCCTGTACAAGACATAAATAACTAGATTATGTAATTAGTAATAAGAATTATTGTTTGAAAAGAGCAACCACCAAGTTTCTTGCTGGTTCTTCTCGGTAGGAACAGCTTTCCGAACCAGCAGTAGAGTTGATGATTCGAAAAGCATTTGTTTACAAGTTTACTCGAATAAATAATATTTTGAATTTGAGTTTGAAGATTCTACTGTCCACGTAAACGAAGTCGCGGGTAAAATCTAGTATATATTATAAATGGGAATGTGTTATGTGTCTTTATACGCTGTGAAGGTTTATTTGCTCGACTAATATTGATAAACTTTGATATTAATAAAACTTATATGCCGGGCTAAAATATAGGTTATATAATCCTCTTTTTTAATTAAGAAACTGTATAGAAACAATGCATTATTTTGGATATTTTGTAAGTAAAGTCGGGTAAGGGTATCATCATCCTCCTGCCCTTATCCCACTCTCAGTGTGGTTGGCACAGCATAGTATAAAAATGTTGTCACATGATTTGAATACGTATTTTACGACCGGCCGCCTGCCTGACGTCAACTTACCTTAGTCGCCTTTTACGACACCTCGGTAAGAAATGAGGGTGGTCTATTCTACGCAGCCAGATACCACACGGTACTTACCTTGGTCGCCTCTTACGACACCTCGGTAAAAAGAAGGGTGGTCTCATAGAGTCATTAATTCTAGAGTAGGGAAGCCATAGACAGACCTGTAAGTGACACAATATATAATGATAGGGAAGATGATACTCGTGTACTTCATCTTTATCTATTCTACGCCGCCAGATACCACACGGCATTTACCTTAGTCGCCTTTTACAACACCTCGGTAAGAAATGAGGGTGGTCTATTCTACGCAGCCGGATACCACACGGCACTTACCTTAGTCGCCTCTTACGACACCTCGGTAAAAAGAAGGGTGGTCTCATAGAGTCATTAATTCTAGAGTAGGGAAGCCATAGACAGACCTGTAAGTGACACAATATATAATGAGAGGGAAGATGATACTCGTGTACTTCATCTTTATCTAATCAAACGTAAAAAAGAGCGACAGATAGATACACTCTTATTTTCTTTTCTTCATTGTCATAGGGCACATTTTAGTATAATATAATAACTCACTCTAGTTCACTCTACTAGCCGTGTGGTATCCGGCTGCATAGAATAGACCACCCTCATTTCTTACCGAGGTGTCGTAAGAGGCGACTAAGGTAAATGCCGTGTGGTATCTGGCGGCGTAGAATAGACCACCCTCATTTCTTACCGAGGTGTTGTAAAAGGCGACTAAGGTAAATGCCGTGTGGTATCTGGCGGCGTAGAATAGACCACCCTCATTTCTTACCGAGGTGTCGTAAGAGGCGACTGAGGTAAGTGCCGTGTGGTATCCGGCTGCGTAGAATAGACCACCCTCATTTCTTATCGAGGTGTCGTAAAAGGCGACTAAGGTAAGTTGACGATAGGCAGGCGGCTGGTCGTAAAATACGTAGCCAAATCATATGACATGTTTATACCATGTTGTGCCGACCCCACTTAAAGTGGGATAAGGGCTGGAGAATGATGATGACTCTAGTTCACTCTACTATAATAACTTTTTGAACAGTAGTCCTAAGTAAGTGTGGTAGAATTTTGCACATAAATCACCAGTTCTAAATATATAAGATAGATTTTCGTACCTACTTTTCGTACTTGATAGCAGTAACTTAGTTTAAAATGACTTTGAGTTCTATATTTTATTGAAATATCTATTTTATTTGTTTCAGGTTAATCAGATACAGAGCGTAGACCAAAATGGCGGCGTTCGTGGCGAAGCAAATGGTGGGCAACAAACTGAGCGCTGTTAAAGGTGAGTCTGGTAACACTAGGCATTATTGATTACTTTTAATACATTACAACGAATTTCATAAACTACCCGACCGATTTTCATGAAATTTGTACGGAGGGGATTTCGAGGGCGATAAATCGTTTTAGTTACGTTTCCTTTTTTGAAAATGTCGTTTTATCCGGGTATTCAGGTAATGAAAAACTGCAATGTTTATCATTAAAATACGAAGGTAAATTTCATTACCATCAACTAGCTTATAATGGCTCATGTAATTGGCATTCCCGAAACCAGAAGGCCCCGATTCGGGTCCAGATGTTGCCAGTCCGATTGTTTATTCCCTTCAATTCAAGTTTTTTTCTTTTTAAAATCTATTTATTTAAAAGTGATTCACCGCGTGGCATCCGGTCGAGTAGAATAGGCCACCATTTCTTACCGAGGCGTCGTAAAAGGCGACTAATGTAAGTTGACGTCAGGCAGGCGGCCGGTCGTAAAATACGTAGCCAAATCATGTGACAACATGTTCGTAGCATGTTGTGCCGACCCCACTTAGAGTGGAATAAGGACAGGAGGATGATGAGAGAGAGAAGGCTTGAAGCTAAGACCTACCACGCCGCTCCGATGCGGATTGGCAGGTTACACATATCCCCAGAATTCTCTAGAGATATGCAGGTGTCCTCACGATGTTTTCCTTCACCGAAAAGCGTGTGATAAATTGCAATTATCAATTAGACACATAAGTTTTAAATAGAAAAACTCATTGGTGCCTGCCCGGGGTTTGAACCCATGTTCGTCTAAAGAGACGTCGTAAAGAGTCACACGGTCTCACCGCTAGGCTATCACTGCTGATTTAGTAGATTTATATACAGTTTCAATTAAATCTGTCCGGTCAAAGTGGTTCAAAATTGAGTTCAAAGAAGTCAGTTAAAACATTCAAGTTAAACTTATATTTATAAAGCGTGTAATAAATGATGATCACTCGATATATATAAACGAAAGAACTCCCGCTAGCATTTACAGATCCCATTATATGTTTCGAAGAAAGCTTTAAGAATCAGCAAAGTATATAAATGCACGCCACTCGGAACATCCTAGTTAGCGAGCGCCTGAATCGTGTCTTATAGTTATTTGGCCAATAATAACTTCGCAATATTGTGATCTACGTTAAACCGTGATATTATCTCGACTCTGAAGCTGGTCTAAACGAGGTCAACCTTGCTGCAAATATTTACATTTCCGTTATTTTTTTGATACGTTTGTCTACTGGATGGTCGTTTAAGCAATTGGAAGTGGACCAAGAGCCATAGCTTAATATTAAAGCAACCTAATCCAACTTCTATATATCCAATTCCATAACTTGGAAGGGTAAGAAAAGTCTAGCTTTTTTAATAGTTTGTAGAGTGACGTCATAGATGGCATTGAAATAAGTATTACAATGTATCTAACTCAATTAAGCCTAAGTTTCAAAAAATATTATTTCTATATACAATAGCAGTACTTTAAAATCCCATCAATATTATGGAGGACGACTAACCCCTAGGGATGGACAGAATCACCAATCACTTAGTGATCATGATATGATTCACTCATCATATAGCATCTTCTGCTATTCAATTTTAGATAACTGCTATTGCTATACAAAACTATGGATATTCCATAAAAAAGTAAAATAATATTACAAAGAAATGTTATCATTATATCATATGTATGTATGTTATGTGGCACTTTTACGATATTCCAAGTGAATGTATTACCGAATTAGAAATAAAGACTTGTGAGATGTATTGAAAATGATTTAAGAATTACGTTTGTTTGTAACTTTGTCCAGTGATAGCTGAATAATATAATAGCCGATAGCATTTTTTGCCATTTGCTAATTACGCTTTTAGCGATTCAGCGATTACGGGACTAAATAATTGGTTATACAAACTAATGTAGTCCTTATATACTATACATTGCGTACGTATATAAGGCCTACATTTGTTTGTGTACACAATAGCAATCGCAATAGCAACACGATCATATCATGGTACGAATATGATTCTCAAATCGCAATCATACCCAAATATACTAACCACACGTACTACAAACCATACAAGCACTGCACACATTAATTACGACTATCTCAACGATAGAATTGCTCCGTAACCAAGGAGCATTCATTACAAGGAGATTGGCTCAGATGATAAAAAACCTCAAAACCAGTTTTGTGACTAAATGAGTATTAAATATGAGTTTGGAAAGTTATGTGACTAGAAAGAGGCCTAAAAAGAGATGGTTTGATTGTGTGAAGTATGATATGCATATAAAAGGAGTAGCGCCGGAGTTGACGAGTAACAAGACAGCATGGAAGAGAAAAACATGTTGCGCCGACCCCACTTAAAGTGGGATAAGGATACGAGAAAGAAGAAAGAAGAATAAGTCAAATTCAAATTATTCTTTATTCAAGTATACTTGTAAACAAGTGCTTTTAAATTTCAGCAGATTAGTCGTAAAAGCGTGATAGACGGACAGAACCACACAATTTCATATCTGTACCTATACTAATATATAAAGCTGAAGAGATCGTTTGTATGTTTAAGCGCGCTAGTCTCTGAAACTACTGGACCGATTTAAAAACTTTTTTGCGTGTAAGATAGTCCATTTATCGAGGAAAACTATAAACTATATAACATCCCGCTAAGATGAATAAAACAGGAGCAGTAATAAAAATATTGCGAAAACGGCAAAATTAAAAGCTTTCCTTGCGTGCGCTAAATAAACGATGAAAGTTATTAAAAAATCATGTATTACAAAATCGTTCCCCTCTAAAAGTTGTAAATAAAAGTCCGCGACAGCATATGTCTAGCTTTTAACATTTACCAACCACTCTAACCATATTTAATATGTCTTATGGTTTATTCAAATAATAAGACTGCAGTCCATGCGAACACAGTTGGGCTTAAAAGTTAGTCTATAATATTACTACGGATATATTAGGTCCTTACATATGAAATTGGCGTTTTCTATGGGAGGAACATAAAGTCGTTTTTTTTTTAATGAAATATATTCAATTAATTTGCGATGAGCGCTTCCGGTTATCGTAGAGGATCCACTTTTCATCACAGGTAATGATTCGATTTAAAATTCCTTCATGATTGTGCCGGTTGAGTAACGTAACGCAGCAGTCGACGCGCGTTTGTCGGTTTGCTTCACTCAATTCATGAGGTACCCACCTTTCAAGCTTTTTCACCTTCCCAATTTGGTTCAACTGGATTAGAATAGTTTTATCACTAACACCGGAGCCTGCAGCTAACTCGGACGTGGTTTGCGATGGATCCGCTTCCACAATAGCCTTCAATTCTTCATTATCAACTTTGGTCTCCGGCCGTCCACGAGGCTCGTTCTGCAGGTCGAAATTTCCAGAACGAAAACGTTGGACCCAAAAACGCACTGTGTTTTCTTTTGCGACACCGTCACCATACACATCATTAATCCTTCGAGCCGTTTCTGCAGCACTAATGCCACGGTGGAACTCATACTCGTAAATAACGCGATATTTCATGTTTTCCATTTTGTGAACAGAGTGACACAAATAAAAAAACAAAAGAAGAAAAAACAAATGAATTAGGGGGTTTGAAACACAAATGCATGAGTAAATAGCTGCATGAATTTTAATTTGGAATTCCTAACCATAAAGGTAATATTTGAGATCAAAGTGGCCAGTACGACAAAACGCCAATTTCATATGTAAGGACCTAATAGTAGTAGAAATTTATGTAACTTTCATGTCTTTAAATAACAATTTCGTCTCATAATAAACAAACCCTGCGAGAGTTAATACTATTTTAATGATGAACAAAGAGTTCTTTTCTCCACAATTTGCAATCTTTCTGAGGGCCCTTAATGATTATTTCCCCGCAGAGCCAACAGTCATAAGTAAGCAGGCTAATGAACTGCGATGGTTAGGTGATTTCCCCGAGGGTCGCAGCTTGGAACCCGAGCGGCCTTTGATAAAGCTTTGCGGCTTTTACTGATTAATTTCTTTATTGCTTATTTTTACTTTAGAGAGAAGATTTAATACTTCATCGGTTACTTTTATAATGAAACCGATTTGGTGTACACCAAGGCAATCTTTTGAGTCCTCTTTTACTTCTTAACTACACAAATGACTTAAAAATTTCCTTTGATTTTTTTATGTTAATATCATACTTAACTATTACAAAGTTACATTTTTGTTTACATGACTTGTTAAAATATGCGGTATAAGATTCTAAAATAAAATTCCGTTAACTAAATTAGCCTAATAAAATCGCAAAGATTTGCGATTTTGTCGTGGAGTCTATCTCCTGATGATGCTTTGTTTGCGGGGCTAAACGATTGTTGAGTTTGTGATAGTGAACGTGTGTAGTGCTTGTGTATTGTGGTGGCGGTGGTGGAGGTATGTGCATATGTTTTTACGAATCCTGCATGTATCGGGTATGAAAACGGACAGTCCACTATACATTTAGTATTATATATATTTTCTATTTATGTACTTTATCGCGGACTATAGCAAAATAATTTTATCATTGCTTTTGTATTATGGATCTCCGCAAGTAACGCCTAATTCTATAGAATATTAGCTTTGCCATTACAGTAGTTTGAAAACAGTGACTGATATAGATAGTCTACTATATTTCTGAGAATTATTATAATTTTGGTCATGCCATTACAGCAGTTTAAAAACACTGTTAAAAAGAGGCTGATACAGAAAGCCTACTATACTATTGAAGATTACTTAGACGATAAGGATGTGTGGATATAGGTGCACTTCTACCCTGTACAAGACAGTAATAAATAAATGTAACTAGTTCTAAGATTTATATATTAAAAAGAGCAACCGCCGAGTTTCTTGCTGGCTCATCTCGGCAGGAACAGCTTTCCGAACCAGCAGTAAAATTGACGATTCAAAAGCACTTGTTTACAAGTTTACTTGAATAAAGAATATTTTGAATTTGAATTTAAATATATAGATGATAAGAATGCGTGGATATAGTTACTTTTCGACCCTGTACATAATAATAATGACTAAATGTAACTAGTTATATGAATTATATTTTGACTGTTTTGACTTTGCCTATTTGACATACTGGTTCTCCTCGGTAGGAACAGTTTTCCGAACCAGCAGTAGTTGACGATACTAAAGCAATTGTTTATAAAATCACTTGTAAAAAGAATATTTTGAATTTTGAAAATATTAATAAGCATCATATTAATTAGAGAAATTATTCTAATAAGTAGTGATAACCTCGATAAAAGCTATAAAATGTGAATTATTCCCGTTGTTATTCAAGTTTAGATTAAAAACACATTCATCCATAGACTAACAGAAAATGAAAGAGTATTCAACAGTGAGATTATCGATGTGTTAATTTTTTTTCCAAAACCTGTATAAAACTATGCAAAGATATTTGTAATTCATTTTGTTTTTCATCAATGTAAGTCATTATTTGTTTATGTACCATAAAAAAAACGTAAGAAAAATATTATCAATAAAAAAAACAGAGTACAACGGTCAACTTATTTCTTTGACAGAGATCTCTACCAGCTAACCTACCAAGTGAGACAATTTATAGCTAAACAGTTATGGTACTAATATCCTAAGTTATACACTAATAAATATATATATTTATGTAAATAATATATTGTAAACATAAACCATAAATATCCTATCCTACTAATATCCTACTAATATTATAAATGCGATAGTTTGTAAGTATGGATGGATGTTTGTTACTCTTTCACGAAAAAACTATTGGACGGATTTGGATGAAACTTTACAGTTACATAGGTTATACATCGGAATAACATATAAACTACAATTTGCAATGATGTAATGTTATATAACGATACCTGTTACTAAAGTTGGTAAAAATCTGTCCTCTATGAGCTATCTTGGCGTACGCTGCATAAACCAATGGAGCTACACAAAGTTGATGTACCGCAGTATTGTTGGTCTTGAATAGTTCTAAATAAAAGTCCGCGATAGCATATATCTACCTTTTATGTAGAAGCGAATATGACCAAAATCGTGACTCATAACTTTTAATAATTAAATTTGATACTATTTTACAATGCACATTTTAGTATACTTATAAAACTGTTGTAAAAAATATAATGTAAATGTATATGTTGAAATAAATACATTTGTCGCTTATGTATTTTAAGTAGATAAAGTTTGTCTTTCACACTAAGTAATTTGGCCAAATAGTTTGAAAGTTATCACGATATGATTGGATTGAATGGAGCGCCATAGAGTGCTTAATATAAGCAGTATTTTAATGTGGTAGACCAAGTTCCACGCGAGCGAAGCCGCGGGCAAAAGCTTATACTATATATTTAATAAATAAAATAACAATAATATATACATAAATATCAACAAATACATTATGGGAGTAAAGAAATATATTGTTTCCTTAATCTAAGTTTAAAAGCACTGGGGGAAAGGTTAAGGCTATCATAAGTGAACTAAGGACATGAATATTCCGGCTAAATCGAATTGGGAATATTATTAAAATATGTTTAATAGAAGAAGCAAATTAATAATTCATAATCTATAAATTTATTCTTTTAATTTGCATATATATTTTCAGAATAAATCATCATTTTTATACTCAATGTCATTTTTACATTATCCAACACTGTCTAAGTTAAATTTACGAAAGAAAAATACAAGCACAAAAGATTTATTTTATTTCAATTTAGTATACTCTATAAGAAACTTTATAAAAATGATAAAAATTAGTCTATTTAAAAACTTTAATATTGTTGTAATTTGCTATATATAATATCTTAAGATATAAAATATTTGATTTATGAACTATAAATTATAAATTATTTGATTTCGGGACTTTGAATGTTTAGATCAGGCTGCCCTATGAAATGAACTCTGTAATGAAATACAGTTAAATCTAGTTTATGAGCCAGTATTTCAATATGTCATGTAAACATTGATTACATCGATAAAAATTATTGTTATTGTTATTATTATTAATGGCTATATCTCTGTCAGTTGTCGTACAATTAATATGAATATAAGAATTAAAATTTTAGTTTAAAAAGTCTTTAAAATTAATTCTAAAGCAAGACTATAACAATCTACTACTACCGAGATTACCATACCATACGAGATACCATCAGTATTTTAATTTGGTCAGATAATGTTTTATAACGAAGTAAAAATTGCATTATACAAAGACAGTGAGATAAAATACAATAATGGGCGTTTATTAAGGTATAAATTAGTGATCAACTTTGGTTTACCGATTCCTTATATAATGGTTATGTGTAGGGATAAAAATTAAAGAGGATGTTTTTAAAGAGATTGTATCTGCTAACTGCTTATCGAATTACAACAGTGACAAAAATATGTCGGAATCCATTCTTTCGCCTGCCCTTATCCAACTCTAAGTAGGTTCGGCATAACATGTTTCTTCCATTCTCTCTTATCATTCGTTAACATGGTGCTACTCTTTTTATATGCATGGCATACTTTAACATAATCCAATTACGATTTTCATCTCACCTCATTATATGTCCATACCATCATAATCTTGCAGTTAAGCCGTGTGGTATCCGGCTGAATCCGAATAGAATACCACCCTCACTTCTTAACGTGATGTCGTAAAAGGCGACTAAGGTAAGTGCCGTGTGGTATCCGGCTGAATAGAATAAATAACCCTCATTTCTTATCAAGGTATCGTAAAAGCGACTAAGGTAAGTGCCGTACGGTATCCGGCTGAATAGAATTGACCACCCTCATTTCTTACCGAGGTGTCGTAAAAGTCAACTAAGGTAAGTTGACCAACCGTGTGGTATCCCGCTAAATAGAATAGACCACCATCATTTCTAACAGTTAATGGCAGGCAGACGACCGGTCATAAAATATCTAGCAAAATCAAATCACAACATGGTTGTTAAAATATTTTGATCCTATAATGATATTAGGTCCTTACATATGAAATTGGCGTTTTGTCGTACTGACCACTTTGATCTCAAATATTACCTTTATGGTTAGGAATTTCAAATTCAAATTCATACAGCTATTTACTCATGCATTTGTGTTTCAAACCCCCTAATTCATTTGTTTTTTCTTCTTTTGTTTTTTTCTTTGTGTCACTCTGTTAACAAAATGGAAAACATGAAATATCGCGTTATTTACGAGTATGAGTTCCACCGTGGCACCAGTGCTGCAGAAACGGCTCGAAGGATTAATGATGTGTATGGTGACGGTGTTGCAAAAGAAAACACAGTGCGTTTTTGGTTCCAACGTTTTCGTTCTGGAAATTTAGACCTGCAGAACGAGCCTCGTGGATGGCCGGAGACCAAAGTTGATAATGAAGAATTGAAGGCTATTGTGGAAGCGGATCCATCGCAAACCACGTCCGAGTTAGCTGCAGGCTCCGGTGTTAGTGATAAAACTATTCTAATCCACTTGAAGCTAATTGGGAAGGTGAAAAAGCTTGAAAGGTGGGTACCTCATGAATTGAGTGGAGCAAACCGACAAACGCGCGTCGACTGCTGCGTTACGTTACTCAACCGGCACAATAATGAAGGAATTTTAAATTGAATCATTACCTGTGATGAAAAGTGGATCCTCTACGATAATCGGAAGCGCTCATCGCAATGGCTGAACCCTGGCGAACCAGCCAAATCCTGCCCTAAGCGAAAATTGACTAAAAAAAAGTTGCTTATAAGTGTTTGGTGGACTAGTGCCGTTGTCGTTCACTACAGCTTTCTTAAATCTGGCCAGACGATTACGGCTGATATCTATTGTCAGCAACTGCAAACCATGATGGAAAAGCTAGCTGCTAAACAACCGAGACTGGTCAATCGCTCTAGGCCACTGCTGCTTCAGGACAACGCTAGACCACACACTGCACAACAGACGGCTACCAAAGCAGAGGAGCTTCAATTAGAATGTCTTAGACATCCACCGTACTCTCCGGACCTTGCTTCAACAGATTACCATTTTTTTCGCAATTTGGATAACTACTTGCAAGGAAAAAAATTCAACTCCGATGGGGCAGTCCAAACCGCCTTCAAAGATTTTATTGATTCCCGCTCGAATGGTTTTTTTAGTAAGGGGATCAATGAACTACCTATGAGATGGCAAAAGTGCATACATAGCAATGGTACATACTTTGATTAATTAAATATATTTCATTAAAAAAAAAAAACGACTTTATGTTCCTCCCATAGAAAACGCCAATTTCATATGTAAGGACCTAATATATGCCCGAAATTAAATAATAATTAGATGACTTATATAGTAACAGTCTTGTATATCAACAATTTATTGGAAGACGAAACAATTTCACTATACTTATTGCTAATAATTCCTACTTACGACCCTTTACTTACTTATTACTTAATATAACTTACGATCTTTTTTGTATAAACTTAAATCTCTAATTTAAATATACCGATAGCTTGTGTAAGCTAAAAAGGAAATATTAATAAATGATTTGATATCTCACGATTTGGCTATGTCTTGAAAGTTATTAAATCCAAGATTGAAATTAAAAACAATAACCAAAAGTAGCTCATTGGTTATTTTTCAGTAGCAGTTTCATATCGGGGATTGAATTAGTTATTTTTTTTACATTCTTAATCACCAATATCCATAGAATATTCTTTATTGTGAAACAAGCTGATCAAAATGCGCTTTCTCATTCCCCCGTACACCTCCGGGCTATATTCGTCCCTCTCTTTCACGTACGCCATTTTGATATGGTCATCTGTGTCCGGTATGAGTCTCATTTTCCTCTTCCGTCGTCTGCTGTTCTCTTCTCTTCTCCGAACGCTCGTCCTTTCAGGACTTTCTGGGGACACAGGGGAGTGGAAGAGCTTCTTGATGATGGGTTGGAGACTCGTCGGCTTGCGAACCGGGGAATCAGTTTCCATCTGAAAAGAGATTTAGAATCAGATTTATTCTTTTTAAAAGAAGGAAATATTTAAATGATCTCTTCATTTGTCGTTGAGCATTTATTTAATTTATAGATACACAATGGGAAACTTTTACATGATTATAGAATTAGCAGTTACTTTGTTGAGACCCGTAATACGAAACGAATAAAGAGACTATATTGCTATATATTCGTTCCCCGATTATAGTAAAACAATATTTTCATTACTTTTTTTAACGTTTTTAAATATTAATAATTTATCTTAACTATCCCTTCCCGCGGCTTTACCCTCAGGTCTTCATAGTTTTTCGCGCTTAAATCCCGATCTCGCGAGAATTTTAGGATAAAAAGAAGCCTAAATGTAGTTCGACAATATGGAGGATATTGTGGATCTTTCAGTGAAAGTCCCATCAAAATCTGGTAAGTCCCGTCCGTCTCAGAGAAAGTTCTATTATCCTAAACCTTCCACATAAATTGCACTACATTTTAGTAAAAACCTCACAAAAACCCGTTTAGTATATGTTGAGAAAATCGAACACATACAGACATACAGCGTTTAGTGACTTTTTATAGACAGGCATTGGTACATAAACAAAAGACAATTTATTACTACATTACTAAACTAGTGATATAATTGTCATACTTTTCTACTATGTAATTCCGCAAACTACCGGCTATTTCAAGAGTACTGAAACCTCGATAGCAAACAGTTTAATTCAATGTAGATATTCTTGAGACCTACTTTTATAACCTCTTAGATAAAGTAAATCTTATATGCTGTTTGCCCTAATACCTTTTGAAATTCAACGAACGAGACCAGCCAGAAAAAAGCGCAGACGCTTTGCTAATCGACCTGCATTATTTTTTACGACCCAGCAAAGCATAGCTCTAAACCCTTTTAAATAAGCCGATCAAACAGGACACTAGATAACACAAATAACAGAGATATCTATCTCAAGACAACAAAGATATCGGCCAACCCTACCAACAAACATGGCCGCACAGACGTGGTAATTTATATGTATTAATATACAGAAATAACTACCTCCCCACAGTTATCTCCATCATTATAAAGTGTGAACATATATATATTTATGAACATCAACGAATTATTGGAGAGATATGGCCAGCAAAGGCTTTAAATTAAATTATTGAAGTCATATCATATACCTACTACATACATGAAAATTTTATACTTATTATCATAAATCATAATCTTCTCTTTATCGACATCCTTATTACTTGTTATGATGTATACAAGCTACAGGTTTTATATACACACACATACAAAACAACCAAAAGAAAATATTGTAATTATGAAGTTAAGTATAGGAAAATAAGTGTAATATATATATTAGTGTATATTTACTTAATCAACCACATATAATAAAAACACTACGCTATATTGTACCGCCACAATAATTTTAACTTATTTTTAATCAATCTCCAAATACAGCTAGTTAACGGTAAAATAATGCCATGAAACGTGTATAAATAAGCTATTTTAATATATGGAAAGATGATCGTTTAATAATTGTAGGATTATTGAAATTCTAACGCCTGGTATATTTAAATTATGTATTAATCTCGTACTTACCACATCGGGATCCGGCGGGAATTCCAAAGAACTATTCAACACGTTATTTCTGATTAAAGCTACTAAATTATCTCTGGTGACTGTGTTTATCGGCGTCGAAGCGGCAGAAGCCATGTTTAGAATTTTATAGAATGTCAATTCTAAAATAAATAACCACAAATTATGCGAGCAAGAAACGTATAGCGACGTTCACAGCTCGGGGAAGACTGTTGTGGAATGTGGTATGTGATATTATTACTCCATTTTGTATAGGGAGAGGGTTTAGTTCTGTGGTTTAGTTGTTAAATACTAGAACTTAAAGTTCACATTATATATTGGTAGAACGATCGGACAATATTGTTGTAGGAACAAGTAGACAAGTTTGTTTTTTGAATCCCTTGACCCTTATACAGGTACACTTTGTAGATAACAATGTAGAAACGCTCACAGAAATGGGCTTAATGTTTGTTTTTTTTTAGAACTTATTATGATGGACATGGTCGAATATTTTACAGCCTCCTTATTTATACTCTATACTTCCTTTGCTCTTAAAAAAATCAGAAATGATGTTAAAGACTTGTTTTTTGCTGAACAATAAAATATGATTACATTATGCTTAATTTTAACTATTTAATTAAAGGCAAACTCCATTTTCCAAGGTTGACCGAATCACACCAATGAAACTCGTGAAGTTAGTATAAAAAACGATAACATAAATTAAATATGCTTTATTAATTATAGCATTAATAAAATAAACATCTCAATCTTTCAAAAATCATTAATTTTTACGTCGATATCTGAAATTTCAATTAATCCAATATTAACGATTAACCTCTTTAATCTTGAACTATTATATTTAATAATTGAAAAAAAAAGTAATAATAAAATTATTAGCTATAATCGGTGATTTTTTTTATTTAGCCCCTTATACATATAACAGCATCTGAGAAAAGATAGGAAGCCCTAAAGCTCCGTATGAGAGACTTTATTTTTCTTCTTCTAAATATATATTCTAGTTTCCTCATTCCAATGCGGATTGTAAATATTACACATCATAGAAATTATCCCCTCATACTACAAAAAAAAGTACCTCGCTATATCTGTCTTTCGATAAACTTGAAAACTTCTTGAGAGATATTTACTAATAGACAAAATGATTTACGAAGAAGGGTTTAATGTATAAAGTTTTTTTTGGATGGTAAGTGCTGAAATTTCGAAAAAGTCAAGACGTTTGGAAGGTGTTATTTAAAACCCAGCCTACACTTTTTGGAATAACAAAACTATGTATTGGAATAAGTGGAATTATTCCTCTTTTGCTACGAAAAGTAATCCTACTACGAGTAATATTATAAATGTAAAAGTTTTTGATTATTGATGTACATTGGTTACTCTTTCAGGGCGAATCCGCTGAACCAATATCGTTAAAATTAGGAACAATTATTTCTTATACACCGGGGTAATATATAGGGTATAGAAATCCTATTAATTGTACAGGAAAAGGATGACTTTGAAACGTGCCATCTATTATCAAGTTATCTTTAAGTAATCATTAGTAAGTTTTTTACTCAATAATTCATATATCAAAAGTCAACTTAACTCTGTAGTAATTTAGGTAAATACTATAAAACAAACTCCCCAAAAACTGTCTGTCTGTATGTAATCGATTTTCTCAAAATTTACTGCACGGATTTTAGTAAGGATTTAACTTAAAGAGAGTGCAATTTTCGAGGAAGGTTTAGGCTGGTAAAACATTACATTAGAATTTCCGTGAGGTCGGGATTTACCCGGTAAATACTTTGTGATTAAGTTTCGCGCAAGAAAACTACTTTAAGTAATAAAAATTAAAACGCTAAATGCAGGACATACGGACTTCTTTTTGAATATATTGACTTAAATATAATGGAATATTGATAATTAATTGGTTGATATTTTGTGTTACTTTGCGAGATTCCAGAAATCACTAGAAGCAATGGATGTCGTTATTCGTCGGTGTTCCAGGATGGTACTAACGTTGATGATTCACATAAATGTGAATTATTAGTCTATAATCTACGAAAAAAATAATATCCATTATTTCTAATGTGCTTACTAATAAATTTTCAACATCAATTAATCTAAAAGTCGTATAAAGGCTACAAATAAATTTTATCAAAAATTTGCGGATTACAAAATATCTTATTTCGTTGCTGAGTGGATCATATAATTCCAACGATACACCGAAAGATTTTTGTTCCCATATTGTTTGAATCACGACCAATGCAGGGCAAACCTTAAGAATACTAGGTCTTTTACAAGTGATCTTTGAATTCAAATCAGCCAATTTTCTCAAAAAATAAGTCACTGCTGATTTTTTTAAATTTTTTTTTATAATTATTGCCCAAAACCTTAACAAAATGTACTCTAAATCCTTTCTTGTCCATAACAGTCTATTGTCTAAAAATCCGTTAAGTAATTTTTGAGTTAATCGTGACATTGTTTTATGTGTAAGGATATTATAAGCCTATACTTGCCATTATAAGTACAATTTATCTTGCACTTTATTATAAAAAGAAACCTTATAAAATCTATATAGGCCCAAACGATTTTTTTAATACGTGAAACCTTTCAATCTGTAAAAGTTATAGTATAGGCTATAAGTTCTATATAGTACCCGACATTAAATAATGCACATCGATGTTTAGAACGAAACAGCCGGCCAGTTCGGTTTCGTAGAGCGCTGTCACTGTCACACACGGGTTGTCATCAGTCAGTGCGACAGAGACAATGCTCTATGAAGCAGAATCTAGCCGATTTCTCTCGATAAGTCTCGATGTGCATTATTTATTGCCGGGTACTATAGGATAAGTGGTTAGATCTTGGCCCAGTTTTGGGACGAACTTTAGTCATTAACACAATATAAGCATTTTATTCTAAATTACAATATAGATATATATTCTCCATTACAATTTAAAACTTAATTTAAAATCAATACATATTCTTGAATCAATTTTCCACTACGTGGTATCCGTATGAGTAGAATAGATCACCCTCATTTCTTACCAAGGTGTCGTAAGAGGCGACTAAGGTAAATTTATGTCAGGCAGGCGGCCGTTCGTAAAATTACTAAACAGACCATATAACAATATGTTTAAAACATGTACCGACCCCATTTTGAGTGAGATAAGGGCAGAAGAATGATGAATATTCAATTTATATTGGTTTTACTTATGTATGGTATAAGGAAACTTAGAATTAAAAACATATCACGAAAATTACAATACCTGAATACTAACTAAATATATAGAAACTAAATACATCTCTTGAAATAATTAATGTTTTTAATTCCAATCGAGGATGCCTATTGAAAAAACTATGTGAAATAAAATACATACTTTAATTTACTAGTAAACTGCGGAATCGGAATCATAATTTCAAATTTTTCTTCATGAAGTTAAATATATTATTTATCACCATTTTTCCATTTTTTTTTTAAATTTTATCTTCAAACCTTCCAAAACCCTAGCAATATTACATAAATATCATTGAAAAGTAAATATTTTTAAACTAAACTTACATATAACCAACTTTAAAGATCGGTTCTAATAAAAAATCCTTAATAAAACTAATAAATGGCAACTTTATTGATCCACTTAAAAGATGAATACTACAAAGAACGTTATACTGAATTGTTATTCAAATATTTGATATACATTTTATGTGCAATATTTTAATATAAAGATTGAATAGATATATTATCAGGCAACTACTTATAACGCTTTTAATATTGTTAGGTACTGCATGATCCTTGGATATTTGGAAAATTCTCTTAAGAAATTTGATAACTGATAATATAGAATTATATGGTATTGTATAATATTTTTATGTGACATTTAATAAGCATTTCTTTAAAATAAAGCCATAACTTTTCTCGAATTGTCATGATATATTGTGTATATATTTTATAGAAATAGATAAATCTTCTTCTTTCTTTCTCCTACCCTTATCCCACTCTAAGTGGGGTCGGAACATGTTTTTCTCTTCCATTCTCTTCTATCATTCGTCAACTCTGGCGCTACTCCTTTTATATGCATGTCATACTTCACACAGTCCAACCATCTCTTTTTAGGCCTTCCTCTAGTCACATATCCATCCACATTCATACTCAACACTCGTTTGATCACATGACTTTCATCCCTCCTCATTACATGTCCATACCATCCCAATCTTGCACCATAGATAAATATTGTATAAAAAATATTTTAATTTTACCTGAGAAATCACTGGAAAATTTAATAACTAATTAGTAATAGAAGTATTTTACAATATTCCTTAAAATATATTAAATCGCTAAGCTTTAATAACATTATTAATCAATACTTCGATATATCTTAAGATTCTTAAAAATAAATTTATCTTATAGAAATTGTAATGAAAATAGTATTAACTAATGAATTTAACAAAATGATTTTTAGAATAACGCATTACTTTGCAGATTTCCATAATACAAAAGTAATAACTTTATAATACCTTATTACTTTTTACTAAAACATTACGTTAGAACTGAAAGGTCTGATGATTATAGTTTTAACAACAGATATAATAAAATTATTTTGCTATAATCCGCGATACATCGCAGTATCGCGGATTATAGCAAAATAATTTTATTATTACTTTTTTATTATGGATCTCCGCAAAGTAACGCCTAATTCTATAAATTAAAAATGATTATAGTTTTCTTTAATTCGACTGTTACCTAACTTTTGTGATAATGTGAAATATGTATATTTTGAATTATCAGCTGTTTCTTTAAAATGCTTGTAAAAGGTCACTACAGCATTTGCATCGTTGGTGAAGTTTTTATTTGAGAAGATGTTGGATTTCTGCAGATCCTTCCTGGAAACATCAGCTGGCCGGATACTTTCTATTGTTACTAGTGGTTTCTTAGTATTAGCAACAGTTGTCAAGTTAACTTCAGCTCTCCTGGAAGCAGCCATCCATTTTTCTATATCTTCATTGACAGTGACCTTTTCTGGTGTTGACGGCGCTGGACTTTCTTTATTCCTCAGTTTAAGAGAACCGTCTGCTTGTTCTTTCTTTTCTTTATTCTCATATACATGGAACTCATTGCTAGAGCTTTTTTCGCTTCCATTTTTTTTGTCCTGAATGCATTTACATTTTAACGTATAACAATTGTCGCAATCCAATAATTCCAGCATCGAGACCAGGTCTTGCCGTATTTTGTGAAGATTTAATTCCTGGAATCGAAACAATGTAATAATAAACTGAATTGAAAGGTTACAGGTTCATATTTTACTTGTTTCACCCATTGACTAGCCCGTTGGTGTAGTTAGCAGTGACCCTGTCTTCAGTTCCGCGGGTTGCAGGTTCGATTCTCGCCGAGGGCCAACGTTTCCTAACAATTCAAAATAATTTGTTGATGCTCGATATATATTTGTTTTAAATATGTATTTCCAATTATATTATGTATATATTTACCAGTTCTTTGTCATCCTCAACACAAGTATTTAGTTACTTACTTTAAGGACGGACAGTCCTGTGTGTAATTGTCCCATATATATTTATTATTATTATTGATTATTTTGTTTAGCTGTAAGTTAAATACAGTCAAAAGACCAGTTGTTTAAACTTGACTCTTCTTTCTTCTTGACTAAATTGTATATTTACAACACTTCATTGATAATAAATATAGAAAAATAATAAAAATAATAATCAATTTTACTTTGGCATCAGGAAAAAAAACATAATCGGGGGGTACAAAAGTAATAATGAAATTATTTTGCTATAATCCGAGCTATAGAGTATATAGAAAATATTTATAGTGTTAAATGTGTAGTGGACTATCCGTATTTTCATACCCGATATGTGCAGGATTCGTAAAAACACATGCACTAACCTCCACCACTTCCACCACAATACACAAGCACTACACACGTTCACTATCACAAACTCAATAATCGTTTCGCCCTGCAACCGAAGCATCATCAGGAGATAGACTCCACGACAAAATCGCAAAGCGAAGCATTATCCAAACAAGCATTGTTATATAGTACTTGGTTCATCCCACCCTTTATTTTACCTCTGAACACATGCAACAAGCTTGAACTAGAAACTTTTATCTGCTCGTTAATAGCAAAATAATTTTATTATTACTTTTGTATTACGGATCTCCGCAAAGTAAAGCCTAATTCTTTAAATTATAACCGCGGGTATTTTGATATTTAAGTCGACTTGAACAACGTGTCGAATATAACTTATTCTACATAAAAAAAACTAACTCACCAATTCGAGTAAAGCATCGGAATAATAATATTTGCCCAACATTGCAGACACGATAGCGTCGTCGCCTTAAATATCACTTCACCTAACACTCACAAACACATTCTGTGTATTCATCAATAAAATATATTTTACATTGAAAATTGATCTTATTAAATAATTTTCTAAACTAAAATCGACCGCACAGTTCGGGTAATACAAGAATACTCATGTATCGACTAACCTATTGGCATGGATACAAAATATTAAACTACCTGCAGGAACTATACTATAAATGCAATTTACGCCTTTATCACTTATCGATAAGGTTTAGTATCGCTTACAATTTTATACATCAACATAATATGATTATAAAGGAGGATTTGTTGCTTTTGTTTTTGTCAAAAACTTTCATTTTTCTAGTACGTAACGGTAAATCTCAGAAAGAATAATTTTTCTTCATATAATTTTGCATTATATGAAAAAACATAGTTTTACTTAAAAGTTATAGGTTGCAGAAGAAGCTCTTAAATAATTATTGTTTTGGTACCAAAGATAGCGAAAAATACGCATCCAGATGTCTCTGATTACGGACCCAAAGGGTCGGCAGTTAATTTGAGGTTGTCTTCGTACCTATGTATGTAATAACTAAGCAAAGAGTTGCTTAGCAGATTTACAGATGCCAACATCTTCACACAGAATAATAAAACTTAAAAAAAAGTTGTGTCATTTAGATAATATTGATAAATAAGCGTATTGTGCTTACATCTATCTATATAAATGCATTTAAGAAATAGGTTTTAGATATTGTATTTTAATTTTCTTGTTTTTGTATATACAATGTATGTGACAAGTAAGTGTACTTGTGAAGTTTCATAAATATATATAAAGCAAGTAGCAACATTTTGCATGCTGGGTGTCCGGATTTGAAAATATTGAAGCAACTTATTTTAGCCCGTGTAGATTTAAAGAACAACTTATTTTAGTACGAATATCTGAATATGTGAAAAGGTTGGGATAGATAAAATTAATAAATAAAACGAAAATGAACGTACATGAAGTTTTTTTTATAATCTCTGTAAGACTAGATAGATTTTTTTTAATATAGGCCATACCCGTAACTCTCTCGTCAATTTAACCTTCGGAATACTAATTGTTTTCACTGTTCCCGAAAGAAAACGTAGATTTCATATCCTTTATATTCCCTGGGTATTCATGTAAGGTTTAACTGTACCAATATTCATTATAAGTGGTCTAATAAGAGTGTCCCAGATAGGTAATCTTGTTTATAATTTTGGTATTGATAGGCATTTTCGTAGGATTGACTTGATCTAACAACGCCATCTATTGACGTTTGTATGAATTACGTCGTTACCATTATGTTGAGTCTGTGTTGGAATACCACAGTATCCTTTCCAAGAATTCCAGGATTTTGGACACCAGTTTTTAAATAATTTATAGAATTAGGCGTTACTTTGCGGAGATCCATAATACAAAAGTAATAATAAAATTATTTTGCTATAATCCGCGATACATGCGCGATACATGATGTATCGCGGATTATAGCAAAATAATTTTATTATTACTTTTGACACCAGTTTTCTTTAAAAAAATATACTTAGCGGTTAGTGAGAGAATGACCCATAGAATACTAGTTTGGTAACGTTGTATTGTATTTTTACTAGCTTTGGCGGGTTAATGGTAGAAAAACTATTGTTTTAACTTGTCGGGTTCATATCTGGACTGAAATATATGTATATACTATTGAATATTCTAACAGCATGCGCTCAAACTTAAAGAATTTTAAGGGAACCCGTGAATAGATTTTTTGTGAAGTACCCTATTTAAATCTAAATGTATAATTTTATACATAGCGCTGAACTAATGACCGAGAGATGAGCATTTCTGAAGTGCGGTATAATAAGACCCTCGGTATCTTATTAAAAATGCCAAGGTATTTCCGAGTATTTTCCAATCGTTTGTCCCTTATTGTATAGACATTCTAAGAACGTCTTTACAGTAAGTTTAAAATGTCAGCGTTTTCTGGAAAATGATTGTTATATATTGGGATTAACTTTACGGTTAACAAACATCAATAAAAATTTGTAATCTTCAAATTCAAATCATATTTCAACTATTAACAAAAACTCTTAACAAATTGTATATTTAAATTTTACAAAAGTAATAATAAAATTATTTTGCTATAATCCGCGATACAGTAAATAGAAAATATATATAGTTAAATTTCAATGTTCGTGGAGTCTATTTCCTGATGATGCTTCGGTTGCGGGGCGAAACGATTGTTGAGTTTGTGATAGTGAACGTGTGTAGTGCTTGTGTATTGTGGTGGAAGTGGTGGAGGTTTGTGCATGTGTTTTTACGAATCCTGCATGTAACGGGTATGAAAAAACAGATAGTCCACTATACATTTAAGACTATATACATTTTCTATTTACTGTATCGCGGATTATAGCAAAATAATTTTATTATTACTTTTGTATTATGGATCTCCGCAAAGTAACGCCTAATTCTATAAATTATTTAAATTTTATTTACGAATCAGTTTATTAGAGAAAGTTGCATTAAAATGGATTATGTACTCTTAAAAATGATAGCGAACAAATAAATATGGGGAGGATTTTATACACTGTAGCCTGATAAGCCCCATTGTGAACGTAAATATGCATCTCATGAGAATAACATATATATAGTATATAAATCAATTTGGGAGTGGCAGTAGTAGATTTTTGAAGGACATATCAACTCCTGCCAATGCACTGAGACCTTTTGCATTGCATTTTAATTGCCTTTTGCGTGTAATATATTGAATCATGTGTCATAATTCACTCCGTAAATGAAAATAAAAAATCCGGGGTGAGAATATCACCATACCAAAAAGTCGCAGGTTTAGCCCTATTTTATAGACAAGTCTTACGACAAAAGTAATAATGAAATTATTTTGCTATAATCCGCTACACATTAAATAGAAAATATATATAGTGCTAAATGTATTGTGGATTATCCGTTTTTTCATACCCGATATATGCAGGATTCTTAAAAACATATGCACAAACCTCCTCCACTGCCACCACAATACACAAGCACTACACACGTTCACTATCACAAACTAACAATCGTTTCGCCCCGCAACTGAAGCATCATCAGGAGATAGACTCCACGACACAATCGCAAAGATGGCTTTTTGAATTACGGATCTCCGCAAAGTAACGCCTAATTCTATAAATTACAAGTCTTACGTTCTTAATTGACAGGTATAATGCATCATATCCTTTTGGACTTATACAAACCATCATTAAAAAAATTCGTGGGGATGTTAGCCAGTTCCTATGGAGGCAGCGTAACGGTTTTGTGCGCATTAGTAAGATAATATCAGCAGGCTTACCATGAACTCTTATTGCGACTCAATTGAAGACGTAAACGACGACCGCGAACCGCTTTCTTTTCGTACCATGAAGTGTGAATTGCATTGGGGTCGTAATGTTTGAAAAGGATAACGTTATATGAACTATGTATAACTCTGTCTCTTTTACTCACATGTTCTTGGACGAATTCCGAACGCTCATTCGGCAACGACTTAAAGTGTGCGTCTTGAAGACGTCATGGTATGAAAAAGCAAAACAATTTAGTTTACGTCTTCAACTGAGTCGCAATAAGAGTTCATTGTAGACCTGCTGGTACGTAACTGTACAATGCCATTGATCATATGATTTATGGAATCCCTCAAAGCTCCTTTTAATTTCTTAACATATTTAAAGTTCTTACTGCATTTCTATTATTTGTGTATTATTAATACTCATGACTTTTTAATGCAAAATTTACCTTTATAGTACACAATTTCCAGAATTTAGATTAAACCTCATAACGGATTTTTTGCACGTACTCTTATGTGCGTAATGCGGAAAGTGTGTAATTCAGATGCTAAAATAACATGTATTCTGGCGTAGCCCGAGAATATTAAACAACAAGGACAGTCTGAAACACAAATTAGAAATTATTATGATAAAATAACCACGAAGTTTTTTGCTGATTAAATATTCGTAGGATATTTAGAACCTTCTCTTCTGATATATATGGCAATTTACAAATTTCTTTTAAAAGGTGATATCAATAAAGCTTATGTTAATTTTGTCTGTGTTTAAATAAGACATGAACGCCGTGTGGTATCCGGCAGAATAGAATAGACCACCCTCATTTCTTACCGAGGTGTCGTAAGAGGCGATAAAGGTAAACTGACGTCAGGCAGGCGGCCGGTCGTAAAATACGTAGCAAAATCATGTGACAACATGTTTGTAACATGTTGTGCCGACCCCACTTAGAGTGGGATAAGGGCAGGCGAAGGATGATGATTTAAATAAGACATGACACAGATATCTTAAGCTCAAATAATAAAAAATTAGCAAACGATAAATATTTTTATTGTTTATTATTATTTCCTTTTTGTTTCCAGGTAACAAAATAATGATTTCTCGGCAATGAAGGTAACAAATCTGTAAATGTAGAATAACTAAAAAAATTTGTTATTTTTGTTATATTTATACCATAAAAAATGGAGATTATTTCTATAGCACGAGTACAATCGCAAATAAAGTTACACGCTACGCACCAAGCTGCAACGATACTTTTGTAACCATCGATCAAATTGTAAAAAAAAATGGCTGCCGAGTTTCTTGCTGGTTCTTCTCGGTAGGAGCAAACTTCCGAATCAGTAGTAGCTTGAAAGCATCTTGAAAACATTTGACGATTCAAAAGTTACAAATATTTATTTATCGCAACATCATTTTAAATATATATAGTTGACAATATAAGCAACTCGAAAATTACTAGCAGTATAATTGATTGTTGAAATATATTACTTCCAGCCAGTCAGTACTGCAGCCGTGAAAGCCTTATAGACAGACAGATTCAATAATAAATAACGTGAATGTGTTACGATGAAGCGCTTTGAAAAAACAAAAATGACAAGATATTACGGAAATTCTAGAAAGTAATTTTGCTAATCTTTTGTCAAACGCGACCCATAGGATGTTAATATATATTCATCACAACCCCTTTAGGTCAATCGACACCTCGTTGTGAACGTGTGTACGAAATGCCACCGTTGAATGCTTGGTAACGTGTCCATAATGGTTTTTTTTTGCAAACCCCAACTGTGTCAGTATATTTCACACAACGACTTAACACATCCAACCCTCTTCGCTTCGGTCGAAAAATAAAAGATATTTCATTCGCAATTTTCATTTTAGAAAGCACACGCTAACATCCAGAGAAGCACTCAGCTTCATAAAAATCAATGAACTATTCGAGCAAAATTGCCGTCATCTGAAATAACGGGCGGCATTCGTTTTAAATCGAAGGGTAACCTACTTCTGTCCATTATTTCCCCCCTCTTTATTGTTCTAAAGATCGTCGCTCGATACCGTCTATGCGGCGAAGAATGCGGCTCTCTTAATATGCGGTGTGGAGGCGACGACAAATATTAGAGAGGCAAGACAGATCGAAATGCCTGGAATTTCTTACGCTTTTAAGGCACCCCTGATACGGACGTGCGTCGCGTGGCGATAACTCTTTCAAGAACAATTCGAGGTAATACGATTTTTTTTTATGACAGCAACACAAGTTGTCCTCGTTTCAGATCATTGGTGATTATGACAAAATAATATTTCAAATTCAAATTCAAAATATTCTTTATTTAAGTAAAATTGTAAACAAGTGCTTTTGAATCGTCAACATCTACTGCTGGTTAGGAAAGCTGTTCCTACCGAGAAGATCCAGCAAGAAACTCGGCGGTTACTCTTTTCAAAGAATAATTCTTATTACTAATTACTAGTTATTAATGTCTTGTACAGGGTAGAAGAGTAGCTATATCCACACATTCTTATCGTCTAAGTTATTCTCTAGGCTTTCTGTATTAGCCTTTTTTTAACAGTGCTTTTAAACTGCTGTAATGGTTTGCGGAATTTTATTATAGAATTATATGCCCAAACCCACAAACGACTTATGAATTTTCAGTGACTTATCCCACATGTATAAGGTATATGAACGTCGTCTGCTTTCTAAACTTAGCATTAGATAGATTTTGTTAACAAACGCGGAATATATCAAAGTAATTCAGTCAGAACTTTTATGCTATGAAATTCCGCAAAGTAGCGTCCACTTGTAATAATTATTTCGAATTTGGTAGGTGCTGGTGCTAGTGTAGAGGAATCCAACTCGGCAGGGCATCGTTTTTGAAGACCAAAGTCTTCGTACAGTGCGTTTTGTCAGTGACATACGGATCTGAAATAATATAAAGAGTTTTAATTATAATTAAACCAGTGGCAATATATAATTACGGTGTTGTTGCTCTCTGTATAGCAGTTCTGTTTAATGTTCATGGTCAATGTAGCGTAATGGTCGCCTGGTAACGACGTTGCAATAAATGTACACCCCGTGGTTTGGGGAAATTATTGGAAACATTTTAAACAGTTCCAAACTGAACTGTATTTGATTCAACTACCCCGTAAACAAAGATGAGCAAAATAATAATGTTGCCGATATATGTTTAATAGATAAAAATAGTAAAATAGATAAAATAGATTTATAAAAACTATATTAACTATAAACTATTACAGAAACTACATCAGAATCACTTTGCTATAATCCGCGCGGGTTTGGCGAATACGTGCAATGCTAAGTATATGAAGCAGGCAAAATTCACGTACGTTACACATGCAGAACAAGTCACACGTATCTCAAGACGCCTCTACCAGCAACAATGCACACAAGCAATACACACAACCACCTCCAAAATCTCGACGATCGTTTCGCCCCGAAACCGAAGCCCGACTTAGGCTCCACGACAAAACCATATTTTTTTTTATAAATAATGTTTTTTTTACGTTTTCTATGGTACGTGAATAAATACATAAATACTAGTTCGGGAGTTGTCCAAGCACACATAAGACGGACAAATAAATATACCCACATTTGCTTGTATTCCCTCCTCTAAGTATAATAACTCTATGATTAGAAGTCGCTAGAGATGCTTCGTTAATTTATTGCGATTTCGTTGTGGAGTCTAGCTCCTAATGATCATTCGGTTGCGGGACGAAACGATTGTTGAGTTTGTGATAGTGAATGTGTGTAGTGCTTACGTATTGTGGTGGCGGTGGTGGAGGTTTGTGCATGGGTTTTTACGAATCCTGTATGTATCGAATATAAAAACGGTTAGTCCACTCTACATTTAGTACTACATAATTATTTACTTCTATCCCAGATTAATGCAAAAAAAAATATGTATTACTTTAGTAGTATCGTTATTATTTTTAAACGGCGTTTCAGACATATATGATCATTTTATTATTAAATCAGGCATCATTCAAATTAGCCCTAAGGATCGATATGACTTTGTGGTGGACATATTTGCTGGGTTGACAGAGGGTACTTTTTATTCCGGGGCTGAAGTCAACGCGCACAACGTCGCGGGCATAACCTAGTCACTTATAAATGAGCTTTTTTTGAGATAGAATACTAGTTGGACCACTATGGATTTCATGTTGGGTTATCAAAGGACTTAAAACATTCTCCTTTTTGACTTTTACTAATGCCCATCAATCAAAATCATCTTTATCAAATAAACTCTTTCGAGCACTTTTGAATCGTCAAGGATCTATATTATTAATGAACTTGCTGATACCGAGAAGAACCAGCAAGAAACTCGGTGGTCAATCTTTTAAATATTTTAAATTTTACATTAATAAACCGCAGTCTTGAATGAGCAAAGGGTTTTCAAATCCAGGCATTTTTATCATCCAAATAATCTTCAATTGTGTAATATGTTTTACATATAAGCATATATCTTACAATTAATTTAAACCTTTCTGTAGACTGGTCTAGTATGGACAACAATATTAAAAATTATATCAGGTATTTGCATCCATCCGATTGACCCAACATCAGCCTGTGATCGAGATGCAAAGATCTCATATATATGTATAGCACAGGCTGCCCACTGCTCCCAATGTCCCCGGTATTAAATGCCATGGCTGCACGTACCAGCCCCGGGAGCTATGTAAAGTCTTATGAGTTCCTTAATGGATATCCAATAAAGGTTTTATGGCATAGTCTATGATGGCTTTTGTTGGAACGTTTAGGAATAGAGCTTTACAAGATGGCGTCACACTTTTAAACTAAACTTGTGTTAGAAACTAACTACGCCCCGCGGAACTTAATCAAGGTAGACTTTGACAGCTAAAGTAGTGATGTCCAAATGGCACGATTCGATTTATAAAACGATTAATTTTATTTACAGATAAGTTGTATAATCAATAAATAACTAAAGTAAATAGAAAAATCGATTTATCAACATTTTGTATTGTTTTATAAAAATAAACAGCCTTTAAATGACTATATTGTAGGTAATAATATAAATAAAAATAAATGAATATATAAGATTTATATGATTTATAGAAGCAGGCGTTACTTTGCGGTATTCCATATTACAAGCCACGACAAAAATCGTAATGCCCATTACGATTACATTACGATTTTTGTCGTGGAGCCTATCCTCCTAATGATGCTTCGGTTTCGGGGCGAAACGATCGTCGAGATTGTGGTGGTGGGTGTGTGTGCTGCTTGTGTGCGTTGTTGCTGGTGGATGCGCCTTGGGGTGCGTGTGGTGGCTTGTCCTGCATGTATAAGGTGCATAGATTTTGCCTGCTTCATACACATTCACTTAACCCGTGCGGATTATAGCAAAGTAGTTAGTTCTGTTATATTGCTTGGAATATATAAGACAATTACTTACATTTATCGCATTAATAACATCCTTATAAGTCACAGACAATATGCTTTGTCTTATATAATATATATTATTAATATATTTATTTTTATATATATTGATTTATATTAAAATATTCCTAATTAAATTAGATGGAGATAGGGAGATTCATTTTTATATATGCTTATTGATTTGTTTTGGAGTGTTGCTTTGGTTACAGGGCGAAACGATTGTTAAGATTGTGTTAGTAAAAAGTGTGCAGCGCTAGTCTAGTGTTCTGTTGGTTTGTTGTGCATGGGTTTTACGTTGAATCCATGTATTAAATATGCAAGCGTATAGTACAATTAACATTTAGAACACACAGATTCGCGATCGTGGATTATAGCAAAATAATTATTATTACTTTACTCATACACGATAACATACTTCGATTTCGACAATGGCACAATGATTACGTAAATATTAAATTGGTACCTACTTAAATATTATGTTTTTTTTTCTATGACTATAATTTTTTTAAAGATTTTGTGTTCTCTTTTTATTTGTATACCTAATTTATAAATGTATAACTGCTAAATGTATAAATCTGTGTGCAATTTTATAAAAAAGCCCTGAAGGAGTTATAGCACAAAAGCGGTACAAACGGACCAAACAAAACAATAAAGTAATAACTCTGGTGTGGAGACATGTGATGTGCAAGTTTGGAATAGATGTACAAACTTCCAGTCAAACACAACCGAAATTGAATTACACCGAGCAAACTGTCTGAACAACACTTGTATATGTCCTTTGGGTGACATAGTTAATGGACTATAATATGAGGGAAAATGGCTGTATTTCATTACGAAATAAATTTGTAAGGTTGGCCAACCTTGACTAGCCCATTGACGCAGTGGGTGGTGACCCTTTCAGCTCCGCGGTCGCGCGTTCGATTCCCGCTGAGGCCCAACATTTTTTATAAACAATTTGTTGGTTCTTCAAGTCTGGGTGTATATTTGTATTTGAGTACGTATTTAATGTTAGATATGTAGTATATCTACCAGTTGTCCGTCACCCATAAAATACCGCGTAAACGTAATACATAATTAGACTCTTGCATTTATGTATTTAATAGTTTATTTATTTTATTAAATAGCCCATTTTACTTCCATTAATTATACATTACAATAACTCAGTTAAATTTTGGTAAACAGTAACCGAAATACATATAAACTTTCTTAAAATAATTCTTTCGACGTAAGCCAAGCAACGTGATATAGAACCTTCTTTAAATAACAGATTTGAAATTAATTCGACACATTGTGAATAAAAAAATTGATATAGTGCTAATAGATTTTTAATGTCATCCTATTACTGTTAAATTAACAGGATTTTTATAGTCTTTATGTTACCCCTGTATACATACATACATCCTCCTGCTCTTATCCCACTCTAAGTGGGGTCGGCACAACATGCTACAAGCATGTTGTCACATGATTCGGCTACGTATTTTATGACCAGCCGCCTGCCTGACGTCAACTTACCTTAGTCGTATTTTACGACTCCTCGGTAAGAAAGAGGATGGTCTAGTCTACTCAACCGGATATCACACAGTTGGTCAACTTACCTTAGTCGCCTTCTACGACACCTCGGTAAGAAATGAGGGTGGTTTATTCAACTCAGCCGGATACCACACGGCGGATCGACTTACCTTAGCCGCCTCTTACGATACCTTGATAAGAAATGAGGTTCTACTCAGCCGGATACGTAACAAACTGGCAGACTTTCGCTTTTATAATATTAATATCGTAAGCTTAGATGACATGAAAAATGATTTTTCCGCTGAGTTTTTCTACATGGCTTTATTCTTGAACGGGATTTCAAAAGCCAATTCGAATAAAGAATATCTTGAAATTGAATTGATAGAACCAACACATGTTCAATTCGCTGATAACATGTTTCAGAACGCCGTCTCCGCAGCACATATTAAATGTATCGCGACACGTCGATATCAGCACATCTCTAGTAACGAGGCGACAAGCGACGTGTCGTTGCCATGGCGACGGCAGATGAAGCCTTAACGCGAACGTATGATCGGTGGTCTTTTATTTTATTAACGAGCGATCCAAGTATCTGCGAGATAATAATTTTTTATCGACTGCCATTAAAGAGGAAACTATTTTGTAGTGTTTTACATTTTTACATTCTCCAGCCCCTATCCCACTCTGAGTGGAGTCGGCACAACATACATTAACCATTTAGATATAAAGTACTAATAGATATAAAAATACATGCAATATAACAGAACTAACTACTTTGCTATAATCCGCACGGGTTAAGTGAATGCATGCAAAGTCAATGTGTATGGTGTATGTATGTGTATACACATTGGCTTTGCATGCATTCACTTAACCCGTGCGGATTATAGCAAAGTAGTTAGTTCTGTTATATTGCTTGTAATATGGAATTCCGCAAAGTAACGCCTGCTTCTATAAATCATATAAAAATACATACTAAATTTTGATACTTAATAGAATTAGGCGTAACTTTGCGGGGATCCCTAATACAAAAGTAATTATAAAATTACTTTGCTATAATTCGCGATAAAGCAAATACGAAATAGATATAGACTTAATTTAAAGATGAAATATAAATAAATAGGACACTTGCACATACGGTCGTCCGTCCCCAAAGTAAATAACTTAGTGCTTGTGTTATGGGTGACGGACAACTGGTGGATATACTAGATATATAATTTTAAATACATACTTAAATACAAATATACACCCAGGCTCGAAGAACCAACAAATTGTTTATAGAAAATGTTGGCCCTCGGCGGGAATCGAACTCGCGACACGCGGAGCAGAAAGCAGGGTCACTACCCACTGCGGAAACGGGTCAATTAAAATGCATAAGTTCCAATAGAAACAAAATTTTTCTAAGACTGCAACGCCTAAATTGTTTCGTTTGCGCGTCGCGAAACTGAGATATATGTCCTGGTGCGTTTATCCGGGTAAACGGGAAATAAACATTTATATCCTGAATCCCCAGTGATAAACCGGGCTCATACGGTATGAGGCAGGCCGATCGGGAACCGGATATCACGGCTTTATATCAGTAATATACATTGTCTTATGCCTATATATATTTTGTTAACTTAAATCTAGATCATTACAGCTTCTCTTATTTATTTTAATTTTTAAGGAGTCTGATTGAGCTGAAATTTTACATACTGCTCCAGTCCCGATGACAATGCATGTTTATGATAAATTCAAATTCAAAATATTCTTTATTCAAGTAAACTTGTAAACAAGTGCTTTTGAATCGTCAACTTTACTGCTAGTTCGGAAAGCTGTTCCTACCGAGAAGAAACGGCGGTTGCTCTTTTTGAAATATAAATCTTAAATCTAGTTACATTTAGTTATTACTGTCTTGTACAGAGCAGAAGTGCACCTATATCCACACATCCTTATCATCTAAGTAATCTTCAACAGTATAGTAGGCTTTCTGTATCAGCCTCTTTTTAACAGTGGTTTTAAACTGCTGTAATGGCATGGCCAAAATTGATTTCGGAATTTTATTATAGAATCTTATACCCAAACCCACAAACGATTTACGTACTTTTGCTAGGCGCATAGCAAGAGTCATAAGCATATGTCGGTTCCTACTTTGTCTTGTACAAAAATTACATTGTTTAGGATATACTGTGATAAGCATGACCTGATGCTGCTGCAAGGATTGGCTCCAGATAAGGGAGACTCCTGAACAGTTAACAGTATGGATAAAGCGTTTTAAATAATTTATAGATTTAGGTATTAAGCTTTGCGATTTTGTCGTGGAGTCTATCTCCTCATGATGCGGTTGTGGGGCGAAACGATTGTTGAGTTTATGATAGCGAACGTGTGTAGTTCTTGTGTATTGTGGTGGCAATGGTAGAGGTTTGTGCATGTGTTTTTACGAATCCTGCATTTATCGAGTATGAAAAAACGGATAGTCCACTATACATTTAGCACTATATACATTTTCTATTTACTGTATAGCGGATTATAGCAAAATATTTTTATTATTACTTTTGAATTGTATTATTAATTAACACTTGCCACATAGTTTGCTTGGCAGTTTGAACCAAAAGCACATATCAGTTAACTTTCAGCCCGGACAAGATAGCCGCGCAATTTCCTCGCATGCATTTGACATCTCTTAGATCTTTCCTATCTTTGTGGGCTTTATTTTGTTTTGTGCATGTAATTGGGTGCGCGATCGAGTGTCGTGGTGTTCGTACTGCTATTATTAGCTTTGATATGTTTGATTCCCTGTATGTGATAGGCTCTTACCCCGACATAATGGATTCAATTATTTATTAGCACTAAAGTTGGGTAGGTACATGTGTTGACCGAATGGTGAGGCCATGTGACTGTCAAAATCAAATCAAATCAAAATAATCTTTATTCAAATAAACCATTTCAGGCACTTTAGAATCGTCAAGCATCAATATGATTAATGAAGCTAATGTAATCTCTGCGTCGCGACTCAGCAGAGTTAGCAACTCATTCGTTGGTCTCGGTACTCGCTTTTACAATAAAATTCCGCAATTTGTATTAGAATTATCTACAGAAAAGTTCAAATTAAGTGTAAAAACTTAAAGCATAGTTTTTTACGTAAGGCATATTACACAATTGAAGATTATTTGAATTATAAAAATCCTTGGATTTGAAAATGCTTTCAGTTCCAAACAAGACTGCAAATAAATAATGTAAATTTAAATGTTTAAAATATTGACCGCCGACTTTCTTGCTGGTTCTTCTCGGTAAGAGCAACATTCCGAACCAGTGTAGCTTATTAAATCTAATTATTGATCCTCGACGATTCAAAAGTGCTTGTAAAAAGACTACTTGAATAAGGATTATTTTGATTTTGATTTTGAGTACTTTGATTTACAATATGTATAGATATTATATTGTTAAGCTACAGTAAGTATGCCTATTCCTTAAAATTCTCGAAGAGACTTAAAGTGCCTCATATTACAGATATTACTCGAGTAATATACTCGATATGGTATACATAAACTAATCGATGGTTTAGCAAAGTACGTTCTGATAATTCATCTTCCGGTAAGATGGCCGAGCAATTTCCTCTCGTGCATCTGACGTTCTTTAGATTGTTCTCATCTCTATTTCGCTTTATGCATATAATTGTGTGTCGGCGAATCTAGCGTTGTTTGTGCAGCTATTATTTGCTTCGTTTCCTTGTAGCTGTGATAGCCATTTTATGATGTCTTTGACTCGTATCACAGAAGGGGTTTAAATATCGGGAAGGCACCAATGACTAGTGATTAGTCTATTATAAAATGTTTGTATTTTACAATTTATCACGCGCTTTTCGTTGAGGGCAGAGATGAAACCTGAAATTTTAATACTATTAGGATAGCTGTACCCAATCAATCCTCATTGGACCAGCGTGGATTATAGCAGAATAATTAACTTTACTTTTGTAGTATAGACCAGTGTTCAGTGTGTGACATAAATTTTCCAGAATTGAAAATTTGAACATACAAGTAGTTTTTGTGAGTTAACCATAGTTGACAGAGATATGCTGTCGCAGACTTTTTTGTAGTATTTTTATAGATCTACAATTCTCTAATACATTACTTATTGTTTCTCTGTTGGTTTACGCGACGCATACGAGTTTTTTTTATAACCGTGCGACCTCTTCAACATAATGTATATAAAAACGTTATGTATTATTAACTTAACCATCTGGAAGTATTGATCTATATTTTAGTAAAACCTTACAAAATCCGTTCATTATTTTTTTTTAATCATTCACATACACACAGTCAGATTTTAGGGACGTTGTTTTATAATAAACTAACTGTACCAACAACGGGTTCGCCCGCGTGGAATTCGGAGATTTACGAAACTTTTCCCGAATACTCGAAATTTTGAACATAAAAGTAGTTATTATGAATTAACAGTGAGAGATAGAGACATACTGTCGCGGACTTTTTTGTAGTATTTTTATATAGCTACAATTCTCTAGTACATTATTTTAGCGCATCTCTGCCGGTTTACGCATTGGACGCGACTAAATCTTCCAGCAAGCAAGTTTTTTAACGACTGCGCGATCTGTTAAAAACAATTTATATAATACCGATATGTACTTTTACCCAAACCATCCAGAAGTATTGCACTATCTTTTGGTGAAAACCGTACAAAAATCCGTTCTGTAGATTTTGAGAAAATCAATTACATACAGACAGACAGCTTTTTGGCTTTATAATAAGTATAGATATAGTATTGTATACATAAGTGTATTAACTTAAACTTAAACCACTTAAACCTTTCTGTAGGCAAATCAGATACATTTTGCGGAATTTAGCGAAAAACCAGACTCACGAATGTCGAAACTCTATTGAGTCTCACTTTATTTCGACTATATTGATTGTCATTATAGCTAAATCATATAAGTGAAAATAGCAGTTTATCAAAAAGGTATATAATACTATGGCGGTGTCTGTCGCCAAGAGATATTCCGCTCGGCCGCGTCACAATTTGGTAAAATTATGCGACCGTGTGAACGTTGTTCATAGCAATGTTGCCACGATGATAAATTTTTGAATATTTGAAAGCACCTACAATTAAAGCATTCGAGAAAGATTTTTGGCGTCAGTCTCAAACTATGCCATATTTTCGTATTCATAAAAACTTCGTTCAAAAGTAATAATACAATTATTTTGCTTTAATCCGCGATAAAGTAAATAGAAAAAATATATAGTGCTAAATGTATAGTAAAGTAACAGCCTATTACTATGCCCACTGCTGGGCTAAGGCCTCCTCTCTCCGTTATTGGAGAGAAGGATTGGAGCTAAGACCTACCACGCTGCTTCAATGCGGATTGGTTACACGTATCCCTAGAATTTTCTAGAGATATGCAGGTTTCCTCACGATGTTTTCCTTCACCGAAAAGCGTGTGATAAACTGCAATTATCAATTAGACACATAAGTTTTTTAATAGAAAAACTCATTGGTGCCTGCCCGGGGTTTGAACCTATGTCGTTTCTAGAGAGTCGGACGGTCTCACCGCTAGGCTATCACAGCTCAAAAGCACCAGATACATCCTGGGTTAGTACGTTCGGTAGTATATTCAAACACTTCTCTTGTCAAAAACCTGTTAAAGAGTGAAATCTTATATAAAAACATTTCCATTGCCATTGGTTGACGCAAAACTATTCCCCGCCATTCAAATGGCGCACAACTCAATTAAAATCAACAATCTTCACAAGAAGCCCGGACTCGGATCGAGTTTCAGGATCGGCTAGAATCAGTAAATAAACCGGGAACGCTCTCGCCGCCCAATCCGATTAGACGCTCTTTGATTCAAATCAGCCGCCTTAAGACGCGGCGCGGGAATAATTTCATTACTTTACCGAAAGTCTGTCCACTGTGCTCTAGTCACTTGTACAAGTTGTTCGTACAATTATTTAACAAATAGCTGCGCAAGCAATATAACAGAACTAACTACTTTGCTATAATCCGCACGGGTTAAGTGAATGCATGCAAAGCCAATATGTATGAAGCAGGCAAAATCTACGCACCTTATACATGCAGGACAAGCCACCACATGCACACCAAGGCGCAATTCACCAGCAACAACGAACACAAAAGCAGCACACACACCCACCACCACAATTTCGACGATCGTTTCGCCCCGAAACCGAAGCATCATCAGGAGGATAGGCTTCACGACATAAATCGTACTGCGCCGCGCTACCCATACAAGCAGTCTTAAATAGTTCAACTCCCACCAATACCCTCCCCTCCGAACACATGCAGTAAAACGGAATTAGATACATTTACTTGCTCGTTAATTAAGTGATCATTGTTATTTTTTATTATCTCAAGTTGCTCTAACGCATTGAGTCGGAGTCCCTTATCACAAGTGTGGAGAATATGAAATGAATGGTCATTATTATTTCTGTTATATTGCTTGTAATATGGAATTCCGCAAAGTAACGCCTGCTTCTATAAATCATTTAAAATAGCTACGCCCCGCACTACTATTCATAACGAAAAAGTCGTTAATAAGCAAGGTTTGGAAGCAAAATCAATGTTGGGGGTTGAACTTTTTTTATATAATATTGCTTGTTTGGGTGATGCGGCGCTTTGTAATTTTATTGCGGAGCCTATCTCCTGATGATGCTTCGGATACTGGGCGAAAAGATCGTTGAAATAGTCGTAGAGAATGAGTGTAGTGTTTTGTTGGTGGTGGTGTTTTATGATATGTGCGGTAACTAATCCTGCACGTATATTATGCAAACGTTTTTTGCTTCCTATATTTAGCATTACATAAATTTTCTTTACAAACGCGGATTATAGCAAAATAATTCAATCATAATTCAATTAGATTCATTTATATATAGAATTAGATTTACAGGTACTATTACCTTTAGATCTCTACTTCCAGAATAATTATATTATTAATGTACTAGCTGTGCCAGCGGCTTCGTCCGCGTGGAAATCTGCGTGTCACAATTTTTTTCTAGACTTCAAATTTTAAACATAAAAGTAGTTATTGTGAGTTAACCGTAAGAGATAATGACATGCTATCGCAGACTTTTTTGTAGTAGTTTTATGCATCTACACTTCTCTAGTGTGTTACTTTAGCGTATCAAATCAAATCAAATCAAAATACTTTATTTTTTACTTTACTTTATTTAAAATACTTTTTTCGTAATACCGATATGTTGTACTATTTATTTAAACCATCCGGAAATATTGCACAATCTTTTGGTGAAGACCGTACATAAATCCGTTCAGAAGATTTTGAGAAAATCGATTACATACAGACAGACAGCTTTTTGGGACTTTGTTTTATAATAAATATAGATTTTATTGTTTATATTATATTGATCATAGACTTCTTAACTTCATTTAATCTTCTTACTGTATCACTGATATACCTTTTATTCCGTACACTATGTTCAATCCCACATTAATAGAGATTTCAACTAGCCTTACAACTTGTCAACTGTCACGAAGTAGTCCAAGTGCCTCGCCCGCGACGAGCGCACCAGTACTTCCGCCTCCCTATGAAAGCCAGCTTTCCGCCTTGATTTAGTTACAATAAACATTTTATTTCACTGGATTCGGTACAAAGGCTTCAGCAACTGATTCAATTAATAAACTCAAGGGTTGTGAGCGACGTTTGCGTCCGTTCACAATTTTGGAACAAAAGAAATGCTGCACAGATTTTTCAGCTTCAATAGTTCAGTGGGAATCTCGAGAAAAAATTGGAAAATATTTTAAGTACAATAAATATTAAAACAATATTTTGAAGACCTATTGGCTACGCTTCAGAAACCAAAAAATATGTTAGGCTGGGCCATCGACTTTATCACGTCTCTTATGAAAACCAATGTGCCTAATATAATAAAAAAAATACCTTTTTATTCAACACAAAAAAGCGCGTGTCGCAGCGAGCTCACAGCAACTTTCAATTTCAAAATCAAAGTATTATAGTAAACTTGTAAACGAGTCCTTTTGAATCGTCTACTCTACCGCTGGTGGTAAAGCAGAAATCGATTGCGTAATTTTATTATAGAATCTTATACCAAACCCACAAGTGACTTATTTACTTTTGCAAAGCGCAAAGCAGAAACCGTAAGCTTATGTCAGTTCCTGCTTTGTCTATTATATATATCGCCAATCTTTTTATAATTATGTATATTCTTATGCACAAAAATTATGTTGCTAAAAATATTCTATGCTAATTCCTTAAACTTCTCTCGCAGGGAATAACGCGAACTTAAATTGTAAGAGCCACGTATGGCTCTTTTTTGTAATTCAATTTTTTGTCAATATCTGCACATTTACCCCATAACAATATGCCATAGGACATAATGTTATGAGAGTAAGCAAAATAAACAAGTTCTGCTGTTCCGACGTCGTCCAGTTTGGTTTATATATAAAGAAAAACACTATTACTTTATATTTATCTAATAACTGCTGGTACTTGGACACTTTTGCGCAAAATCCTTGTAGTGGGTTGTACGAGCCGGAGTATATGAACACTAGTCTATTGCTGAAGCCAGCCAGCAGGCAGGAACCGGGTCCGTAGCTGGGCAATAAGACGACTAGATCACAAGAACTGCATGAATTTTGAAAATGTATTGATTTTATAGGCCTATATTGCTGATCGACACTTTATATTGACCTCAATCGGGAAACAATAAGTCAGCAATATATGCCCATGTTGATTAGGGTTGTAACAGTACGTAAAGCATCTTATCTTATCTTTCGGACAGCGTAGGCCGCTGAACTGAGTTTCCCAGCGAGAGTTGTTACTGGTCGCAGCGGAAGCATGGCGAGTCCGTCACAGGTCGCAACGTCGGTGGGCGCGTGGGTGAGTTTACCGCGATACAATCGCCGTGTGCTCATAATTTTGTGTGTACACATGACACGGCAATAATTTCGGTACGACACACTCACTCGTGAAGTGATCCCTATCAACAACGTCATCATTGTCTGTATTCCGGTAGAGGTCTCAATATGAAACTCCAAACCCCCTCATCAAAAGTCTCAAGAAACCCACAAAAAGTTATAACAATTCGTTTCCTTTAATAAAAATATATTTTGTATTTCTATCACGCGACTGCCGCTTCATCGTTTCACAAGAAAAAAATATTTGTCGTCAGTGAATTGCTCAGTTTTATTATAAATCGGCACTTGTTGCGGATTTGCGGGAATGTCACGCGCGATCTACCCTTTCAGAGTGCATTACGGTCGGTGCGGGGCGCGCGTGGTGCTCGCCACTAGCGATAGAAATTAGACAGGCTTGTGCCAAGACGACCCAAACCACAAATATATCAAACACTTAGATATTAATGTCTATCAATTGAAAATTGTCGATCATATAAATGAGTTGTCAAATATCTGGCTTTTATCAAAAACGCACTGCTGAAAACTTGTAGACACCGTAGATTTCATTATTTTCCTGCCCTTATCTCACTCTAAGTGGAATCGATTAACATATTTTCTACATTTTTTTATTTTATTTAAACTATCGTGAGTAGTATTCAACGTTAATATAGATAATGGCTATACTCACGTCCAATTTTATCGGATTTGCCCGACTAGTTTCGAACCTGTTCGGGGCACTTATTCATGAGCTCTTTACACGACGTTATAGCGGCGGGAACAGTAGACGTGAGTATAGCCGGTAATATATTAACTATGTTTTAAACATATTGCCGGTTCGCAAAAGGTTGTTTTAGTGGATAAAAACTTAAAGTTGCGAATTGTGAATTTGTGAGCCGTTCTTTCACTAACCTAAGAATTGCATTATTCATATTTTTTATGCAATTCAATGTTATCTTAAACATTATTCTTTTAGATAACAGAAAAGTTGCCTTTATATATTTTATAATTATGTTGTTTCCTTATTAATCAATATTGTTTACATATGGATTTTGGTATAATTCAATGTTTTAAATACCTATTAAACACTTATAATATTACTTGAATCTAGTTTAAAATCGCTTCCGCTCGTGATTTAGCCCCCATCCGCCGAGGCAGCAGATGTCTTCTCGCAATAAGTCAGAATTTTCCTAATAGTGTTCTAACTCCAAGAATGAACGTATTGAAGCGAAAAAAGAAAATTGCCGCGAAACGGATCAGCTGATTCGTGACGTAATTTGGGTTTGAGTGCTCGAGGGGAGAGATTTGATTTTAGTTTCAAATCGTGTTTTTGACAATTTTTTTTTAATTTTAAGTTCTTTATGCCTGAATATTTTACATTTGAAAAAAAATATTTATTACATATGACAAATAGGACTTAACTTTAAATATAGCCATCTGTAGCCGAACTATTTAAAACTGTATTTCGGCAAACAGTGACAGTCAACGGAGGCAAGTGATTTAATACTATATGCTATAAGAAAATAACGTAAATATAAAATTATGATTAGTACAATAAAAAAAAATACAAGTCTGTAAAGAGTACCTCTCTGTGTGTTAATGAGTTTGAAAAGTATGTATGTAATAATATGTATTAGTGTGTGGTGGAAGTATGTATGTATGTTACGGTGTTTTAATTCTATATATTACTAGCAATGTCCCGCGGTTTCACCCGCGTCCATACCGATCTCGTGGTAGTGGAAAGTGTACGAAGTCGGACTATAGATTTATTTTGTAGATTATTTAATTATAAAAAATGGGTATCATTAGTATTCTTGGAATAAGACCTACCTATAAGAGATATGAATAAAATGGTTTGATTGTTGTCGGCAATTTTATCAACTTTCACAATGTAAAAAAGTAGTTATATTGGTATAACTATAATAGTTAGACATATGGTATCGCGGACTTTTTGTGGATATTGATATGTTCTATAATACTGTAGAACATTTTTTTGTTCTATCTTCAATAGTTTCTGCGTGATGAAAGATTTTTACGACTAAATTTTTCACAACTTATTACAATTTTATTAGGCATCCCTATTTTTTTGAAAATGTCATATAACCTATGTTGCTTAGTGAAGAAGCAGCTTTCCAACGGTATAATAGTGTAAGAATTTTTGAAATCGGTTCAGTAGTTTTTGCGTGAAAACATTACAAACATACATACATTCAAACAAACATACTAATCTTTTCTCTGTATAATATTAAAATAAATTAGTATAGATAACTTATTAGTTTTGCAGCAACAGTCTGCACACTCAAAGTTCTCTGTATATATTTTGGTTTATTTTTTTGATTAATAACTCATACTGATTCTCATGTCATAATAAATATTAGTTAGCTAGCTTTAACACCCGAATTTGTCTACTTAGACTTTAATGTGTAAATAAATAGAAGCCTATGTTATTCTACAGCCCTCCAAAATGTTTGATTGAATGACTTAAACACTAATAACATCAAATTAAAAACATGTCCCTTAAACATTTAATAGTCCTCTCTTAATAGCCCGTTGTATCCTTCGATGTATGCGTTGATCTAAGGCTTTACATAGTATTTATTTATTAAGACCATCCACACTTATATTAAAAACGTGAAAGGTCTGTCTGTCTGTTAGCTGTCATAGCTATTCTGTCACGACGCAATTTGAAAAAAAACCAAACCAAACACCGGTTTAACAAATAATAATAAATATCTGGGTGACCGAGCTTTGCACGGTATTTTCTTTAGAAAATATAAAAAAAGATGCAACTTGAAAAAAAAAGGAAAAGATGATGAACCAGTGTTTGCATTCGATCTTGTATTTTCATTTTGACGCCGACTTTCCAAATAACAGCGAAAATAAATTTACTATTTCTAATAATATTGTAACAGTTTTTCAAAAATTAGTGCATATATTATTATGAATTTCTGTATAAATAAAATTTCCAATAGCAAAAAACAGATTACCTCCGATTTTCAGATGACAGCGAAGAAAAGTTTTGAACTACAAACCAGAAGACACTTTTAAATTAAATTTAAGAAAGACGTCATTTAAACTCCGGTTGTTAAAAGTAGAATGAGACAAAATTTTACGGGAATTTATTTTTGGCGAGTTTAGGTGTTACTAACTGAGTTTTTCCCGAAGGTGAATGTGTTTCACAATATCTATATTTCATGCGGCCTGTTATAATCCCACTGCTGGGAATAGGGGCCTCCTCTCTCCGTTTCTGGAGAGAAGGGTTGGAGCTAAGATCTAACACGCTGCTCCAATGCGGATTGGTAGGGTACACATATCTCTAGAATTCTCTAGAGATATGCAGGTTTCCACACGATGTTTTCCTTCACCGAAAAGCGTGGATATCTATATTTCATATGAAGTATTGAATTTATTTGATACAAAATCTTTCGAGTGACCGTGACCAAGCTAGGCTTCTATCTAACCTTATCAGAAAAAGAATCAGGTTATTGGCTTCATGCTCTCCCCTCTAAAAATCTTGGCACACTGTTAGATAACGAAAGTTTTAGAGAAGCTTCGGGTCTCAGATTGGGAACCACATTGTGCCTTCAGCACAGATGTCCATGTGGAAAAGAGGTAGACAGTTTTGACATACACGGGCTTTCATGCCATAGTAGGCTTTTCCGCCATGGTTCTCTTAATGACACCATCAAAAGAGCTCTTGCCACCATCGACATTCTTGCTCTTCTCGAGCCTTCCGGGATATGTCGGGGTGATGCAAGAGACCAGACGGTCTGACGCTGGTTCCTTGGGAACGGGGACGGGCCCTAATGTAGGACGCAACATGCGATGATACGTAAGCCTCGTCCTATATCAGGGAAACGATGTCAAGACCTGGAGCTGCGGCGGAAATGGCCGAATCCGGCAAGCGGCGAAAGTATGCATCTCTCGTTGAGAGTTATAGAGTTATATATTTGTGCCGTTTGCAGTTGAGACCCTAGAGCCATGGAGCCAAAGTGCAAAAAAAAATTATCCGTTTTAACACCTTGGTTGATCGCCTCTTCGGGTGTCAAGAGGGCTGGCTCCTTTTTCGTACAAAGAATCAGCTTAGCGATTCAACGCGGAAACGCTGCCAGCATTCTTGGGACCATTCCACGTGGGCATGATTTTTATAATAGTAGCGTGTAATTAATTTAAGATAGATATAACTTGTACATTTTTATTATAAATAAAAAAAGTATTAAAATATTATACAACACGTAAAATGGCCTAACTGAGAAAGTGAAATCCTTCAAATGTTAAACTCTGATAAGTTTTCTTTAAAACGTATATGCTTGATCGATATTTTCACATTCATAGTGCATTATGAAGCTAAACAAAATGTCATGAAAATCGTATATATCCTAAAGTAAAGTACAGTAAGTCTAATATATACTAAAGTAGAAATTGTGAGTTAAACATAAGATACAGAGACATGCTGTCACGTACTTTTTTGTATTTTTGTAGATCTACAATTCTCTACTACATTACTTTAGTGTGTCTGTGTTGGTTTACGGTTTTAGGCCAGTTTGATTTCAACCACGCGACTTCTAACACAATTTACATAAACGGTTATGTACCGTTAACCTAATCCTTATGAAAGAATTGCATTACATTTATTAGAAACCATACAAAAATCCGTTCTATTGATTTTAAGAAAATCGATGACATACAGACGGTCAGCTTTACAGGACTTTGTTTTATAATAAGTATATATTAAAAAAGTCATGACTTTTGGACATTGTAGTGACAAATTGAGTGCACAGGTTAAACATTATTCGATAGTAAACACCACTAAAACGCGTATGTACGTTGGACGTTCTTTGAAGTTGATAATTTTTGTATATAAGAATATACAAAATTAAAAAAAGATTGGCGATGTATATAATAGACAAAGTAGAACCGACATATGCTTGCGGTTCCTGCTTTGCGCCTTGCAAAAGTACATAAGTCGTTTGTGGGTTTGGGTATAAGATTCTATAATAAAATTCCGCAATCTACTTTAACTTTACCATTACAGAAGTTTAATACTATTAAAAAAGGCTAATACAGAAAGCCTACTATACTATTGAGGATTACTTATACGATAAGAATGGATATAGCTACTCTTCGACCCTGTACAAGACATTAATAACTATATGTAACTAGTGATAAGGATTATTCTTTGAAAAGAGCAGCCGCCGAGTTTCTTGCTGGCTCTTCTCGGTAGGAACAGCTTTCCGAACCAGCAGTAGATGTTGACGATTCAATAGCACTTGTTCACAAGGTTACTTGAATAAAGAATATTTTGAATTTGAATTTTGTTGTGACTACCACGTGTTTTTTTAACAGGATACTTTAAAAAAATAAACAAATCGGATTTGTAATAGATGGACGTCACTAGTTAATTTGTTAGTCGACTTGTATAATTTTTTTACTTAAATTACATATTTACTTCCAGACTTGATTTCTTCACTTATGTATGTATTCAGTAATAAACATGAGCTGCGCCAAGAAACCTACATATGTATGAGAGTGGGGTGCCTATTAATATGGAAAACCTCCTTTGTTCGGGCTCGCTTTACAACATCGACCTTTGTCTACTAGGGTCGCAATTAAATGTTTAACGAATTATTTTAAAACCACCGCACAGTGAGAGATCGGGACATACGGTTTGTGGGTTCTTTAAATCAGAAATAGTCAAATGTTATTAATTTTATTCTATAAAAAAACAAAATAAAATAAAAATAAATGTTGTTCTTGAAGAGGTGCGATAGCCTATATACCATGTTTAGTAAAGTAAAGTAACTGCCTGTTAATATCCCACTGCTGGGAATAGGCCTCCTCTCTCCGTTTTTTGGAGAGAAAGATTGGAGCTAAGACCTACCACGCTGCTCCATTGCGGATTAATGCAAATATCAATTAGACTCATAAGTTTTAATAGAAAAACTCATTGGTGCCTGCCCGGGTTTGAACCCATGTTCGTCTCTTAACAGTCGCTCGGTCTCACCAATGGGCTATCACAGCTCATATATAGTATGTATAGTACCCGACATTAAATAATGCCCATCTATGTTTAGAACGAAACAGCCGGCCAGTTCGGTTTTGTAGAGCGCTGTCACTGTCACACACGGGTTCGTTAGTCTGTGCGACAGAGACAATGCTCTATGAAGCAGAATCTTGTCGATTTCTCTCTCTAAGCCTCGATGTGTATTATTTATCGCCGGGTTCTATACCTGTGTTATGCCAGTGGTGATGCCCTGCGATTCTTTCGAGGGGTGGTCACGGGTTGAAACCTCGGGTAAGCACCGATTAGTTTCCTATTAAAACTTTTGTGTTTGATTGGTATTTGCAATTATTACACACTTTTCGGCGAGGAAAACATATTGAGAAAAACTGCCTGTCTCTAGAGAATTTTGGGGATATGTGTAACCTACCAATCCGCATTGGAGCAGCGTGGTAGGTCTTAGCTCCAAACCTTCTCTCCTAAAACGGAGAGAGGAGGCCTTTGCGCAGCAGTAGGATAGTAACAGGCTGTTACTTTCCTTTTTTCTTTTGTATTTATCGATTGCCCTTACATCTCTGGTTCCTAAACTATTAAATCACTTCAATATACAAGTAGGAACCAATAGAATCACCAATAAACCCCAAATGGCCTATCCATTGAATTTCATCTATATTTATTGAACTCAAAATGGCCGAATAGCTCCGAATGCCGAAGGTGTCGGTCCACTTCCGGGTAAGGCGAAGATGGCGGCGAACAATTTCCGGAACTCGACCGCCATTATTAATTCGCTTTAGGCGCTTTTGACGAACTTTACAATAGAGGTAATGTCTGGTTTTAAAGAATATAATTTTAAATTATTATTAAACTAGCTGTGCCAGCGGCTTCGCCCGCGTTGAACACAAAAGTAGTTATTGTAAGTTAATCATAAGAGATAGTGACATGTTGTCACGGAGTTTTTTGTAGTAGTTTTATAGATCTACAATTCTCTAGTACATTACTTTAGCTCTGCTGGATTACGCAGCGCATGCGACTGAAGCTCCCATGAAGCAAGTTTTATAAACAACTGCTCGATCTCTTAAACACGATTAACATAATACCGACTTGTACTATTTACTTAAACCATCCGGAAGTATTGCACTGTCTTTTGGTGAAAACCGTACAAAAATTCGTTCAGTAGATTTTGAGAAAATCGATTACATACAGACATACAGCTTTTTGGGACTTTGTTTTATAATAAGTAGATGTACTGTTCGTACTTTCACCCAACAGCGTTATATCGGCTCTCTGCTCCACACACCGGACGCGCGTCCGTCCTTACCCGTGGTCGTAGTGAAAGTGAGTAATTCTCTCCCCTCGCCCCACTACTATAACGCGCGCTGTGCAGGCATGAGACGACAGAACCTCTTTTATTATAAATCTACCTTCCATCAAAACTTCTATTCTTATTCACATACACTACAGTATAGAAGAGCAAATCCTTCATATTCTTTTACGGTGATTTTATGTCCTGAGAAATATCTATATAGCATGTCGTGCTTCTAATTAAGAAACATACGTTGGAACAATATTCCACCACATGTACGCTATATCAATTTCATAGATCACTAGTGATACCCGCGACTTCATTCATGCGAATCTAAGCCTTTATCTGCCCTCAATAATGCATTATGTGTTTTTTCTCCTACAGAATAGACGAAAAATTAGAATTTTCTATCCTAGAAGTTACCCCGATGCATAAGATTTAATTGTGCCAAATTTCATCAATATCGTTCCATTTCACAGCTGTGGAAGCTTACAGACGAACAGGCTTACATTTATTAGTATGGAGTTGTACTTGCTACTTTGATTGCGTCGACTTGACCGTTAAATAATCTCAATTATTTTGTTTTTTTTATTAATTTCTGAAGATAAACCTGTTTTTTACCGTACGTGTTAGCACATGCTTTTTGATGAAGGAAAACAAGGCAAGGAAATCGGCACATCCTAAGAGAAGTCTTGAAATATGTAATATCCACCAATCTTCAATGAAACAGCGTCGTGAGTCAAACCATTCACTCAAATAAGGACATAGCTAATTTATAGAATTAGGTGTTACTTTGCGGAGATCCATAATACGAAAGTATTAATAAAATATTTTACTGTAATCCGCGATACAGTAAATAGAAAATATATATAGTGTTAAATGTATAGTGAACTATAACAAAAAATATTTATTAGTCCACTGTCATAAAACGGACCTTAAGTGTAGATATAATAAACAACTTTAGATATACATACAGACGTTATATCCACATTCTGACCGCTACCCATTCTAATAATTAACGATGTACCCTTCACAGCGTGATTGAGTGACTCGCGCTATATCATCGGAGAAAGTCATGGTATAATATAATAACCATTAAGCCTTTATTTAAGGCTCTGTGATAACACATTTTTATACTCATATCCGTAATAATTCATACTATTATTAAGGCGAAATTTGGCATTCATATTAAGCTTTCTGTTAAAATAAAATAAAAACAAGGCTATTTAAAAACTGTCTTTATCAAAACGTTTTTAACAAAATTTCATTTCATTAGTCGCCTTTATGACACCTCGGTAAGAAATGAGGATAGTGTATTCTATGCAGCGGGATACCATACGTTGGGTCAACTTACCTTAGTCGCCTTTTACGACACCTCGGTAAGAAATGAGGGTAGTCTATTATACTCAACCGGATACCATACGTTGGGTCAACTTACCTTAGTCGCCTTTTACGACACATCGGTAAGAAATGAGGGTAGTCTATTCTACTCAGCCGGATGCCACACAGTGGGTCAACTTACCTTAGTTGCCTTTTACGACACCTCGGTAAGAAATAAGGGTGGTCTATTCTACCCAGCCGGATACCACACGGTGAGTTGACTTACCTTAGTTGCCTTTTGCGACACCTCGGTAAGAAATGAGGGTAGACTACTCTACTTAGCCGGATACCACACGGTGGGTCAACTTACCTCAGTTGCCTTTTACGACACCTCGGTAAGAAATGAGGGTGGTCTATTCTACTCAGCCTGATGCCACACGGCATACATTTAGCATTACATATATTTATAAATATAGATAATAAATCATAGCACAAAAATCTTTGATACTAACATAAGAAAAGTAAAGTTAAATAAATCGTCCGTGCTAATTACTTGCTATACAATAATATCATAGGTTTAATGTCCGATAAGGCAGTATCAACACTAGAGTAAAAAGAATCAATCTCCGCCCTCGGATCGTTATAGGTTATTATAATAAACATGTTGATCGCACAGGGAAGGGTTCTGCCCTAATGTGTATTTAAGATTGATTCCGCCTCATACGTCTTGATAGTGACGAGGAAATGTTATATATATATGTGGGAAATACGATTGTTTTACTTAGTACGTATTAGTTGTACTCGCGAATTTGTCCGCGGAAATTTTATCTTATTCCAATTTTTTATATCTTTTACAATTTTCTTTAACAAGCACCATAACAGAACTACCTTGCTATAATCCGCACGGGTTAAGCGAATGCATGCAAAGCTAATGCGTGTGAAGCAGGCAAAATCTACGCACCTTATACATGCAGGACAAGCCACCACACGCACCCCAAGGCGCCTCCACCAGCAACAATGCACACAAGCAGCACACACAACCACCACCAAATCTCGACGATCGTTTCGCTTCGAAACCGAAGCATCATCAGGAGGATAGGCTCCAAGACAAAAATCGCAATGCGCCGCGCCACCCATACAAACAGTCTTAAATAGTACAACCCCCACCCCTACCCTTCCCTCCGAACACATTTAGCAAAACGGAATTGGATACATTTACTTGCTCTTTAATTAAGTGGCCATCGTTAATTTTTATTATCTCAAGTTGCTCTAACATATTGAGTCGGAGTCCCTTATCACAAGTGTGAAGAATATGAAATGAATGGTCATTAGGTACTTTAAGACCGCTTTCCAGCAATTGTCTTTATGCCTTGATACTTTAGCTGTGATAACCCAGTATAAAGACCGAGGGACTGTTTTGAGTGGGTCACAAGTTTAAACCCCGGGCTGGCACCAATGAGTTTTTCTATTAAAACTTTGTCTTTGATAATTGCAATTTATCACACGCTTTTCGGTGAAGGAAAACGTCGTGAGGAAACCTGCATATCTCTAGAGAATTATGGGGATATGTGAAGTAATGTGCGCATCGGAGCAGGGTGGTAGGTCTTAGCTCCAATCCTTTTCTTTTACTTGATGGCTTGACTGAATATTGAACATTACTCTTATCTAACTATAAAATACGGAAGCGAAGTAAATTAAAAGTACATATACTTTAACACATTTGGCACATTTATCATAATGAAAGCGATCTCCAACGAAAAAAAGATATATAATTATCATAATAAGACGCCTCCACTTTAGGATACGTGTGGTGACTTGTCCTGCACGTGTAAGGTATGTGAAGTTTGCCTGCTTCATACACTTAGCATTGCATGCATTCGCTTAACCCACGCGGATTATATTTTCTGATATATGTGTTTTATAACAGTTAGGTTCAATTTCGGCAATCTCCTTTCAGACAAACAGACAAAATGACAGACAGACTTTTGCATAATATTAGAATAGAATATGAATAGTTTATTATAACATTTAATGAAATGTGAGTGATGTGTTCGAAGATAATTCAAGTATATACAGACTGGAAAGTGGGAATATCCAAGTCACGGTCGTTTCAAGCCTCGTTAACGGAGTCCTTTAGAGGGCGGGCTAAAACAATAGCCTACAACCAAGAGTTATCAATTAAAACCATTAACGTATGGAGGGGATACGGATAATCTATTGCACCAGCACTAAGTGGGTCACAATCGGGTCACAAAAATAAGACTTGAATACAAAAATCATTTGACAGGAAATTAAGAGAAAAAATGTATGTTGGTACGAATTTGCTACTTCTCCCGTTACTTTTATGCTTTTATTTACTTTGACTAGAGTTGACTCTTTCTGCCGTGTGGTATCCGACTGAGTAGAATAGACCATTTCTTATTAAGGTTTCGTAGACGGCGACTAAGGTAGGTTGAACCGCCGTGTGGTATCCGGCTGAGTAGAATAGACCACCATTATTTCTTACAGAGGTATCCTAAAAAGTGACTTATGTAGGTTTTACCGCCGTGTTGTATGCGGTTGAGTAGAATAGACCACCGTCATTTCTTGCCGAGGTGTCATAAAAGACGACAAAGTGTCGACGACAGGTGGCCGGTTGTAAAATAACTAGCCAAATCATTGAACAACATGATTGTATCATGTAACGCCAACCCCTCTTAGAGTGCGATAAAGGGAGGAGACATTTCCCATTAAAATTGTTGTACCGTGTCACCGATTTAACTCCTCTAATACAGTCCACTCTTTCATTTTTACAGGTTGTCAGAACTTCCAACAATAGATTATCGAATTCAAATTCAAAATATTCTTTAATCAAGTAAACTTGTAAACAAGTGCTTTTGAATCGTCAAAATCTATTGCTGGTTCGAAAGCTGTTCTTACCGAGATGAGCCAGCAAGAAACTCCGTGGTTGCTCTTTTCAAATAAAATTCTTATAACTAGTTATATTTGGTTATTACTATCTTGTACAGAGCAGAGGAGTAGCTAAATCCACGCATTTTTATCATCTATATCTACCTCAATAGTATAGTAGGCTTTCTGTATCAGCCTCCCTTTAACAGTCTCTTTATACTGCTATAGTGGCAAAGATAAAATTGATTGCGGAATTTTAGTATAGAATCTTATACCCAAACCTACAAATGACTTATTTACTTTTGCAAGGCGCAAAGCGGATACCGCAAGCTTATGTCGGTTCCTACTTTGTCTATTATATATATCGCCAATCTTTTTATAATTATGTATTTTGTTATGCATTATTTAGATTGTAAATGCCACGTATAGCTCTTAATCTTATCTTATCTGTGCACTGACCCAAACATATGGTCCTTCGAGCCGGATGTCTTGAGATTGGTAAGTTTGACACCGTCCAATCAGCGTTGGAGCTGCGTGATGGATCGAAAAGGTCTCATTCTATGGAGGCCTATGCCTATTAGTGGGAAAGGAAAAGACCTTTCCGTATTTGTTGTTATAGTTGCTACTAAAAGGTTTTGATTCGACCAAATTACCTTAAAAACATTACCCGTTTCCCTGATCCTAACATTTACATGGATTCTCGATTTCTCTATCTGAGTGATGTGCCAAGTGTGAGCCTGTCGGACCTGATTTATGCGGACACTGACGTCCAGGATACCGCCTCAAGCCGATCGTGATTTAAGAGCGAATAGATTATACCGATCCTATCAGAGCGATGGCCTTTGAAATATTACTTACGCCTAACAGATATTTGTCTTCTCTTAGCGATGGAAAGCAGATGCAACTGATCTCATCAACAACATCATATATAATCGAATTTACTAACTTAAATAACCCTATGACCGCTATGTGCAGCATGTGAGTATTTCATTGCTCAATAACTAATTTCTACATTCATTTTTAGATCATGTTAATTAATCTTTACTTATTATAAAATAAAGTCCCTAAAGCTGTCTGTCTGTATTTAATAGATTTTCTCAAAATCTACTGAACGGATTTTTGTACGGTTTTCACCAATAGATAGTGCAATACTTCCGGATGGTTTAAAGTACATATCGGTAAAAAGTACATATTGGTATTATGTACATTGTGTTGAAAAGATCGCGCATTTGTTAAAAAACTTGCTTACTGGGAGCTTTAGTCGCGAGCGCTGCATAAACCAGCAGAGATACGTTAAATTAATGTAGTAGAGAATTGTAGATTCATAAAAATACTACAAAAAAGTCCGCGACAGCATGTGTCTGTGTCTCACAGTTTCATTAACTTAAACTTGGTCTAATAGAGCTTTGCCGATTGCTGAAACTCAATAAAATAAAGTATAGCCTCAGTATGTCATATCGAATTTAACGAGTGCATGTAAGAATCTAATTCGATATAAAGTCCAAGCTCCTTTCTCTTTTTGTAATAGAATAAAACGGCTTACAATAGCTACAAAATCCAATCCCGACGCTCGTGATCCATAAATTCAACAGGAAGCTGACGAAACGACGGATATTTGGAAACTATAATGGTGATTTATCGCCGCGCCGGATATCGGCGGATATCGCGCCGATTCCATCGCGCTGCGCTCAAATAGCTGAGAGGAACGTCGACTTTTGAGAATAAAATATGTCAAAAGTTCACGTTACGATATGCCAGTTATATTGAACGTTTATGCTAAACCTGCACTTAAGTTTAAACTAATGTAACGTTCAGCTGTTCAAAATTTTTAGATTTGTTATAAATACCTATTTTATGCCGTGTGGTATCTGGCATAGAATAGACCACCCTCCTTTCTTACCGAGGTGTCGTAAAAGGCGACTAAGGTAAGTTGACGTCAGGCAGGCGGCTGGTCGTAGAATACGTAGCCGAATCATTTAACACCATGTCTTTAACATGTGCCAACCCCACTAAAAGTGTGATAAGAGCAGGAGCAGGAGCTTTTCCATCAAAAACTGATTTTTTATCCTCTTCACACAACACACAACATATCCATTCTACGACAATCTCAACGATCGTTTCGCCCTGTAACTGAAGCTAGGTGATAGGCTCCACGAAAAAATGATGATGGTTACGGGGCGAAAAGGATATCTGAGATTGTAGTTGTGAATGTGTGCAATTTAGTGTAGTGCGTGCGGTTTATGACTCCACTTCTAGCATTACATATATTTTTCTCTAATCGCGTATTATAACAAAATAATTCTATCAGTACTTTTGTATTATAGAATTCTATATATTTTGTACTATAGAATAATGTATTATGTAATCTCTATTAAGAGAAACAAAAAAATACATCTGGATCAAGAACTTTTTTCTATATCTTTTCTTGTCACACAATCTCAAGTATAAAACCTAGACATTCTCTTACTAATAAATGGGGCTTTCGACATTTAATTCCCATATAAGATTATCTTGACCACATCTACGAGGTGGACGGCGTCTGTAACTGATCCAAATTCGCTTAACAAATAGACCAGCGAACGCTTTCAGCGGCGCTGTCAATGAATTAACTGGAGAACTTCTAAGATGAAAAGGGGCGTGGTACAAGATGGAAGCGGCTTGTGTCAATAACGTAATGGACCTTTTTTATAAACAGAAAAGTCTACTGTCTTGTATGTGGTTGATTGAAATAGTGTCCAATTTCGGGAAATAGTCTCCAAAGCCCGGCATTGTATTTTTGCTGATTGCTGATTCAGTTGCGGGGCGAGACGATTGTTGAGTTTGTGATAGTCAACGTGTGTAATGCTTATGCATTGTGGTGGCTGTGGTGGAGGTTTGTGCATGTGTTTTTACGAATCCTGCATGCAACGGGCATGAAAAACGGATAGTCCACTACACATTTAGCACTATATATATTTTCTATATACTGTATCGCAGATTATAGCAAGGATTATGGAAAGATTATGGATCTCCGCAAAGTAAGCCTAATTCATATAAATTCTTAAATGTTACTCACATATTAAAATACCCTCAGTTATGTATTACTTGTAATCCAATTCAATCAATGTAATTAAATCTCAATTCCCTCAAAGACCATTTGAATATAATAAATTTCAATTAATTGTTCACACATTTTGAGAAATGAAATTATATTTGATTAGTTTTTATAATAAATTTCCAATAAATCAATAAGAATATTTAATAGCGATCATATAAATAAAATTTCTATTAATCAAAAGTCCAATGATTTTGAATGCAAAACTAACGTCTACTTCATCGATCGATCCATTCTGTATTCTCCATACCCAGTGCTTTCATCTCCTACTACGCATAACAGCTCTCAAGTTGGCTAAGCTGCGATGCGAGTTGGTTGTGTACGCTGAACTCCTCCATCGTTTATTTCCGTTTGTAATTTTTTGAATGCTGTAGTAAGGTTTATTAGACGTGAGATATAGACTAAATTCTTTGCATGTTGCAAATTAATATGTAAGAATATTAATTTGCAATATTTTAATGAACGCTAGTAACGTTAGATATGCGAACGTATGTTATAAACCGCCCCTAACATTAGTTAGTAAAAAAAAGGTATTAAAACGTTGTAAGTATAAGAAATGTTAATTGAAATATAATAAAATCGCTTCAGCTAGTCACTTACACTATTAATTGACCTCCACAAGTGGCTACTCGACGACAGGTCGACTGAATGTACGCTAATTCAAGATGGCGCGCCTTTTAGCTTTGGTATTTGCACTTCAGTGCATTTCTATTAGCGAGAAAATGCATTTATTTGTTTGCGCTGTCTGCCTCGGTAGCTTTGACGTATTTAACGATTAAAGGAAAAAATCTTGAAAGGTCAAACCTAGAAGGACTTTAAAAATATTTAAAAAAAGTATATGCCGTGCAATATCCGGCTGAATAGAATAGAACACCCTCATTTTTTACCGAGGTGTCGTAAAAGGCGACTAAGGTAAGTCTAACCACCGTGTGGTATCCGGCTGAGTAGAAAAGACCACCCTCATTTCTTACCAAGGTGTCGTAAAAGGCGACTAAGGTAAGTCGACCCGCCGTGTGGTATCCGGGTGAGTAGAATAGACCACCCTCATTTCTTACAAAGGTGTCGTAAAAGGCGACTATGGTTGACGTCAGGCAGGCGGCCAGTCGTAACATACATAGCCGAATCATGACACAACATGTTCGTAACATGTTGTGCCGACCCCATTTAGAGTGGGATAAGGGCAGGAGGATGATGATGAGACTTAGAAAGTAACAAAGTCCATTATACAAAAGTAATATTTTCATTACGTTTGTAAAATAGACCTGCACAAAGTAAAGTAGCGGCCTGTTACAATCCCATTGCTGGGCATAGGCCTCCTCTCTTAGTTTCTGAACAGAAGGATTGAAGCTAAGACCTACCACGCTGCTCCAATGCGGATTGGTAGGTTACACATATCTCAGAATTCTCTAGAGATATGCAGGTTTCCTCACGATGTTTTCCTTCACCGAAAAGCGTGTGATAAATCGCAATTATCAATTAGTCAAAAGTAAAAACTCATTGGTGCCTGCCCGGGTTCCCCTCGAAAGGGTAGCACGGTCTCGCCACTGGGCTATCACAGCTCTCTTGCACAAAGTAACGCTTAATTATTGTGGTGAACTCTTTTTTCTAAAGTATAAGGCTCGATATAACAATATCACAGTAATAAATAAAACCCAAATCCGCCCCTCGGTTCAATATTGTAAGAATACCTACCCGAGGGGATGAATCGGTAAAAAAAATCTTCTGGCTTATTCTAATTAGAAATCCAAACAAACCATTATCACTTATCATGGCGAACGTGTGGTTGGAAGGGTGGGGAGAGGGTGAAGTGGGGGGCATAAGAAAACGTATTTACCGAAACCGCTTGTTCCGTAACCTTACACTAGAGCGTTAGGGTTGTTGCATGAAAGTTTTTTTCATCAATATTTTACAGGTTATTGTTAGTCATGAATTTTATATATTTTTTATGCAAGTGTGGGCGTGTTCTTTTGCGCCAACGTAAGTGATTGAATGCCCTCATCAATGTGTTTTTCCGTTCACAAAAGAAATATGCGATTTTTTATCATATATAGGAAGAAAGAAAGAAAATATTTATTCGACATGTATATGTTACCTCGGTGTCTCGTGTGCCACATTTCATCAATTACTCTAACTACCTACGGCTACCGGAAAAATCATCATCATCCTCCTGCCCTTATCCCACTCTAAGTGGGGTCGGCACAACATGTTACAAACATGTTGTCACATGATTTGGCTACGTATTTTACGACAGGCCGCCTGCCTGACGTCAGCTTACCGTAGTCGCCTTTTCCGAGACCTCGGTAAGAAAGGAGGGTGGTCTATTCTATGCAGCCGGATACCACAACGCATTTACCTTAGTCGCCTCTTACGACACCTCGGTAAGAACGGTGGTCTATTCAATTCTGCCGGATACCACGCGGCCGGCTTACCGGAAAAAGTTTATAAAAACAAATTAGGATTTATTAATATCTTTGAATAATTTAACAGTTAAAGTGAATTTAAATTTGTTAAGAATATAATAAATAAGAAAATAAAATATATAGGATAATAACACACATGGTTGTCTGGCCAAAAAGTATGTAACTTAATACTTGTATTGTGGGTGACAGGCAACCGGTAAATATCATATATATATAAATATATAGTAACGGCCTGTTTATATCCCACTGCTGGGAATAGGCCTCGTCTCTTCGTTTTGTAGAGAGAAGGGTTGGAGCTAAGACCTACCACGCTGCTCCAATGCGGATTGGTAGGTTACACATATCCCTAGAATTCTTTAGAGATTTCCTCACTATGTTTTCCTTCGCCGAAAAGCTTGTTATAAATTGCAAATATCAATTAGACACATAAGTTTTAATAGTAAAACTCATTGGCGCCTACCCGGGTTTGAACCACTGTTCGTCTCTAGAGAGTCGCACGGTCTCACCACTGGGCTATCACAGCTGTGATATATGTATAAGTAAATATTTCAAAATATCATAATAATCGTGTTAAACAATTTACACGTGCTTCCGCGGACATCCTTAAAGCACTGCAGAAACAGCAGCATTCTGAATGCATTATTATATTGATTGCGAAGGGCGTTGTATGACCTTTTGGAAAAAAATTCCCATAGGCTGCTCGTGTATAATGAAGTACAGTATGCTCTAAAGAGCGTAATTTTAACTTCTTTTGAACAACGAGCAAACCTACGGGCGATCATACATATTAGTTCTTACTGACAACGCCCTTCTCTCTCTTTTCAGGTCGTCATTGTCTTTGAGGTCATTGGTAACGACTTGTCCTAGATATTTGAATTGGAATACTCTTTTCAGAGGTATCTCACAGATTTTAATAGATGGTATATGAGGCACGTCCTTACGAATGGGTCCTTACACTTATATGGGTTACTACAATATTTTTGAAATATTTTTTCAAATAAATGAAACAAGCAGGTTGTTCAGCCCTGGCGTCCATCAAAGGCCCCTCGCTAAGTACATCAAATGAATTGTAAATGAAATAAGCTGCGAGTGCCTTTATCGGGGCGTTCGCTCGGTTTATGTGCATGCCATCTTTGTAGCAAACACAAATGTATGAACTGGTCTCGCGTTAAATTCTTATGACTTGCGACGGACATTCTATTTACTGAAAACATTATTCTACACACTTCTTTACGTGATGAAAGTCCATACGAAAATATTATTCTATACTTGAATGTTAAATAGATATCAAACACAAATATTATAAAGTAGCTTTGCTTACGGCTTCACCCATGTGAAACATCAGTCTATTTATTTGAAATTTTGGACATAAGAGTATAATGAAAACAAAAGTAATAATAAAATTATTTTGCTATAATCCGCGATACAGTAAATAGAAAATATATATAGTGTTTAATGTATAGTGGACTATTAGTATTTTCATACCCGATACGTGCAGGATTCGTAAAAACACATGCACAAACCTCCACCACTTCCACCACAATATACAAGCACTACACAGGTTCACTATCACAAACTCAACAATCGTTTCACCCCGACACGACAAAATCGCAAATCCGATTTTATCGTGGAGTAAAATCGCAAATGCGATTTTGTCGTGGACTCTATCTCCTGAAGATGCTTCGGTTGCGGGGCGAAACGATTGTTGAGTTTGTGATAGTGAACCTGTGTAGTGCTTGTGTATAGTGGTGGAAGTGGTGGAGGTTTGTGCATGTGTTTTTACGAATCCTGCACGTATCGGGTATGAAAATACTGATAGTCCACTATACATTAAACACTACATATATTTTCTATTTACTGTATCGCGGATTATAGCAAAATAATTTTATTTTTACTTTTGTATTATGGATCTCCGCAAAGTAACGCCTAATTCTATAAATTAGTAATTATGAGTTAAGCATACGAGATAGAGACATGCTATTGCGGAATTTTTTGTAGTATTTTTGTACATTAACAACTTATTAAGTAGGAAAACTAATTAAGTAATTTTAGGCAATTAGTAAAATAACAATTTCCCTATTTTTCTACTAAAATGGAATTCATTTCCTCTCCTCTCCTCTCCTCCATTTTCTCTGTTTCTGATACGTGTAATCATATTTTTCTATGTTAACTATATTCTACGATCACGATGAGCTACGATGTTGCTACGTCGTAGTCATATTAGCTACGTGCGTAGAGTGCGTATGTCTTTGTGGACAACGTAGCGTGAAATTATCATAAAATAATACAGTAAAATTATTATTACATATATATAATATATATAACATATATAATATATAATAATAATTTTACCCTATTATTTTATTGTAAAGCAATTTATTTTATTTAATTAATCAAATTTATTAATAAAAGACTTCAAAACTTTAAAAAGCGTAATTTTATAACGTTTTTAATATGGCAGACTAAAAAAGCAGTTCCGAACAAAAGATTTTTCTGGAAAAAAAAATTTTGTTCCGTAAAAAAATCATACATTTACAAATATAGAGACTTAAAGTACCAGCCTGTTACAATCCCACTGTTGGGAATAGGCCTCTTCTCTCCGTTTCTGGAGAGAAGGGTTGGAGCTAAGACTTACCACGCTGCTCCAATGAGGATTGGTAGGTTACACATATCTCCAGAATTCTCTAGAGATATGCAGGTTTCCTCACGATGTTTTCCTTCACCGAAAAGCGTGTGATAAATTGCAATTATCAATTAGACACATGAGTTTTAATAGAAAAACTCATTGGTGCCTGCCCGGGTTTGAACTCGTGTTCGCCTCGAAAGAGTCGCACGGTCTCACCGCTGGGCTATCACAGCTTATTCACCGCTGGGCTATCACAGCTTATTCACCGCTGGGCTATCACAGCTTATATAGAGACTTGCAATGATTTAACTAAAGACTAACATACTGCAAAATGAACCTGAAAATTATTAAAAATTATTTTTCTTTTTCAGGTATATTATAGCAAACAGTACATAAGACTGAAGTTATTTAAGGTAATTTTTTTTATGAGTAAGTGATGCAAGATTGATCTTAATCGTAATAAATTGATTTCAAAATAATTATAATCTTTTTATATTTTTATTAGCTGCCCGGCCACGCGTTGCTGTGGCTTAACCTGGTTTCAAATTGCCCTCGAAACAGGAATCAAGTTAAATACAGAACTAACTTTACAATTGCTGGGTTAATTTAAAGATTATATTAAAATTTAATTGAAATCGGTTCAGTCTATAAGAAACATATCGACAATCATTCATTTTTATACATAAGTGAAGCTAAACTCTTTTGTATAGGATAATGACATGTGGCAAAATTAAAGTTCACATAGATAAGAAGTGCGCCCCCGTCGCACCCATCGCCATTTCAGCTTTGCAACCCTTTCACCAATATTACTTTGATTCTCTTAAGGATTACCTCATTTCTGATTTGATCACGTAGAAATACTCCAATAGTAGCTCCGTCCACCGCCGAGCGATTTCCTTTCTCACGAGGCCATAGTTAGCGAACAAGTCTCCTATGTATATTGACAACATGCACTGTTTGAAAGCTTTTATCTTTAATCGTTGCCAAATTTAAGATGAAAAGATCGCACAGAATCGCTTGTATTATTTCTTCTGCCCACTTTATTGGGTTGTCACAACATGTTTTAAAAATGTTGTCTAATAATTTGGCTCGTTATTTTACGACCGGCCACCTGCCTGACGTCAACTTACCTTAGTCGCCTTTTACGGCACCTCGGTATTAAATGAGGGTGGTCTATTCTACCCAGCCGGATACTACACGGCGTTATTATTGTTATCGGTTAACCGTTCTAATTTAAATAAATAAAATCATCATTCTCCTGCCCTTATCCCACTCTAAGTGGGGTCAGCACAACATGTTACAAACATTTTGTCACATGATTTGGCTATCTATTTTACGACCGGCCGCCTGCCTGACGTCAACTTACCTTAGTCGCCTTTTACGACACCTCGGTAAGAAATGAGAATGGTCTATTCTATGCAGCCGGATACCACACGACATTTACCTTAGTCGCCTCTTACGACACCTCGGTAAGAACGGAGGATGGTCTTTAAATAAATGAAATAATAAATAAATAATTGATAGATTAGTCTTGTTTTTAACTGTTTATTCTTTTTATTATAACTTAATTAAATAGCAGATCTTGTATTCTCGACTCAGGCTTGCCTCATCCAAGAATATTAACATTCCGTGCACACAACTATTTGCCGATGTTTGCTCAATTTGAATATTATATTAAACGGCACGGCTTCATAATAGTACCTACAACTCTTTAATCTTTATGAAATTCCTTATTTATATGTCTTACTTTTGAATTGTACTCACATCGGCGGCACGCAGTTATTTCATTAGACCGAAGTAATTGCTATTGTGCTTGGGTTAGTAATTTGAAAATATCTGCGCCGTTTTATAACTGGTATTAATTTTTGTCGACGCCTCATAGCCTTGATAACTTACCTTAAATAAATATAGCGTTGCCTGGATTGTAAAAATATCACCAAAACCCATTTTCTCTTATTGATGACTCAACTTTACACAAGCTTAGATATTATGTTAACACTATGCTACTAATAGGCTGTAGGGAGGCTGATACAAAAAGCCTACTATACTATTGAGGATTTAAGCTGTGATAGCCTAGCGGAGAGACCGTGTGACTCTCTAGAGACGACATGGGTTCAAACCCCGGGCAGGCACCAATGAGTTTTTCTATTGAAACTTATGTGTCTACTTGGTTGCAATTTATCACACGCTTTTCGCTGAAGGAAAACATCGTGAGGAAACTTGCATAACTCTAGAGAATTTTAGAAAGCACTTGTTTACTAGTTTACTTGCTTAAATAATATTTTGAATTTCAATAAAAGCTATACAACGTGAAGCTTACTTATTAAAGATTGTTTAAGTGATAATAACTCATTTTACACAAGAAGGCGTTATTTTGTGGAATTCCATAGCAAAAAAGTTAGAGTTCGCGTTTGTTAAGAACATGTTATGCTAGGTGTAAGAAGCAAAACCGTTCTCATACCTAATATATGTAAAATCGTAAAAACTTTTGCTTTTCGATTTTTTCGTGGAGCCTATCTCCAGACGATGCTTCGGTCGCGGGGTGAAACGATAGTAAAGATTATCGTAGTGATGTGTGTAGAGATTTACAATACACCATCACCACTTGCGGTAACATATCCTGCATGTGTAAGGTATGAGAACGGTTTCACTTCCTACACATTACATAAGTTTTCTTATTAAACGCGGATTACAGAAAAATATTCTGTCATAACTTGACAATAAAAGTAAAAAAAAGTAAAGTAGCGGCCTGTTACAATCCCACTGCTGGGAATAGGTCTCCTCTCTCCGTTTCTGGAGTGAAGGGTTGGAGCTAAGACCTACCACGCTGCTCCTATGCGGATTGGTAGGTTACACATATCCCCAGAATTCTCTAGAGATATGCAGGTTTCCTCACGATGTTTTCTTTTACCGAAAAGCGTGTAATAAATTGCAATTATCAATTAGACACAAGTTTTAATAAAAAAACTCATTTGCCCGCCCGGGTTTGAACTCGTGTTCGCGTTGAAGGGGTCGCAAGGTCTCACCGCTGGGCTATCACAGCTTATCACAGCTTTTCTTATTATCTATATAATCATTAATAATATAGTAGGCTTTAGTATAAGTGTTTTTAAACTGCTGTAACATATTTTTGTAAACAACAAGACCAACTTCCCTTGTCTAAGAAATTGGCTTCCAGATCTAAACTATCTGCAAAGTTACAAATACAAATATCATAGTTTCTCAAGTTTTCCTCAATCGAAAGAACCGGCGTTGAAAGTAAAGATTTACGCGTTATTACCCATTTTAAACTAACGAAAGTGGATCGACGAAACGCGTAAATTCTCTGTCAAATGCAAGGTATAATAGTAAATTACTTAATGCATCGACCTATAAAAGATTTACCACACAGGCGCGAGGCCACGCCCCCCGGCGGCCCCTTTGTTCTTACAACCAACATGCGCAAAACGGCCTCTCGCCGCCTGTGTGTGCGTTTTAAGGGGAAAATAAAATATATACTGCCAATTTTTCTTACTTACTCTTTTATTTCGAATCGTATTTGCTATCTCAACGATTTAAGGTCCCTTTTTTTACGTTGAAAAATTACTTTTTTTCATTACGCGGATAACGTCTATAGTACTAGAACATCATAAGGGACTTGGGGATTCCTAGAAATATTTCTGGAGTATAACGGGTATAGGCAATTACGATTATTATAGACACAAATTGACGGGAACCAACTTTCCTTCCCCATTACAGATTGACAATAGCTCCTCCATTTCCTTTTGCACCCACTTAAGTAAGGGTGTTTGGGTGAGGGGTGTGAGTGCGCTTCGCCTGTGTGAGTGCAGCCGCATAAATACGACCGCGCGACGGAGTTTCCAGCATTGGTCTTCCGCCGCTCGCGACGGATGGTCCTGTCGGGACCACGATGTAATTTCTCGAATAACTTCTACTTCTCTCAGCTATCCTAGTACTAGTTTAACGATACGTATCATGTATTCTGTATAAAAAATTATTGGTGCTCAATTAAGATAGAATAAAAAATATTTTTAATAAAGGCGCTTTGTTATGGCGGTTTGATAGTTTATTTAGGGTTGTAGTCAATTTCCGGTAAAGTGAAGCCATCATGAATTTCATCGGTAAGTAATTTTATTATTCATCGGTAAGTAGATTAAATAAACTCGATATAATAGTATTTAAATTGATCCCGATTCGTAAAAATTAACGGCTTCTCCATTAACGGTTCGAACATCAAACGGGATTAATACCTCTCGGAATATTCTGCAAACATTAAAAGAATTTAATCCGCTTTGCAATTAACTTTTCAGATATTTTAATTTTCTTTGAAATATTTCATGGGATCGTTTGTTTGATAAAATAAATACCGAAAGTCTATTTAAAGATCCTTTGCTGGACCCAAATAAACGTTATTGAATTTACGGTATCGAAACGTAAGTTAGAGATGCGAGATTTCTAGAGTAGAAGATATTTTTTCAGAATGAAAAAAATACTTTCGAAATGAAATAAATTCTTTTGGTATACCATATATTCAAGTTTACGCATTTTAAAGTTTCGCATTACACACATTTTTTGTCGGTGTATAAGCTATGCGGTAAAATTTTCGTATTCGTGACAAATATTACTTAATTTTTCTTTCGTAATATTTCGATTAGTTATGCATTACATAAGACGATGTTTATTTCCTGTGCTACTTCGTTTTTACCTTATATTTATTATAGCGTGGTTAGATAAATTGTTTTAGTGGTAATGTAGTAACATTGATGGAGTTAATATATAATATTTTTTATCGAAAATACTAGTTGAAATCTGGATCATTCTTCAGATTTCATCATTCAGATTTTTTTTAACTATGTAATAGGCGAGCGCTTGACTGCAATTAATCCTTATAGAAAACTATGGTGCAGTATAAAAAAGAGGATGCTTATGAGATAGGAAAGAGCATTCTGTACTTGCACTATGTCTTTATAAGTTAATTGCTAATGTTCACCATTTCAGTCTATCGCCAAAGTCTCAATAATTTCATATAGGGACCATAAGCGCTCAAGCCGACTTAGTTAAGCTATTTTATATACATTGGAATTTCTAAATACATTTCTCTCTTAATGGTTAAGACTAGTAGCGTTATATAAAAGACGTGTTACTGAATTCCTTACAGACAAAGTTGCGGGCCCAAGGTAGTTAATTTTTTGTTGTATAATTAACAAAAGAAAGAAAGAATAAATAAAAATACTTTCGCATTTTCAAGTATTACTATTGTCTTGATTCTTACCGACAAAAAACTAAAATAGAAAGTCCCCAAAAGCTGTATGTATGTGTACGATTTTCTTAAAATGTACTGAACAGACTTTTATACGATTTTCACTAACCAATAGTGCAATTCTTCCGGTTTAGATAAATGGTGCTTTACGGTCTTGTGTAAATTGTGTCGAAGAAATAGCGCAGTTGTGTAAAAACTCGCCTGCAAGGAGGAAAACAGAGATACACTAAAGTAATGTACTAGAAAGTTGTTAATCTACAAAAATACTACAAAAAATGTCACAATAGTATGTCTCTATCTCTTATGGTTAACTCACAATAACTACTTTTTTTGTTCAAAATTTCAATTCGGGAAAAATTTTGTTTCACTGGTTTCCATGAGAGGGAAGCACAGTTAGTCAAGTATATATTCCAGAATAAACCCGTCTCGATTGAATAACGAAGCAGTTACTTTTACCCAGCCAGGGTTTGGCCTCTAACCGGGCCACACATAGCTGCATACCCTACTTGGCACTGCGCCAGAAGGGTCGACTTCTCTTGGGTATGCAGTACGCAACATTTTAAATACGCGCACGCTGTTATAACCTTTAGCTACACAAGTTTAAAGAACACAATCCTTTACTACGTATATCTTTAGGTTGACTGTGACCATTATTTTAGACATAATTTTAAAACGCTACCCTCAGGGTGAGTTGCGACTAGTTTTTACCGGAATTGTAAACTATTTATGCAGTCAAACATAATAAGAGGGTATGAGTTCGATTCTCAGTTAAAGTATAAGTCATGCTCATTTTGACATAGATCGCTTCAAAGGCTTCTTTCTCATCTTTATCTATAAAAAAGAGGGGTAGAAACTGTGACCATTATTTTAGACGTAATTTCAAAACGCTTCCCTCGAGGATAATTGCGACTACTTAGGACCGGAAATATAATGAGAAGGTATAGGCCAAGTCCGATACAGTCTACCAGAGCGCGTCGCTTTAAGCCGAGGTCCGGCCTCACAGGAGGCACCCTTAAGGCGACGCTCCAGGATGTTGCGAGCCTCGCTCGAGACTCGCTCTCCCAGCTCATACCCCGGCGATGCTTCCGCGCTCGCCCACTCTCTCGGTGACGCTGCAAGAGCAATAAGGGCTAACAGCATTAGTTAGTGTCCGAAAAAACAAAGGTATAGGTTCGATTCTCAGTAGTCAGATAGTCATGTTCGTGTTGACATAGCTCTCTCAAGAGTTTCTCTTCTCTCTTCCTCATATTTAACTCTAAAAAAGAGAGGAAACCTCTACCCAGCTCTCGTCTGGTAAGTTTACTTACACAGTCATCAGTTTCTTATCATTAATCTCAATAAAAAAAAAATATATGTCATCATCCTCCTGCCCTTATCCCACTCTAAGTGAGGTCTGCGGAACATGTTTTAAACATATTGGAACATGATTTGACTAATTATTTTACGACCGGCCGCCTGCCTGACGTCAACTTAACTTTGTTGCTTTTTACGGCACCTTGGTAAGAAATGATGATGGTTTATTCTACTTAGCCGGATACCACAAGGCAGATCGACTTACCTTAGTCGCCTTTTACGACACCTCGGTAAGAAATGATAATGGTTTATTCTACTTAGATACCACACGGCGTGGTAAAAAAAATGTAATAAATGTAAAATGTAGTTTTTAATATCTTTTTAAAGTCAAATCTCTATATCATGTTGAGACTTGCGTATTATAACTTTCTACACCTTTATAATTTTAGTATAAAAAGAGAAACATTTTTAGTGGTTTTTAAATGTTAATTTAATTTTTGAATGATGAAAGTTAGCGTCGAGTTTTCTTTTAATTTTAATTACTTAAAACTATTTAATTTTTTGTATAGTAGCGACCTGTTACAATCCCACTGCTGGGAATAGGCCTCCTCTTTCCGTTTCTGGAGAGAAGGGTTGGAGCTAAGACCTACCACGCTGCTCCAATGCGGATTGGTAGATTACACATACCTCGAGAATTCTCTAGAGATATGCAGGTTTCCTCACGATGTTTTCATTCACCGAAAAGCGTGTGATAAATTGCAATTATCAATTAGACACATGAGTTTTAATAGAAAAACTCATTGAAGCCTGCCCGGGTTTGAACTCGTGTTCCCCTCAAAGGAGTCGCACGGTCTCACCGCTGAGCTATCACAGCTCAATTTTAATTTTTATATCAAGTCCATTTGCAGTGATAAATTAAAGTAAAGTAAGTATTCGCCTTCAAGATCACTGCATATGTTACTTTACTGACATCACTACCCATACATGACTGGCCCGTTGGCGCAGTGGGTAGTGATCCTGGCTTTAGCTTCGCGGGTCGCGGGTTCGATTCCCGCCGAGGGCCAATATTTTCTATAAGCAACGGGTTGGTTCTCCGAGCCTGGGCGTATATTTGTATTTAAGTATATATTTAATATTATATATGTAGTATATCTACCAGTTGTCCGTCACCCGTAACAAAGAATTAAGTTACTTTGGGGACGGACGACCGTGTGTGTAAGGGTCCCATATTAATATGATTCTTATACTTTTGTATAAAACAAGTATTCCTTCTATTACTGTGTACTTTTTTTTCTATTTTCTAAGCAATGATGGTAATTTTTAAGCAAATATTAGCCCGGTATATAAGGTTCAATACTGCCAAATTTCACAAATATTGTTTAGGCAGATTACTAAATGTGTAAAATACAGATAGATAGATAAAAAGACAGACTTTCGGTTGAGTAGAATAGACCACCCACTTTCTTAGCGAGGTGTCGTAAAATACGACTAAGGTAAGTTGTCGTCAGGCCAGCGGCCGGTCGTTAAATACGTAGCCAAATCATGTGACAACATGTTCGTAATGTTGTGCCAACCTCACTGTGGGGCAACAGGATGATGATGACGACACATCATTAATTAAGTAGAGAGTATGTATAAATGATGTTGAATATGTAAATAGGGAGTTCGCAAGAAATATATTTTGAATCAAACGTAACCTCTTTTAACAGTCCGTGGGCGCGAACAAAGCGACCAACACTACAATAGAACATTCAAGAATCTCTCGAGTCTTTGTTACAAATCTAGGTTCAGCTGAAATCATGATTGTTGATCTTTCTATTCGTTAACTTAATGTTAACTCCAAAAAACATTTTTTTTAAATATTACAATAGCTGATATTGAAAGCTTCAGTATAAAATTTATTTATTTTTATCTAAAATATGCAAATAATTTATAGAAGCAACGCAACTTTGCGAAATTCTATAATACAAAGTTATGATAGAATTATTTTTCTATAATCTGCATTTATAAAGTATGAGAACGGTTTTTGCCTACACATAGCATTACAAAGCTGTGATCACAGCCCAGCGGTGAGACCGTGCGACTCTTTCGAGGGGAACACGAGTTCAAACCCGGGCAGGCACCAATGAGTTTTTCCATTAAAACTCATTTGTTTAATTGATAATTGCAATTTATCACACGTTTTTCGGTGAAGGAAACCTGCATATCTCTAGAGAATTCTCGAGGTATGTGTAACCTACCAATCCGCATTGGAGCAGCGTGGTAGGTCTTAGCTCCAACCCTTCTCTCCAGAAACGGAGAGAGGAGGCCTATTCCCAGCAGTGGGATTGTAACAGGCTGATACTTTCCTTTTTTTTATAGCATTATATAGATTTTCTTTAACAAACGCGGACTAGGACAAAATATAAATGAAAGTCTGTTTTTTTGTTACGTTTTCACGGTGAATCCGCTGAACCAATATCGATGAAATTTGGCAATATTAATGCTCATTTATACACTGGGGTAACACGCAAATACACTGGGCTACAGAATCCTGTTAATTCAATAAGAATAGTATAACATTGAGAAACGCCATCTATTATCACTATATCAGTGTTTTTATTTACTACGTTTCAAAGTCAAGTCTGTAATTTAAAGAAGGTTTTATACCACGTTGTTTCGCTTACGTCGAAAGAGTTATTATAACAAAGTTTTTATATATTTGTTTTCTGTTTACTGGATAAATTTAACTGAACTATCTAAATATATATTTCATGGAAGTCATACAGGATGGGCTATTTACTAAAATTTATATATTACATGTATATATATATTACAGTCTTCCCGGATTGATCTCATTTTTGTGATGGAAATATTTGCAAGGAAGCTACTGCTTAGCTAGTTCAATTATAAATTTTAAAAAATATACCATTAAGTAGCAGTAATATTATAAACTAGCTGTGCTGTACTTCGCCTGTTTAAAAATCTAATTTTTAACATAAAAGTAGGTATTATGAGTTAAGCATAAGCGATAGAGACATGTTGTCGCGGACTTTTTAGTAGTATTTTTGTAGATCTACAATTCTGTCGTACATTGCTTTAGTGTATATCTGTTGGTTAACGTGGCACACTCGCCTAAAACAGGCCAGTTTTTTTTTACAACTGCGCGACCTCTTCAACGCAACTTACATAAAACTGTAATGCACTATTAACTTAAACTTTTCGGAAAAATCGTATTCTTTTAGTAAAAATCGATTACATACACACAGACAGCTTTTAGGAACTTTGTTTTATAATAAGTATAGATCTGAAAATCGATTTGTTTGTAAAGCTCGCACGAATATTTTGCTGCAGCAATATTGATCAAGTTTGTTACATTTGTTTGTTTGTTTGTTACAATTACAAATTATTTATTTTTTCCTTAGGGAACAGTATAAAAACACAGTAAGCGAAAAAGTCACTGGTGGATCGCGTTTTATCTACCGGTGGGTTATGCTTCGATTAATAAAAAGACTCTGGCGTGTAGCCAAATTTATTTAGATAGCTAGACTATTCCCTGAGCTGTAAACCTGCCTGTAAATTAAGTTCATCTTTCCTCTTACGTGAGCCAAAATATTTTATATCGTACAACATCTACGGAACATCGTGTTGCCGTGTGGTGTAGTAGAATAGACCACCCTCATTTCTTACCGGGGTGTCGTAATAGTCGACTTAGGTGTGTTGACCCACCGTGTGGTATCCGGTTGAGTGGAATAAACCACACTGTTTCTTACCGAGATGTTGTAAAATATGACTAAAGTAATTTGACGTCAGGCAGGCGCCCGGTCGTAAAATACGTAGCTGAATCACGTGGCACAACATATTTATAACATGTTGTGCTGACCCCACTTAGAGTGGGATAAGATGACGATGTACGGGATGATGATCTACGGAACATCGTGGTGCTTAATCCTCTATAGAGAAAAAAAAAGTCTTTCTCCAGGAGTGGGATAGGATTTAATTATTGTTTTCATACATACATACGTTCTCCTGCCCTTATCCGATTCTAAGTGGGGTCGGCACAACATGTTACAACATGTTGTCACATGATTTGGATACGTATTTTACGACTGGCCGCCTGCCTGACGTCAACTTACCTTAGTCGCCTTTTACGACACCTCGGCAAGAAATGAGGGTGGTCTATTTTATGCAGCTGGATAGCACACGGCACTGATTTGATTATTATTTTTATGTATTCTTTATATTAATTTTTTTTATTCTGAAATAATAATTAAGTTGAAATGTCAACGTACGTTTTTAGTAGAATTTTAGCTTATATATCTGACTTAAAATCTATACATATTATAAAACAAAGTCCCCAAAAACTATGTGATCGATTTTTTCAAAATTACTGAACGAATTTTCGTACAGTTTTTACTAAAAGGTAGTGCAATCCTTGAGGAATGTTTATGTTGATAGTTAATCACAATTTTATTTAAATTGTCTGAAATACATATTTGTGACACAGTGATTTCCACGCGGAATTAGCCTAGTATAGAATAAAAAAAACCGTTTTTCTCTTGGGCATAGGAAAAAAAGAATAAGATAAAAGTACATAAGTGAAAGTATTGTTTTTCAATTAATGTAGTGTCTAATGTAATAAGAATACACACATAATTTCTTGCTACGTAGATAAGTAAATAATCGGTTTTATATAAATCGATTATTATATTGTTATAATCCACTTTAAATAATCGTTTTTCTGCACACAGTAAATTTATTAAAAAAAACTATTTTATTTATTAACCGCTTTCATTACTATTTTTCTGCTTTTTACCAATTAAATATGCGTTGTTAGATGTAACCAATGTAGTTAAAGTACACATTTTAATCGAATTTAGCAAACAGCGCATTTACGTCATCTTTTATTCATACTAGTCCATAAGTAATCTCTTATTGAAATTAATTATTAATGTAAAAAAACTGTTCAAATAGTAGGAAAAATTCGATTAAAGATTATTAAAAATCGGTTTCTTTATTTTATTTCATCTCTATTTGGGAAACAAACAACGGTTCTATTACTATATAAATATTTAAACATAAATGTATCAAATATCAATCAAGTTTCCACGATTCGAGTTTAATCGATTTTATAGAAATCTATTTAATTTTAAAGGGAAAAAACCAAGTATTTGGCAATTAAATCATTTCCACTCGAAATCACATCCTTATTTCTTGCGCTACGCACTTTGTTAATATATAGTATTCCAACCATTCTTTACTCGTAATTCATGTTATATGAAATTGAAACGCTCAGACAAAAAATACTTCAACTTTTTAATTTAATTTAAGTAAACTCTCGCCCGCAACGCGTCGCCATTTTCTTTTTTACTTTTTCTATATATAAAACGTCATTTCCACGACGCGTACAAAAGGAGCGTGTCTTCATTTTTATATAAAACTTTAATACTCGAAAATAAATTCAACTCCCGTAAAACCATCTTAGGAGAAACTTTTTAACTGCGGAAAAAACGACACCCATTACACAAATCCCCTCTTTGTCAGTAGAGAGGGACGGAAGAGTGGTACAGGGAGGTCTAAGTGTACATTCCAGTGGACTACATCGGTATGCTTTTAGATGGACAACTACTGCGGATTAAATTATATATAAATGTATACGCGGATGATGTAGAGTAAGTGAGGCTTAGGATTAATACGAAATCTTTATTTAGTTGTGGTCATTTATCTTGTGTTTACTTTAGCTACTTTCTTTTACTGTAGTAAAAATATATTTTTTTTTAGGTGGAATTAAAAATATTATTTAGTTAATAGTTTTTTAAATTAATAGGACGCGCGCTTTGATATTCCGGTTAAGTATTCAAATTCAAATTCAAAATATTCTTTATCCAAGTAAACTTGTAAACAAGTGCTTTTGAATCGTCAACTCTACTGCTGGTTCGGAAAGCTGTTCCTACCGAGAAGAACCAGCAAGAAACTCGGCGGTTGCTCTTTTTAAAATATAAATCTTAAAACTAGTTACATTTATTTATTACTGTCTTGTACAGGGTAGAAGTGCACCTATATCTACACATCATTATCATCCAAGTAATCTTCAACAGTATAGTATAGGCTTTCTGTATCAGCCTCTTTTTAACAGTGTTTTTAAACTGCTGTAATGGCATGACCAAAATTGATTTCGAAATTTTATTATAGAATCTTATACCCAAACCCTCAAACGATTTACGTACTTTTGCTAGGCGCAAAGCAGGAGTCGCAAGCTTACTCGGTTCCTACTTTGTCTATTATATACAGAACCTATCGTTTTATAATTCTTTCCATTTTATGTACATAAATTACATTGTTTAAAATATACTGTAAAGCAAATGTAAGAATACCTATTTCCTTAAACTTCTCTCGCAGTAGAATAGACCATTTTCTTTCTTACCGAGGGGTCTTAAAATACTACTAAGGTAAGTTGACGTCAGACAGGCGGCCGGTCGTAAAATAAGTAGCTAAATCAAGTGATAACATGTTTTATAACATGTTGTGCTGACCCCACTTATAATGAGATTAGGGCAGGAGAATGATGAATGATGAGTTTGGATCTAGTTATTTAATTATCTAAGTTAATAGTTTACTATTTAAATTAATAGGACGCGCGCTTTGATATTAAGAACGCAGTTTTTAGTTTTTTTTGTCATTTTATACATGAAATTGTGTTTCCTATAAGAAATTTTATTTAAAAATGAATAAAGAGATCATTTATCTTTAATTTTTGATAAAGTCTGAATTGTTTGTACGAATTTATTCGTTTATTTAACAACAAGAAAATGAAGTAGCTAAAATGACCCCATCACCGTTAAGAGCGTGATAAATTTTACGAAACATAACTAGTGTATATTTAAAGAATACATAACTATACACAATTTTATGAATATATAAATAAACACGAATTTATAAATACATAATTATACACAATTTTATGAAAACATAACTCTTCACAATTTTATGAAAATATAACTATACACAATTTCATTTTATACTATATTATTGAGGATTACTTGACGATAAGAATGCGTGGATATAGCGACAGACATCAATAAAAAATTTGAAAAGAGCAAACGCCGAGTTTCTTGTTGGTTCTTCTCGGTAGGAACAGCTATCCGAACCAGTAATAGATTTTGACGATTCAAAAGTACTTGTTTACAAGTTTACTTGAATAAAGAATATTTTGATTTGAATTTTGTTAATGTAAAACTTATAATTGTCGCGATTCGAACTCTAGAACTATCGGTAAGGTTTTTGCGTAACGTCCTCATAATATGCAGCAGTAAACATGAATCTGGTGACTGGAAGTTCGCAAGATGATTAACTCTTGATACTTTATAGAGTCTTACTTGATAGAGTCATTTCAAATGTTACAACAATATTAATATTGCAATAATTACAATTTAGAAACTAAATTAAATATTTAAATTTGATATAATTAAACGGTATTTATAGCTAACTGTAAACATCTAATTGAATCGGATTCCAATCGAAATATAAACAATATGGCCGCCATAAAATAAAGTGATCGGCGTCTAATTGAATGGTTCCACCCTCCAGTTAAATTGAAGAGTCGGTTAAATAGTCTTAACTAGAATATACTATATAATATAACTATCCCATAATTTATAGAATTAGGTGTTATTTGCATACATAATGGTAATGTATTATATTATTTTCCTATAGTCCACAGTTTGAAAAGATTTATGTTATCTTGGTGATATATGAATGTCCTTTATAGACTCTGTAATTGCTGGACCGATTTTAATGAAAAGTTTAGACGGTTCAGACGGTTCAAACTACAGCAACTAGTAGCTGGTGTTTGTATAAAACGCACGCAAACCACGACCACCGCCACATTACACTAGCACTGCACATATTCACTATGACGATCTCAACAAACGTTTCGCAAGTAATCTAAGCATCATCAACAGATAGACTCCACAACAAAATCACAAATTTATCAAGTCTATAGATTAGATAGATGATAGATTTTCTTTCATTGCAGAGTGTACCAAATGATGTTAACCTTATTTTATCGTTATATCGCACAGTTAGTTTTAAAACGACCTAATTCAAAATTAGCCTTAATTTAGATAAATATTAATGCTTACTTTAATGCCACATATGAAATCACGCAACGAACTACTGGAAAAACTGTTTTTCTTGCTCTTTCTTCTAAGTTATCTCTTTAATACTGATGAGTTTTGTCAGTGCTACGGTAAGCTTTATTGTAATTTTTCACAACAAAAATTTTTAATTAGGTCATTTTAATACCAAACTTGCGATATGAATATTTGCAATCTTACTCTTACGCGACGTAAATTCGGAGGTTGGTGCATGTGTTTTTACGAATCCCGCAAGTATCGGGTATGAAAAAACGGATAGTCCACTATACATTTAGCACTATATATATTTTCTATTTACTGTATCGCGGATTATAGCAAAATATTTGTTATTTTTCGACGTAAATTCATTACATCGCGATAAATTACGTTGAAAATAGTTATCTTATATAGTACAAACTAAAATTAGAGAGTAACTGCATAGGTGTTGGGAACAATGACACTAAATCTAGATCATTAGGTACCTGCTCCGCACTATCTCAGGTAAGTCTAGATTTACGCCCGTATCTCCCACTACGATTTAGTATTAGCTTACGTACAATTTAAATTAAATTGTGAGTCGGAACTGCATTTGAAGATTCAAATTCAAAATATTCTTTATCCAAGTAAACTTGTAAACAAGTGCTTTGCATCGTCAACATCTACTGCTGGTTCGGAAAGCTATTCCTGCCAAGCCAGCAAGAAACAAAAGCAACAGCTTAGAATCAATAAGCGGGCGATGGAGCGAGCTATGCTCGGATTATCTCTACGTGATCAAATCAGAAATGGGGATAGGATAAGTTCACTTGAATAGCTAAATATTTTGAATTTAATACAGTATAACTGTGCACATGTGAAGGGTTTTCCAATAATTCACTACGCTTGGCATGCGGGACGGTGATCGCAGTGCTGACCATGTCGCACCGACAGTGCTGCTGCCCACTGTCGGTCTGGTAGTATTTTGGTCAGCTACGGGAGTGGTCGCCAGAGCCTCATTGGTTATCTGCAGGGTGCACCACGTGCAGGTGAGGTGAGGAAACACTGACTGGGACGAGCTTCTCCCTTACCCCCTTTAAGCTCAGTGACGGCGGGCGATGGAGCGAGCTGTGCTCAGATTATCTCTGAGTGATCAAATCAGAAAATTCGTAGAAGAACCAAAGTCACCGACATAGCTCAACGTGCTGCGAAGCTGAAGTGGCGATAAGCGGAGCATAGTGCGGAGAATCCATGGGTCTATCTTGAGGTCTTAAGGTGTAGGAATGGCGGAAAACGCAACGTAAACCCCCTACGAAGAGGACTGACTACCTCAGGAAATTGCGTGGTGTGAAGGTCTCGTGTAGAGATCAATGTCCGGCATTGGACTTCCATTAGTTGATGGAGAGAGATCTCTCTCTCTCTCTCCTTTAGCAGCCAAAGAACTCTCTATTTCTTTGTCTCTCTATTGTGGATGCTCTTCACAGTAGGACTAATTTTCTGAAACTGCAGTAGAATTGAATCAAAAGCATTCGTTAACAAGTTTATTTGAATAAATTATGTTTCCAATTTGAATTTCATCATCATCCTCCTGCTCTTATCCCACTCTAAGTGGAGTCGGCACAACATTTTACAAACATATCGTCAAATTATCGCTACGTATTTTACGATCGACCACCTGCCTGACGTTATCTTATCTTAGTCGCATTTTACGACCTCTCTTTAAGAAAGAGGATGGTCTATTCTACTCAACCGGATACCACAAGTTGACCAACTTACCTTAGTCGCCTTTTACGACACCTCGGTAGTAAATGAAGGTGGTCTATTCTACTCAGCGGGATACCACAGGAATTTACGAGTGAAAAAAATGCGTGGAATGGATTTCTCTGATCCCGAGCTGTTTTCTCAACTGTTGTATGTCCCATGTCCCATTAGTCACATGATTCAAAAGAATATGATGAACTATTTTTTAAATTTGCTTTATGTAGAAGTACTTCATATGATTGCTTGCGTACCAAAGGGTCGCTGACGTGAATAAATTTTTCAAACAGCCGCAGGGTAAATAGCGGCCTTAGTACTACAGGGTGTGTTACAAATGGACTTTTCTTACCGGAACCACAAACTGCCGTCTAAATCAATATTCAGGTCACGATTTGTTGCGAACGTTGCTTTGGACGGGCCATGTCATAAACTGACGGTTTTCTCGACCACGCAATTTTTCGAAGTTACCAAAATAAAGTTAATAATAGTAATAAATGTATAGTGGACTATTCGTAATTTCAAACCCGCAATACTTTGCGATTTTGTCGTGGAGTCTATCTCCTGATGATGCTTCGGTTGGGGGGCGAAACGATTGTTGAGTTTGTGATTGTGAACGTGTGTAGTGCTTGTGTATTGTGGTGGCGGTGGTGGAGGTTTGTGCATGTGTTTTTACAAATCGTGCATGTATCAAGTATAAAAAACGGACAGTCGCCTGTACATTTAGCACTACATATATTTTGTATTTGCTTTATCGGAGATTATAGCAAAAAAAAAAATTATTACTATTGTATTATGGATGTCCACAAAGTAACGCCTTATTGTGTAAATAATTTAAAATAGTTTTGACTGACCAAGGAGCAGATGACAGTGACTTTGCCTTCAGCTCCGCGGGTCGCATGTTCGATTCCCGCTGACGGCCAAAATTTTCTATAAACAATTTCTTCGAGCCTGGGTGTATTCAAGTATATATTTGAAATTATATATGTATATATTTACCAGTTGTCCGTCACCTATATTTCAAGTATTAAGTTACTAACTTTAGGGAAGGACGACTGTGTCTAAAAAAATCTCAAATCGCTTACATCTCGTGCATTGTGACCCACAAATGGCTAAGTAATTTCCATACGCGTCGCGTGCCCCGTCGCCGGCCGCTGCAGGGCTTCACGAGGGCACCACCATTGTTATGTAATTGGTTAGTGGGTTTCTTTACTACTTTCCATCGATATTAATATTATAAATGCGAAAGTACGTCTTTACGGCTAATCCGTACAAGCGATATTCATAAAATTTGCTAAAATTCAAGCTTAAATTCAAAATATTATATATTCAAGTAAACTTGTGAACAAGTGTTTTTGAATCGTCAAATCTCTGCTGGTTCGGAGCTGTTCCTACCGAAAAGAGCCAGCAAGTAACTTGGCGGTTGCTCTTTTCAAAGAATAATTCTTATTACTAGTCCATTTGGTTATCACTATCTTGTACAGGGTAGAGGAGTAGTGATATCTACGCATTCTTATCATCTATATAATCCTCATTAGTATAGTAGGCTTTCTGTATCAGCCTCTTTTTAACAGCGTTTTTAAATGTAATGGCAAAGCTTAAATTGTTTGCGGAATTTTATTATACAACTCATAACGACTTACGTACTTGGCGGTTGTTACTTTGTCTATTATATACATTACCTATTGTTTTATAATTCTTTATATTTTAATATACAAAAATTAAATTGCTTAAAATATACTGTGGAGCAAATGTAAGAATACCTATTTCCTTAAACCGTGCTATATGTCATGTCAAATATATTATATGCCAGGTTAACATATAGGATTGAAAAAATCCCGGTTTTCCTTCGTGAACAGGAAAAAGGAATATTGTGTACTATCGTTCTAAACTCTGACAAGTGAACAAAATAGTAGGTAATAGAAGTATGTTTGTATATTGAAATAAAATACCATGACATGGTCAATGTATAAAGAAAATTATAACTTTTTGATATAGATAATAATCGCATAGAATAATCTATCACCGTGTTGGCCAAATAATGAGAACGCGTGACTCGGTATTAAATATTAATTTAAACTCCAGTTAAAAAAGAAGTAAGAAAATGAAATAAAATCCCTTTAAATCAAAGTTTAGCACCTAGTTAAAGGAGTTTGCTTGGTATTTTTTTAGAAGATTTAATTATATATGAACTACATGCATTAATTAAGTGCTCCCAATCTTTTTTTTTCTTACTAAAGAAAGAACTTGAAAAACGAAAAAGGGGACAACATCGTACTGGAGACATCTGGATCTTCGGGATCTTCTTGTTTTTGGGTCGCCCGCTCACCCCTTGTAAATTTTGGCGAAATTCTCCTTTGTGTTCTAACGATATTGTAACATCTTTTCATTGCCTTATGATACGGATACAAAGACTTTTCTTAAGCTGGAACTTGGCTAGGTCAATTTATAAATCTTCAAACCCTCTGCATACTTAATTTCATAAAAATCGTTGAAGCTGTTATATAAATACAAGAAGTAAATAAAGGTATTAGGTATACCGGTATATCATATAATGAATTTCCCGTTTCTCCTTGGGGAAAAAAATACAACACGTAAAGGTTATCATAACAATTAAATCGATGAGAACGCCCTCGCGGGTGCAAGCTTATATACTTACTTCCAAACTTCAAGTCTAAGTAAGTCTATAGAATCATAACAAAACATATAACGAAACCTTTTCACTGTTTGCGAGACCGTGGTTAACTTGATTGGCATATTACTCCAATAGCTCCGATAGTATCTTAGGCAAACAGTCTCCGTTGAAATTCCAAAAACCTTTCGCGAAACACCCAAAAAATATACCAAAAACATTCTTAATATAAAAGCAAACACGTGAGATAATCCCTGATGTGAGAAATGTGTCAAACGCCGCCAAAATATACACAAACGTGCGAAATGGGAGGCAAACAAATGCGAACCGCGATATTTCGATGGCGCAGTGAGAGACGGCGCAGAGGTTTGCATACATGCCTTAATGGCTTTATTAAATTTTACACTTCATATTCCCTTTTACGTTAAATGCCGTGTGGTATCCGGGTGAGTAGAATAGATCACCCTCTTTCTTACCGAGGTCTCGTACATTACGACTAAGGTAAGTTGACGTCAGAGAGGCGGCTGGTCGTAAAATACAAAGCCAAATCATGTGACAACATGTTTGTTGCATGTTGTGCCGACCCCACTTAGAGTGGGATAAGGGCAGTAGGATGATTAAGAGAATAACGAATGCCATTTTTGCAAAATTTGATTAAAATGTGTAATTTGGCTACATAGGTTTCATCAAACAATGCATGTCTTTTCTTAAAAAACAAGAAAAAAGTGCGTAAAAAAAGGATAGTTAATCGATTTATAATGTTCAATAAATCGATTAATTATTATAATAAAATAATCTATCAATGGTAAAAATCAATTATTTTTTCACATCCTTTTATAAAAGCTTTTATTCATTTACATCCTTTTAAACCGCTAAAAAGTTATTTAAAACTTTCAACCGCTTAACCCGTAAACGATTTTCATTTCATTTAGAAAGAGCTTTCATTTAGAATCGATTTCACGCTCAGCGTGTTTCGTTTTAATTAACACAAATCTATCTCGCCGATGTTCTGGACCGTTTGGAGAGTAAAGCCGCAAGGAAACAATAAAATGACCGCATTTGTGACGCAGATGGCTGAACTTAGAAAAAATAAAAGATGGACGTGCGCACAAAGAGAAATGTAGATTACATAAACTACATCTAATAGGGAAGTAAGTAATAAAAGAACATATGATAAGCCACAAAAAGTAATAAAAATAATATTTTGCTATAATCCGCGATGAAAGGAAATGTGTGTCCGTTCTTATAGCTGATAAAAGCAGGATTCGTAAAATAGTATGCGCACGACCCGCCACCAATCTCAATTAACGTTTCGCAACCGAAGCATCATTTATCTTTTCATAATCATTTATTTTTTTAAACATTAATCTTTTATCTGATTATCCATACGTAAGTGTATTTTATTTCTATTATATAAAAAACAATGTATTTAATTCAAATACAAAATTTTGTTTTCGAGTAAACTTGTAAACAAGTGCTTTTGAACCGTAATCTCTACTGCTGGTTCTGAAAACCTACCAAAAAAACCAGTAAGAAACTCAACATATATAATAAAGATAAAAGAATAAATTATGTGGGTAGTAATTAAAAGCACTAGTAAATCACATAATTGTCGACATATCGTTGTTTACATCCGTCCATTCATACCGACCCTTACCCTTATATTAACCGCCAGACGTGATTTTATCACAATAAAATATTGCACTACCCCCGCTGGAAAAATATCCATAATAGTTATTGCGATTATTGTATGTATGTATTATGCGAGTATTGTATGAAAGGAAATACTAATCAAGCTAACTTTATTTTATTATTTTCAGTAATAGTATTATTAGTTAACAAGCTGTGATAGCCGAGCGATCAGACCGTGCGAGGAGTTACAGGTTCAAGCCCCAGGATGGCATCAATTAATTGTTCTGTTAAAATTAATATGCCAAATTGAGATTTGCAATGTATCTCACGCTTTTCGATGAAGGAAAACATCGCTAGGAAACATCATTATGCGCCTGCCCTTATCCCACTCTAAGTGGGGTCGGCTCAACATGTTACAAACATATTGTCATATGATTTGGCTACGTATTTTACGACCGGCCGCCTGCCTGACGTCAACATAGCTTAGTCGCCTTTTACGACACCTCGGTAAGAAATGAGGTAAGAAATGAAAAGGATTACAATATATCTAACTAGCGTGCGATCTATATATATTTTATTTTATTGCGGATTATAGCAAAATAAAATTATCCTTACTTTTTAAATATTAATCGTCTTCAATTGAGTCTTCGCTTGATAATAATTCCCTAAAAATATTAAAGACGTCGTATTTCCCTTGAAAGTCCGTTGATCAGTTTATTAAAAGCGAATGGGGAAAAAAAGCTGCAATTACAGTAAAAGGAATCTGTAGGAGTTAATTAAAAACGGCAGATGTCTCGCGGGAGGCTGCGAGGCTCTCGAATCTTGTATTGACTATAATCGAATCTGACTTTACAGTAGTTTGAGAGCGCGTGTTGGTTCTGCACACTTTCTCACACACTCATAGTTTGGGTGTAAGATTCTATATTACAATTCCGCGACCGATATTAACTTTGCCGCAGTTTAAAAATCCTTTTAAAAGTAGGCTGATACAGATAGCCTACTATAGTACTACATAAAAGAGTACATATACTACAAAAAAGAGCCATACGTGGCATCTACAATTTAAGTCCGCGTGATTCCCTGCTAGAGAAGTTTAAAGAAATAGGTATTCTTACATTCGCTTCACAGTATTTGAAACAATGCAATTTTTGTACATAAAAATATAAAGAACTATAAAACGATAAGTGATGGTAATAGACAAAGTAGAAACGACATAAACTTGCGGTTCCTGCTTTGCACCTTGCAAAAGTGCATAAATCGTTAGTGAGGTATAAGATTCTATAGTGAAATTCCGAAATCAATTCTGGCCATGACATTACAGCAGTTTAAAAACTCTGTTAAAAAGAGGTGCTGATACAGAAAGCCTACTATACTGTTGATGATTACTTACATGATAAGGATGTATGGATATAGTAGCACTTCTTCCCTGTACAAGACAGTAATAAATAAATTTAAGTAGTTTTAATATTTATATTTTATAAAGAGCAACCGCCGAGTTTCTTGCTGGTTCTTCTCGGTAGGAACAGCTTTCCGAACCAGCAGTCGAGTTGACGATTCAAATGCACTTGTTTATAAGTTTACTTGAATAAAGAATATTTTGATTTTAGTGCAGTATAACTGTGTGCAATTTAAATCCAATTTTCTATCAACTTAGTAACGTCAAACTTTGCTCCTAATAAAATGTAGCGCACTATTTATTTGAAAACTTTTCAAAAACTTAAAAGCGAGATAACAAAATTTTCTAAAACTTTTAAAGCAACATTTTCAAACAAATCACTATAAAGAAAAGAAAAATCTCGGAAGTTCACTATCACGTAGCTATGAGACCACTACGGCGTAGCAATGACGTAGCACGTGCTACGGATAAAGCTTACAAAATAGAGTTGGGATTTACAATTGAGTTTATAGAATGAGAAAATGCTTTGGGTTTACATATGACAAATTTATTCAGCTAGAATCAGTGGGGATTCAAAATGAAAAACTTTTTCAAGATTTTTTAGAATTATGTATACTATATCAATGATAAAAATGCTTGTTTAAGTTGTCAACAGCTGCGCACTAGAATAATATGTAATCTTTTATTTTTGATAATCACTTTTTTTTAACTGTCAACCGAGTTTCTTGCTGATTCTTTTCGGTAAAAGTTCATTATCGAACCATCTAATGAATCTACATTCATTAAAATTTGACGATTCCAAAACCTTGTAAAATCCAACTTGGATAAAGAATAATTTGAATTTTGCGTTTCATTTGAATATACCTAATGGATTTTTTTTTGTTTCAAACGTACACAAAGTACTAAAGAAAAAAATAATAATTTAAACAAACTTACTTGTTATAAGAAATGCGATTGGAAAGAGAAACCGCCAAGTATCTTTTTCAAACTTTTTTCGCAATTTTACAAAAAATCAGTATCAAAATAAAGAATATTTTTAATTTCAATTGGAATCCCTTGAAAAGATTATGAGCTTTAGTGAAAGTTGATTAGTTCAAGAGATTATTATGACTTTGGAATAATACTTTTCTATTTAAAATTAAAGGCAAGAAAACTCAGTAAGTAACAAGAAATGAGCGAATTCCCAAAGTGGAAACTGGTGCCGCGAAGACAAAGGTCTGCGAAGAAATTACAATCAAAATTACTGTTTCAAAGTTGACAGTTAATAAGTCACTTTTGTACAATTCAAGTTGAGATTGTATTGAAAGTTTTGAGACTTATTTGACTTGAAAATTAACGTGAACTCTGCCTGGTATAAGAAGTAGTAAAAGGTCTTCCGATTGTTTTTCTTTTCTGATATAGTCTACGTGGTTACTACAAAACACGGTTTGGTCTCCAAGAGTGCCAGCAAAAGTGAAAACTTGAATATTATTGTGCATCTATAGGAATATATAAAGCTAAAGAGTTTGTTTGTTTGATTGTTTGTTTGAACGGGCTAACCTCAGGAACCACTGGACCGATTTGAAAAATTGTTTGAGTTAAATAGTCCATTTATCGAGGAAGGGTATAGACCATATAACATTACGCTAAGATAAATAGGAGAGGAGTAACAATAAAAAATATTGTGAAAACGGCAAAATTTAAAGCTTTGCTTGCGTGCGCTAAGTAAACGGTGAAAGTTATTCAAAAATCATGTATTAGAAAATTGTTTCTCTCTAAAAGTTCTTAATATAAATCCGCGACAGCATAAATCTAGCTTTTAAGATTAACCCGCTTCAACTATAATTAATATGTGTTATGGTTTACTCAAATAATAAGACTGCAATCCACGCGTACGAAGTTGCGCTTAAAGGCTAGTGTCTTTATATTTCACTAGCTGTGCCAGCGGCTTCGCCTGCGTGGAAACCTGCGTGTCACAATTTTCTTCTAGAATTCAAATTTTAAACATAAAAGTAATTATTCTGAGTTAACCATAAGAGATAGAGGCATGCTATTACAGACTTTTTTGTAGTAGTTTTATAGATCGACAATTCTCTAGTACATTACTTTAGCGCATCTCTGCTGGTTTACGCAGCGCACGCGACTATAGCTCCCAGCAAGAAAGTTTTTTAACAACTGCGCGATCTCTTCAACACAATTTACTTAATACCGATATGTACTATTTATCTAAACCATGCGGAAGTATTGCACAATCTTTTGGTGAAAACCGTACAAAGATCCGTTCAGTAGATTTTGAGAAAATCAATTACATACAGACAGACAGCTTTTTGGGACTTTGTTTTTTAATAAGTATAGATATCGGTATACAAGTAGTATCATTTATGTTGTAATATACAATATTCATATATTGCGTTATCATACATAAACATGACAACATTGCATTAGAAATTTGGAACCTTAGAACTATTAAATTCAATTCGAATTGTGGTGACTTGTCCTGCATGTGTAAGGTATGTGAGTGTTGCCTGCTTCAGACACTAAGCATTACATACATTCTATTAACAAACACGCATTATAGCAAAACTATTCTATTAAAGATTGTGTACTATGGAATTCCGTAAAGTAACGCTTAATCAATTCAAATCAAACATTTTATTCAAAATTGGTATTAGCCTACACTTTTTGAACGTCAAAATTTCATAAACAATAGTTTACAAATTAATAACAAATATAATTGCTTGCTTCAGTTAATCATATAAAGATAGATAAAACTTACGACAGAGGAATTCATTAAGTAACAAGAAATGAATTGTCAAAGTAGCACCCCGGGACAAAAGCTTCCGACATAATTGCAGTTAAAATAACTGCTCGAAAGCTCACGGTTAATAACTCCCAAAGTAGTGGCGTCCAACTCAAGAATACTTCTTAAAGTTTTGTAACAAATTTTAGGGGGGGAATAAGGTTGAAGCGCCGCGGGATGAACTTTATAAAATTTGGATGAGATTTTATTGAAATTTCTTTTTTCATTTACTCTCGTTTCGTAAGCTCGAGTGGCTCTCAATCCACTTTCGCAATAAACCTTAACATTTTTATAAAAGGCACTGTTCTATTACTTTCTGTCATTCATTTTATACAGCTACCTGTAACTACTTTCGCATCAACTAAAATATCAAAGTACTGCTTGATTTTATTTTGACAGACAGATTTCCACATTTATAATATTTGTATAAACTATATTGAATTCTTTTTTTATTTGCAAAGGTCAAATTTAATATATGCCGTGTGGTATCCGGCTGAGTAGAATAGACCACCCTCATTTCTTACCGAGGCGTCGTAAAAGGAAACTCAGGCAAGTCGACGCACCGTGAGGTATCCGGTTTAATAGAATAGGTGGTCTATTCTATTTCTCATTCCTTACCGAGAGGTTGTAAAATACGTTGCCGAATCATATGACGACATGTTTGTAACATGTTGTACCAACCCCATAAGAGTGGGATAACGGCATTCAAGAAGTGAAAGTAAAAAATTCCCTTTAAATATTGTTCAGTTTCCTGTTCGCATATAAATATCTTGTTTATTTTTATCTATTGAAAAAGAAGTAATAAAACTGGTCCGAGTATTCCATTCTGACCTACTTTTCTTTACTTAAAAAAGGTATTTTTGAAAAGCGACCACCCTAATTTCTTACCGGGATGTCGTTAAAGGTGACTAAGGAAACTACTGGATCGATTTGAATAATGCTTTGAGTTTAAATAGTCCATTTATCGAGGAAGGGTATAGACTATATAACATTACGCTAAGATGAATAGGAGAGGAGTAAAAATAAAAAATATTGTGAAAACGGCAAAATTTAAAGCTTTGCTTGCATAAAAAATTGTTCCTCTCTAAAAGTTCTTAATATAAATCCGCGACAGCATAAATCTAGCTTTTAAGATTAACCCGCTTCAACTATAATTAATATGTGTTATGGTTTACTCAAATAATAAGACTGCAATCCACGCGTACGAAGTTGCGCTTAAAGGCTAGTGTCTTTATATTTCACTAGCTGTGCCAGCGGCTTCGCCTGCGTGGAAACCTGCGTGTCACAATTTTCTTCTAGAATTCAAATTTTAAACATAAAAGTAATTATTCTGAGTTAACCATAAGAGATAGAGGCATGCTATTACAGACTTTTTTGTAGTAGTTTTATAGATCGACAATTCTCTAGTACATTACTTTAGCGCATCTCTGCTGGTTTACGCAGCGCACGCGACTATAGCTCCCAGCAAGAAAGTTTTTTAACAACTGCGCGATCTCTTCAACACAATTTACTTAATACCGATATGTACTATTTATCTAAACCATGCGGAAGTATTGCACAATCTTTTGGTGAAAACCGTACAAAGATCCGTTCAGTAGATTTTGAGAAAATCAATTACATACAGACAGACAGCTTTTTGGGACTTTGTTTTTTAATAAGTATAGATATCGGTATACAAGTAGTATCATTTATGTTGTAATATACAATATTCATATATTGCGTTATCATACATAAACATGACAACATTGCATTAGAAATTTGGAACCTTAGAACTATTAAATTCAATTCGAATTGTGGTGACTTGTCCTGCATGTGTAAGGTATGTGAGTGTTGCCTGCTTCAGACACTAAGCATTACATACATTCTATTAACAAACACGCATTATAGCAAAACTATTCTATTAAAGATTGTGTACTATGGAATTCCGTAAAGTAACGCTTAATCAATTCAAATCAAACATTTTATTCAAAATTGGTATTAGCCTACACTTTTTGAACGTCAAAATTTCATAAACAATAGTTTACAAATTAATAACAAATATAATTGCTTGCTTCAATTAATCATATAAAGATAGATAAAACTTACGACAGAGGAATTCATTAAGTAACAAGAAATGAATTGTCAAAGTAGCACCCCGGGACAAAAGCTTCCGACATAATTGCAGTTAAAATAACTGCTCGAAAGCTCACGGTTAATAACTCCCAAAGTAGTGGCGTCCAACTCAAGAATACTTCTTAAAGTTTTGTAACAAATTTTAGGGGGGGAATAAGGTTGAAGCGCCGCGGGATGAACTTTATAAAATTTGGATGAGATTTTATTGAAATTTCTTTTTTCATTTACTCTCGTTTCGTAAGCTCGAGTGGCTCTCAATCCACTTTCGCAATAAACCTTAACATTTTTATAAAAGGCACTGTTCTATTACTTTCTGTCATTCATTTTATACAGCTACCCGTAACTACTTTCGCATCAACTAAAATTTCAAAGTACTGCTTGATTTTATTTTGACAGACAGAAAGGCAGATAGACAGATTTCCGCATTTACAATATTAGTATAAACCATATTGGATTGTTTTTTTATTTGCAAAAGTCAAATATAATTCTATTTTTTTTAATAAAATTTAATAAAGGCTGAGTAGAATAGACCATCCTCATTTCTTACCGAGGCGTCGTAAAATACATTGCCGAATCATATGACGACATGTTTGTAACATGTTGTACCAACCCCATAAGAGTGAGATAACGGCATTCAAGAAGTGAAAGTAAAAAATGCCCTTTAAATATTGTTCAGTTTCCTGTTCGCATATAAATATCTTGTTTATTTTTATCTATTGAAAATCCCTGTAGGAAAAAACTGGTCCGAGTATTCCATTCTGACCTACTTTTCTTTACTTAAAAAAGGTATTTTTGAAAAGCGACCACCCTAATTTCTTACCGGGATGTCGTTAAAGGTGACTATGGAAAGTCACGTCAGGCAGGCGGCCGGTCGTAAAATAACTAGCCAAATCATTTAACAACATGTTTAAAACAAATAGGGCAGAAGTGTAGGAAACACGGGAATTGTTGATAGGTGGCACTATTTATGCCACCTAGTACTTTCGTACAGAATTGAAAACTCTTTAAATGATTGCAAGCACTATATTTTTGTGTTAGAGACCGTGCGACTCTTTCGAGGGGAACACGTGTTCAAACCCGGGTAGGCACCAATAAGTTTTTCTATTAAAACTCATGTGTCTAATTGATAATTGCAATTTATCACTCGCTTTTCGGTGAAGGAAAACATCGTGAGGAAACCTGCCAATCCCTAGACAATTCTGGAGATATGTGTAACCTACCAATCCGCATTGGAGCAGCGTGGTAGGTCATAGCTCCAACCCTTCTCCCCAGAAACGGAGAGAGGAGGCCTATTCCCAGCAGTGGGATTGTTACAGGCCGGTACTTCACTTCACTACTTCACTATATTTTTGCAAACGCAGCGCAAATGAAGGTGTATGTTGTTAAGCCTGTTCGCATCGATGTTCAATTGACCTCTTTGTTTCGCAATGACGTAGGGCTAACTATTTAAACTCCTGCATTTCTTTATTTGCAATCGCGCAGTTCTTGTTGGACGTGCGACAGCTGCTGCAGGCTTATACAAGGAGAATGATGATATTTAGTATTGTATTATTTATTTACTTCTAGAAGCAATTTTAGGAACTAGCAATAGAAATTTAAAAGCACTTTTATACAAAATTTACTTGAATTAAGAATATTTTGAATTTGAAAACATTTATTTAAGTCGTAATGATTTGATCACATTGTGAGCAGTTAGGTACGAATATTTTCCCTTCTTCAAGCATTTCTAGCTGTTGCTAAGCAAGCAGAGTGTGGCTATGGCGTAGTGCAGTAGGCTCTATTAATAGAAAAATCGATATTTACGTCTGTACGCTGCCACCACTCGACAACAGCCCTCCTACAAACACTTCTTATACCGTTTTTTTTATATACTTTGTAACTGTTTACCAAAGTAATGCGGTTAGGTTTAGAACTCTATTTTTAGTTTATACTATATTTATAAAACTGGTTTATTTAGCGATCGTCCAGTATATAGCGAGCAAATATTCGATTTAGTCGTGGAGCCTATTGTCCTGATGATGATTTATAGAATTAGGCGTTACTTTGCGGAGATCCATGATACAAAAGTAATAATAAAATTATTTTGCTATAATCCGCATCCGCATATAATCAGTAAATAGAAAATATATATAGTGCTAAATGTATAGTGGACTATCCGTTTTTTCATACCCGTTGCATGCAGGATCGCTTTGCGATTTTGTCGTGGAGTCTATCTCCTGATGATGCTTCGGTTGCGGGGCGAAGCGATTGTTGAGTTTGTGATAGTGAACGTGTGTAGTGCTTGTGTATTGTGGTGACAGTGGTGGAGGTTTGCGCATGTGTTTTTACGAATCTTTCCTTGAAGTGTATAAGGAAGGATTCGTAAAAACACACTTTCGAATCCTTCCTTTCATATACACTTAGCATTACTGATAGCCTACATTAATGGCGCCTGCCTGACGTCAACTTACCTTAGTCGGCTTTTACCACACCTTGGTAAGAAATAAGGGTGGTCTATTCTACTCAGCCCGAATATAATAAGGCGGAATATATTCTGATTAAAATTCAAAATATTCTTTATTCAAGTAAACTTGTAAACAAGTGCTTTTGAATCGTCAACTCCACTGCTGGTTCGGAAAGCTGTTCCTACCAAGAAGAACCAGCAAGAAACTCGGCGGTTGCTCTTTTCAAAGTATAATCCTTATAACTAGTTACATGTAGTCATTACTGTCTTGTACAGGGTCTAAAAGTAGCTATATCTATATAATACTAAATATATGGGACAATTACACACACGATTCCATCCGTCGCATCCAAAGTAACTTAATACTTGTATTATGGGTAAATAAGTACATTCTTCTTGCGTCGTTTTCCTCATTGCTGAGGGTCGAGACCTTTTCCACGGATCATTTTTTCATGGATAGTTGATTTCCAGATTTTGCGATCTCTTGCGGCTTCCAAGGCATCGTGAACTTGAATGGAGAGCGACTTAGTAATCTGGTCGGACCAGCGAGTTGGACTGCGGCCTCTTGCTCTTTTTCCTTCCACCGAACCAGTGATCATCAGTTTCTCCAGGTTGTCTCCAGTCTTCCTAGCTATATGTCCGAAGAATTCAAGGACTCTTCGGAGACACGTAGCTGAGAGTCTGGTGGTTACTCCTATGTTTTTGAGTATCGATGCATTAGTCCGGTGTTCAGTCCAAGATACGCCCAACATTTTACGCCAGCACCACATCTCAAAGGCATCAATGCGCTTCCTGTCAGCAGATTTGATAGTCCATGTCTCAGAAGCATACAGAAAAATGGAGAACACGAGTGTGCGTACCAGAAGGATTTTGGTCTTGCGCGAGATGTTGCGGTCCCGCCAAATTTTCTGCAGCTGTGACATTGCCGACTTTGCCATGCCGATGCGTCTTCGGATTTCTAACTCTGAGGAGCCATTGTTTGTAATGGTGGAGCCCAGATAAATGAAATTCTCGACCAGTTCGAGATCAAGCACGCCGGTAAGATGTAATTTGTGAGCTCTGTCCACAACCATGACCTTAGTTTTTGTTCGGTTCATGCATAAGCCCATCTCCTTGCTGATGGCCTCCATCTTGTTCAATAGAGCGGACATCTCAGCTTCACTCGTTGCGAACAGTGTGGTGTCATCCGCATATCGTAAATTGGTGATTTTCACCCCGCCAATATTTACACCACCTGTCCAGCCCTCTAAGGTGCGTCGCATGATGTATTCACCATATATATTGAACAAGATGGGAGATAGTATGCAGCCTTGACGTACTCCCTGTCTGAAATGGAATGGTTTTGAGTTGATGTTATCTACTCTAACTGTGCCTTGATTATTTTGGTACAGGCTTTGTATAAGGCATACGAGGTGTTCAGGTACTCCTAGCTCTGTAAGGACTTTCCAAAGCCAGTTCCAGTTTACACAGTCAAATGCCTTAGAGTAGTCCACGAAACACATGATGACGGGAACGTTGTGTTCATAAGCTTTCTCGGTGAGTTGCCTGACGTTAAGTATTTGCTCTCGGGTTCCCTTTCCCTTTACAAAACCAGCCTGCTCTTGCGGTATCTGCCAGTCCAGATAACCGCGGATGCGGTGGTTTAAAATGTAGAGCATTACTTTGCTAGCGTGTGATATTAAGGCAAGGGTTCTATAGTTATCGCACCTCCTCGTTGAACCCTTTTTATGAAGTGGTAGTATAAGCGATTCAGACCAGTCTTTGGGCCACACTCCAGTATGCCAAATATTGTTGACAATCTTGAGCAGCACATCGATGGCCCGATTACCCATCGTCCTTAATATTTCGGCAGTTATTTGATCAGGACCCGGAGCTTTCTTGGTTTTAAGGCTGTTCAAAGCTGCTTCAACTTCAGATCTTAATATGGGTGGTTCACAATTCACGTTCTTTGGCTCTATGTTGCTGAAATTGGGTTGCGATGAAGTTTTCGTGTTTGCGTATAATTGTTCGCAGTATTGGCGCCACCTTTCAGCGATCTCAATCAGGTCATTTAGTGCCTGCCCGTTAGCATCCTCTATCACCCAGGTCTTAGGTTTAAACTTCCTAGACAGCAGATGAACTTTTTTAAAAAGATCTGAGGTCTGTAGCTTTAAGGCGTGCTTTTCGATGTCGCTACATATGGATGTTATAAAGGTGTTCTTGTCTTGGCGGCATTTTTTCTGAATCTCTTTGCAGATCTTCGCATATTTATCCGTTTCGCCCCGCGCTTTAACAATTTTTCTCTGCTCAGCCAGCTTCCAGGTTTCTTCTGAGATCCACATGCTTTTCTTCTGGACAATTCGCCGTGACTGCCTTATGGTATCTAAGGTTACATTTATGTTGCTCTTGAGATATTCCCACTGGGCGTTTGGGTCTATGTTATCCAGGAGTGGTGTGGTACTCAGTTTGTTCTCCAGTAGGTCCTTGAAAACCTCCCTTTCTTGAGGTTCCAATTGCCGTGGTTTTTTTAAAAGAAATTTTTTTGGTGCTTTCAGCTTGATGTTGAAGTTAGAAAGTAAGAGATTGTGGTCTGATCCGCATTCTGCACCGGGAAACGTTTTGGTGTTTGTTACCGAAGATCGCCAGCGGGTGTTAATGATGATATAATCTATTTGGTTGCGGTGCCTATCGCCTGGCGATCTCCAAGTATAGAGTCGTCTCGGGTGATGTTGGAAACAGGTGTTCAGCAGAGTCAATTTTCTACTGATGCAGAACTCTATGAGTTTAGAGCCACGTTCATTACGGACACCAAGGCCGTATTTCCCCACGACTCCTCGGATATGATCTTCTGCAGTTGTTTCGCCGACTATTGCGTTCCAGTCACCGAGTATCATTGTGATTTCCCGGTTAGGAATTTTATCTAAAACAGTCTCAAGAGTACCGTAGAAACTGTCAATTTCCTCCTCTGATGATTGCAGGGTTGGGGCGTATATTTGGATTATGTTTAAGAGGCACGGTTTGGTGTTGAGTCGCATGGCAATAATTCGTTCTGACACTGGCTCGTAACCAAGTACAAATTTATTGATAGCAGCTGGTACGAGTACTCCTACTCCATGATGACTGGAGTCTTCAGCGCCAGAGAAGTACAATATATTGCCAGATGCGGTCCTGAAATGTCCGTTTCCTCGTAGATGTGTCTCACTGATGCCCAGTATCGTTATGTGGTGGTTAGTCATCTCTCGTTCCACTATGCTCAACTTCCCTGATTTTAGAGCTCCTCTGATATTCCAGGTAGCAATACGATGATTTGCTCGTATTGAAATCTTGTCTTGTTTAAGGTCTGTATTTATCAGACACACACCAGTAGCATGATTGCCGTCAGGGTCCTGGTGGCTGTCCCCTTCAGGAGTACCAGTAGCCAATTTCACATCGCCCAGCCTGGTAACTGAGCGGCGCCGAGCGTTAGTCGGGTCGCAAAACATACCTATATCCATATCTATGTTTTCCATGTGAAGGTTTTCTTGGGAAAATAGACGCAGTGGGTTCCCAGATCCTTCTGCGCCAGTCTTTTTGAGGTGATTTAGTACCCCAGGGTCACTGGAAGCCGTTCGCATACATAGGTGGGTTGCGAGTGAACAGGTTATTTCCCGCCGCCTGATGCTCGGCGTTGACTGTTTTACGGTTGGTTTTTGTCACTTCCTAACCAACCCTCCTCCTTTTCCATCCGGGCTTGGGACCGGCAACGGCGGAGTTAAATAAGTACATATCTAACTGTATATAAATACTTAATTATAATTTCTAAAATGTTGACCCTCGGCAGAAATCGAACCCGCGACCGATGAAGTCAAGGTCACTACTACTTGAGCCAACGGGCCAGTTTAAATATGCAGCTGGATACCGCTCGGTGGATACAAATAGACAGCTATTTACTTATATATACCTAACCGCCTACGGACAACGTTTTCCTTTAGTCAAAGTTCACATATTGTGTAAACAGGAATGCTATAAATACTTCGTAAGGGTTAAGGGTGACAGACCTCACAAAAGGCTACCAAGTCATGCTAAAATGTCAGCGAGTATCCTATCTTATATGAATATATAAATAAAACCATTCTTATTTTTATACTGTTCGCGTCCAATTTAGGGTTAAACTACCCTCAATTAGTGAAATATATCTTAAGGAAATATGAGAACTTTTTCATCCTATACGTTAACTTCAATTGAACCAAATTCAAAGTATTTTTTTAAGTAGACTTGTTAAAAGTGCTTTTGAATCGTCAACTCTACTGCTGGTTCGGAAAACTGTTCCTACCGAGAAGAACCAGCAAGAAACTCGGTGGTTGCTCTTTTCGAAATTTATTTCTTATAACTAGTTAGATTTAGTCGTAATAGAAGTAGAGTCCACACATTATTATCATCTACATAATCCTCAACAGTATAGTAGGCTTTTTATTATGTATGTTTGTTAACAATTTCAAATACAATATTGTAATATTTATTTTTGAAAAGAGTGACCGCCGAGACTCTTGCTGGTTCTTCTTGGTTAGAGCACCTTTCCGAACCAGTCGTAGCTTCATTTTAATTTTAATTTGACGATTCAAAAGTGCTTGTAAAGGCTAATTTGAATAAACAAACATCCTTTTAAAAGGTAATTGAATTTTATGTATCCTGCTAACATATAAAATATAAATTAATCCAATTTTCGCACAGAAAAGTATTAAGACACAGTAGATAATTAAGGGCAATGTAATATTTGAGTCGAAATAAGTCACGAGTAAGCTATAATAGCCCAATGGTCAGACCATGCGTCTCCTTCGAGAGGATCATGAGTTCTGATCCCGGGCAGACACCAATGAGTTTTTCTGTTAAAACTTATGTGTAATGGATATTTGCAATCTACCGCACGCTTTTCGGTGAAGGAAAAAATCGTGGGGAAAACCTACCGAACTTAGTGAATTCTGAAGATACGTGTTAACTGAAACAGAAACTATAACAGAACTACTTTGCTTATAATCCGCGGGTTAGGCGAATTCATGCAAAGTTAATGTGTATGAAGCGACAAACGCACAATGCACACAAGCAATACACACTTGTGCATTGTTGCTGGTGGAGACGTCTTGGGATGCATGTGGTGACTTGTCCTGCATGTGTAAGGTACGCGAATTTTGCCCGCTTCATACACATTAGCAATGCATGCATTCGCTTAACCCTCGTGGATTATAGCAAATTAGTTCTCTTATAGTTTTTGTAATATGGAATTCCGCAAAGCAACGCCTGCTTCTATAAATCATTTAAATATGTGTAAACTAGCAATCCGCATTGGAGCAGGTCTTAGCTTCAACCTTTCTGTCATAGTACTTAGAGAGGAACCCTAAGTCCAGCTGTGAGATAGGTGAAGGCCGTTACTTGAAGTCGGGAGTACAAAATGTTATAAAGCAAACAATATTTTGAGCACAGAAACAATATATTGAAAGTTAAGGCACTCCCAATTTCCCGTCATCCCCCTGTACTCTGCATCCCTGTATGTAGAGACGTGATCTCGTCTCGCCGACTTTATGGGCGTACGCGTTGACAGTAATAAGATGTTTACGATACGTAATACGTTTTTGTAAGCTAATTATGCGTGCCCTAATTTTGTAAACACCGTTAATATTGACGTTATGGGTTTTTCCTTGTTGATTTTGGATATTTATAATTCATTAGTGCACAGAAAGCTGTGATAGCCCAGCGGTGAGACCGTGTGACTCTCTAGTGACAATCATGGGTTGAAACCCCGGGCAGGCACCAACGAGTTTTTCCATTAAAACTTATGTCTTATTGATTTTTGCAATTTATCAGACGCTTTTCGGTGAAGGAAAACATCGTGAGGAAAACTGCATATCTCTAGAGAATTCTAGGAATATTTGTAACCTACCAATCCGCATTGGAGCAGCGTGGTAGGTCTTAGCTCTAATCCTTTTCTCTAAAAAATGGAGAGAGGAGGCCTATGCCAGCTATATAGGGAAAATAAAAACCTTATTAACTACGTAAATCGTTTTGTGGATTTCGGTATACAATTCAATAGTAAACTTTCACAATCAACTTTAGCTTTCCAGTAGTATAAAATAAACATTTAATGTTTATTTATACAGAAAACCTAAAATAAATAAATAATAAATAAATAAATATATGGGACATTTACACACACGGTCGTCCGCCCCAAAGTAAGTAGCTAACTTAATAGTTGTGTTATGGGTGAGAGACATCTAGTAAATATATACATATATAGTTTTAAATACATACTTTTTTTTTTTTTTTTATAACAAATATCTACAAGTTATATCTATCTTAAATTACTTACACGCTACTACTATGCAAATCATGCCCACGTGGAATGGTCCCAAGAATGCTGGCAGCGTTTCCGCGTTGAATCGCTAAGCTGATTCTTTGTGCGAAAAAGGAGCCAGCCCTCTTGTCACCCGAAGAGGCGATCAACCGAGGATACATACTTAAATACATATATACACCCAGACTCGAAGAACCAACAAATTTTAAATAGAAAATGTTGGTTCTCGTCGGGAATCGAACCCGCGACCCACGGAGCCGAAGACAGGGTCACTGCCAACTGTGCCAACGGGCCAGTCAAAATACTAGAGAGGGTTATATAAATGACAAGCGTGGTATCCGGCTGAGTAGAATAGACCACCCTCATTTCTTACCAAGATGTCGTAAAAGGCGACTAAGGTAAGTTGACGTCAGGCAGGCGGCCGGTCTTAAAATAACTAGCCTATAGTAAATAACTAGCATAGCGTGCCTCACTTAGAGCTGGATAAGGACAGGAGAATGATGAATGATGATGTCAGTATAATAGGCAGTGCTCAGTAGTATATTAGTGCTTTAAGTAACGTAGATTTTTGACAAATTCGCCAACAAAAAATTTTCTTTCGAAAAATATTAAGTATCGAAAAGTATTGCCAGTATATAACAGAAATAGTGTCAAAAGCTATCACTCAACTTAAAGCGGATCAGTTTAAAGCCTATCTAAGATATTCCTAAACATTTCAACATGAGTATTTTATCTAAAAAACCCCACTTAGTCCTCCATCGCGGCTCGCTGGCACTTTTCCAACTTGGCACTACTGCAACTTTACAAACATATGAATACGACTGTGTTCCAGGATAAAAATGTAGTGGAAAAAGAACTAAAAAAAAACGCTTTTGTATAAGCATAGAAGTAAAAAGTAAAAATAATTCTTCATATAGCTAAAACAAATTAATTAACGCAACATATCATCATTCGTTCCATATCCCACTCGAATTAGGGGCGGCACGACATGTTTTAAATTTGTTGTTACACAGGTGCGAGCGCAGAAGCATCGTCGAGGTTGCGAAATGCGAAAAGCGCATGAGTTCTACTAGCGTCGGCAATCGACATTCTAAGGGTGAGGCTGGGGAATGACTTAGGGCGATGCGTAGTGGAGCGCTGATGGTATGTCTTTGATTAGTCATTGCGATGTCGGAAGGGTGGCGACCGACGTCAGAAAACTGGGACCTCATCTTCGAAGACGCTGTGTGTGATCGTCAGGGTCATATAGGACGCTTTTTGGAAGCCTATATGATGAGCAATCGCTCATCACTTGTAAATAGATCTCCACAAAGTGTCATGAAAACAAATTAAATGCGTGTTTTGCATTACGCAACGTAGAAAGCAGTTTGCGCGTCTTTTTATTGCCGGTATAAAGTCATTTTATTGCGCGGAGTCGTCCCTGCGAAAGGAATCTATTATTACATATTTTATCCCCATTACCATAGGCACGTCCAGTATTGAACATGTTTGAACCGCGTACCGTCAACAAAACCATAGATCCTTTTTTTAACAATAATATAATATGATTAAGTCCTAACGCTTTTGTAGATTCATGGGAGTTGTTTTTTTTTTGTAGACCAGTGATCTCTAATAGTGAAAGAGAAACCTATACTTAAATATAACTCGAAAAGGTCTTGTATACGTCTTTAAATATAAGGTACTAGCTGTGCCAGCGGCTTCGCCCGCGTGGAAATCAGCGTGTCAATTTTTTTTCTAGAATCCAAATTTTAAACATAAAAATAGTTATTGTGAGTTAATCATAAGAGATAAAGTCATGCTATCCAGGACTTTTTTGTAGTAGTTTCAAAGATCGACAATTCTATAGTACATTACTTTAGAATATCTATGCTGGTTTACGTAAAATGTGATATAGCCTATGTTTCTCAGTAAAGAAGCAGCTTTCCAATGGTGAAAGAATTTCTGAAATCGGTCTAGTAGTTTTTGCGTGAAAACATTACAAACATACACACATACACACAAACATACAAATCTTTGCTCTTCATAATATTAGTAGTTATAGATTGACGCTACTGCATATTTCCCTTCACCGTAAAGTGCAGTTTAATAAATCTGGGCCGTTCTTATTCTCATTACCATCTAAGGTGGATCTACGTATAAAATTATTATATCTGACAGTTTATATTAATTTTACTATTACCCATTTTGAGTAGATATAATTCAGAAATTAAAATTGTTTTTTTTGTCATCTGTACAGGGCGATATTAAACGAATTCCTCAAGTATTAGATCCAATTTATTGTAAGCATTCAATAACCGCCATTAACACCACGTTCTCTCCGAGTGATCGCGATGTGGCTGACATTCCGTCCCCCTGACCCCTCCGCCCCGAAGCGTCACGTACTACCCACATATTTGATTACTTTTATTGAATTTAGCTTAATAACTTGAGTAAAGAAGAATATATGACACATATTGCATCGTAACATTGATGTGCCGATCAGAGCCATTTCATTTTTTTTGTAAACCGGAAATATAAGTTATGATAGTATTAAATTTAAATTCAAATTTAAACGAGTCTTTATTGAAATTGGCCTTTACAAGCATTTTTGAATTAATGTCCCTACTGTTAACCGTTGAAGAGTTCCCTTATCTGGAGCCGCCTTTCCACCACCTTCACATATACACACGGCAAATTAATAAAAGCTTTTAAAAAGTTTGCAAAATCAGCCCGTTTACTAACAGTATTTAATTTTTTATTTCCTATCAATCGCTCTCGCATATTTCCGAGATCATTTCATCTCAGATGCTTAATTCAATAAGAGATATTGAATATTCATCCGGGAATTTGAATAATAATTAATTTTTTGGTTGTTCATCGGAAACAATGGATTACTTTTGCTTTGAAATTTCGTATTCACCGAATTTGAACTGATGAATTAATACTGTCCATAATGAAGTCCGTAACTAAACCTGGAGAGAAGTTTCAAACGAGGTGAGTTCCTCTGTTAGAGTCTTGCGTGGTCATACAATGCCGAGCAAGCTTTTTTTATATATACATATATTACTTCAAATGCCAAATTTTAATAATAATAATAAAATACTTTATTGCACACAAAAAACTACAGTACATAAAAACTTATAATTAAACAAAAACATGTGCAAAGGCGGCGTTATCACTGATAGTGATCTCTTACAGGCTACCTACAAAGTTAAAGTAAACAAAGAAAACTTAAATTAATTAAGCCAAATTTTATTTTATTTTTATTTTATTTATTAGGATAACCAAACAGACTATATTATCAATACTATAAAATACTCTACAAGCTAGTTAATTATAGGTTACCGCGGCATGTAATAGGGACGTGTATATTATCTAAATATATTACAAAATAAAGATATATATTATACTAACTATAACAATATTGTCAACTTAATTATTTCTTTTACGGAAGAATACATAATATATAAACTTTAACTTAAAGCAAATTTCTTAATAAATTTGCTATAATCCGCGTTTATTATAAGAATCTATGTAATAATAATCGTATTGTTTTACGATTTTGTCGTAGAGCCTATGGTGATTTGGTTACGGGGCGAAACGATCGATAGAGATTGACGTAGTGTATTGTGATAAATATGGTGACTGGCCTTGCATATATAGGGTATGTGAACGTCTACTTCCTAAACTTAGCATAACATTGATACTCTTAACAAACGCGGATTAAAATAATTCTATCATAACGTCTGTACTATGGAATTCCGCGAAGTAACACCTGCTTCTATAAATTATGCAAATTGGTAATTTATAAAACTTAAGTTGTATAACCCGATGTTGGCTTGAGACTGATCAATTCATTTAATAAGTTACTAAGTAGTAATTTAATAAATCCTAAGGCGTTATAATATTGAATACTGAAATAATAAATCTGTATCTTCTATCAAATAGCCAAATAGTTTCTAAAGCACAGTATGTAGTTGTGGTGAAAAAGATTGCGGAATATCGTTAACGCATCGATTTTATTGCAATAAATCTCTAACACCTATTAGACTTTTATTGTCCGCCGCCAGAGCACGCCGAGCGATAAAAACCTTTTAAAGGCCATCCTATTGGAAAATGGATCCTGGATTCCAGCGCGTTCGGGTGGCTCCAAACAAATGCTTATATTGACGTGTAATAGATTTTTGAAAGGCGAGCGGCGCGACGGATTCCGCTTAAATTGACTAGCTCGAGCGTGTCTGACCTGCTTAAATGTGGTCCAGGAATAATTTAAAGTTCAATTTTTTTGGCACACTTTTAGATAATGAAAGTTTTAGAGTGGCTTTGGGTCTCAGATTGGGAACCACATTGTGCCTTAAGCACAGATGTCCATGTGGAAAAGAGGTAGACAGTTTTGGCATACACGGGCTTTCTTGCCATAGGAGCTCTGGTAGGCTTTTCCGCCATGGTTCTCTTAATGACACCATCAAAAGAGCTCTTGCCACCATCGACATTCCTGCTCTTCTCGAGCCTTCCGGGATATGTCGGGATGATGGCAAGAGACCAGACGGTCTGACGCTGGTTCCTTGGGAACGGGGACGGGCCCTAATGTAGGACGCAACATGCGATGATACGTAAGCCTCGTCCTATATCAGGGAAACGATGTCAAGACCTGGAGCTGCGGCGGAAATGGCCGAATCCGGCAAGCGGCGAAAGTATGCATCTCTCGTTGAGAGTTATATATTTGTGCCGTTTGCAGTTGAGACCCTAGGGCCATGGTGCCAAAGTGCAAAAATTTTTTTATCCGTTTTAACACCTCGGTTGATCGCCTCTTCGGGTGACAAGAGGGCTGGCTCCTTTTTCGCACAAAGAATCAGTTTAGCGATTCAACGCGGAAACGCTGCCAGCATTCTTGGGACCATTCCACGTGGGCATGACTTGTATAGTAGTAGCATGTAAGTAATTTAAGATAGATATAACTTGTAGATATTTGTTATAAATAAAATAAAAATAAAAAATTTGTTTTTTTTTTTAATTTGTAACAGCGTTACACATTATAATTTTATTATAGTGTTTAGCTATTAAAAGATCAAAAAACGCTATCTATTATCAATATAAATCTTGTTTTTTTATTCACGATGTGTCAATTCTTTATATATGTCAAAATCCTGTTTTGTTGTGTTCAACGTCAGGTTCTTATGAAAGAAAAAACATTGTAAGTTTAGCGGAACATTAGATTAATTTGAGAAAACACTTTTTTTACTTAAATAGGACAACGTCTGAAGCGCCAGCTAGTAACTATATTTGAATTCATGAGCTGTATATTAGAATAAACAGTATTCGGAGGCAAAATAAATGGTAGAGGTTGAACCAATTAGTATATAACTATGCTAGCTTGGGTGATGCATCGTTATGCGATTTTTTCGTGGAGTTTGATGTTGATTCTTTGGATGCGGGGCGATACGATTGTTCAGTTTATGACAGTAAACGTGTGTAGTGCTTGTGTATTGTGGTGGCGGTGGTGGAGGTTCGTGCGTGTGTTTTTTACAAATCCTGCATGTATTGGGTATGAGAACGGATAGTCCAATGTATATTTAGCATTATACATATTTTCAATTTTTGCTTCGCGCATTATAGCAAAATAATGCCATTATTACTTTTGTATTATCGATCTTCGCAAATTAACGCTTCATTCTGTAAACTATTTAAAATAACAGACTTTAAAAGATATTAAAATTCCAAATATAAACACTACTAATATTTACTTTACTAATCATCATCCTCCTGCCCTTATCCCACTCTAAGTGGGATCGGCACAACATGTTAAACATGTTGTCACATGATTTGGATACGTATTTTACTACCGGCCGCATCCTGACGTCAACTTACCTTAGTTGCCTTTTACGACACCTCGGTAAGAAGTAAAAGATCACCCGTCTATTCTATGCAGCCGGATACCACACGGCACATTTACCTTACTAATATGACGAGAGAAAAATAGACAAAAATATGGAGATCGATATATTTGATAATAAAAAGAAATCTGTACTTGTCACAGGTGCAGTTGGTGGTGATGGTGATGACAGCGATGATAAGGAAAAGGAAGAAGAAGCAGAACGCGAGCGGCAAGAGGCCATCCGTGAGGCTGAGGAGCGGCGCAAAGAGAAGCATCGCAAGATGGAGGAAGAACGCGAGAAGATGCGTCAGGAGATCAGGGATAAGGTCAGTATATAGTTAATATAAGTGTGCCGAGCAGGTTGCCTCGCAAACATCTTGGCATTTTTCTGCATTAAGTAGGTTATCAAAAGAGTATAATGCAATTTACGAATCTTAACGGCTTGTACGCACGGGCGTAAAAAAATACGTCGCGTTAAAACTCCGCAATAGACGTTATAAGAAGTTTCGTATGGTATATTCGTCTTAACGCCCTACGCCTAACGCCTAAAATGGAACACTGTTCGATAAAAATACGTCGCGTTAAAACTCCGCCATAGGCTTAATAAGAATTTTCGTATGGTATATTTGACTTAACGCCCTACGCCTAACGCCTATAATGGAACACTGCTCGATAAAAATACGTCGCGTTTTCAAAGCACTGTCGTGTGAATAGATGCCTCCTCATTTGTTTCATGTTGAAGTATTTTTAACACACGGTAAAATCTCTCGTGCGAACGAGGAGTAAGATGTCTATAGCGATACACTTATAAAACTTAAAAATAATAATGTAAAATTAAAAGAATAAGCTCCAGACTTTCGAGCCATAGTTTTTCATTTAGTTTAGTTAATTTTTATCCTTATAGTGATGTGTATGCTGTGGCATTTAATGCCTTTTGTGGCTGGTTGTTCTGCCACTGCCTAATTTTAGATTAACCTTTAATCCCGCAAATGTAATTGAATTTGATGGCAATAGGAGAATTTTTTTAAACAGTGAATTTTTTAATGATTGTTTTGTACACTGAACCACAGCAACGTGTAATGGACATTAGTCTAATATATATTGGTGAAAATAGTATAGTCATTAGTAAAAAAATCTACGAAAAATTATTTGGTACAATTTATTCTATTACGTAATATCGATGCAACATGCTTATTCAAATAATATCAAACAGATATAAGCCAGTCAGGCTTCAGAAACTCAAAACACCGGAAATGTCTTTCAAAGTCATAGAAGCAAATGTAAGGATGCTGTTGGAATCTCTTTTTAAATAACCAAAATTTTCACCACAGATAAGAAATGCGGCATCAATACTGCGAAAATGATAATGATACAAATTCAACGTATCCTTTTTTCAAGTTGATTTTGCTAAGTACTTTTGAGTCGCCAAATGTGTATTATATAAAGAATCTAAGACTAATTCGGAAGTTTGCTCCGACAGAGAAGAATTCTAATTCGAATTCTACATCTCTTGACTGGCCCGGCGGCGCAGTGGGCAGTGACCCTGTCTTCAGCTCCGCGGGTCACAGGTTCGACTCGCGCAGAATGCCAAAATTTTCTATAAATAATATTTGGTTCTTCGAGCCTGAATGTATAGTTATATTTAAGTATGTATTCAAACTTATATATGTAGTAAAACTACCAGTTGTCCGTCACCCATAACACAAGTATAAAGTTACTGAGAAATTTTGACATAGAAACGCTTGACGGAACCCTGGGATTATTTTCAGAATTTCTGAAGACTCAATTTAAAGTGGGTTAAATAAAATTTCAAAACCCAATATTTCATACAAACGGTTGTCTAAAAATTTTATATTTTATCTATGGTATATAATTAATTCCCGAATCGCCGCAGTGCTTCAGCTTTCATGCGTTTTTTTCGAAAAGCAAGTCCCCACATGTGGAACAGAGTTAAGCCTCTTCAGATGGGACGAGTTATGGCGTGAAACACGAGCACCCTTGACCCGTTTCGGTGGATTAATTGTCCGAAACACTCCGCCATCGGCAATGTGATTGCGAAATTTGTTTTTCATTGGACTTGTTTACCCATTTTGACTGTGAATTTCAAAAGAGTTGAAACGTTGAGTTTATTTATGTTCACTCACCTCTTGGTTAAGTGATAATTGGATTATAATATAACAAGCTAACCTTAACCTTAAGTACATTATAAATAAATAAAAAAAATTAACCAAAAAAAAGAAATGTCAGGGGTGGACAACCTGTATCACTTGGATTATGAAAAATATACAGTAGGTAGCCGATTTTCAGATCTACTGAATATGCATTCTAATTTCATAGAAACCGGTCAAGCCGTGTCGGTGAAGTATAGTAACTAGCATTATGACACGAGATTTTAAATATAGTCTTAAAAGTAAAAATGATAACACGATCTGGCCGCGTGTGCGTCTACTAACCGTACGAGTCGAGTTTTGTAACAACTGCCCTCGATGTGGCGAACTCCGTCTTTTATAAACAATTTTCGCTCCAAAAGCAAATCCCTTCCTTGTTATCAGTCACGTGATTAGTGAATAGTGTTGCCAATTTACATTCTTAACAGAAGTATAAATGCTCAAGTGTCTCTCTGCTACAGTTCGCGTGGACTGCAGTCTTATTTTTTGAGTAAACAGCTATACTTATATTAATTATGGTTAAAGTGGGTTACCTTAAAAGCTAGACTTTTATTTAGAACTTTTAGAGGGGAACAATTTTGTAATAAATGGTATGTCTATAACATTCACCGTTTATTTAGCGCACGTTCCTGAGATCAGCACGTTCAAACAGTCAATCAATCAATCAATGAATCAATCAATGAATCAATCAAACAAACAAACAAACGAACAAACGAACGAACAAACTCTTCAGCTTTATATATTAGTATAGATATAAAAATCGCCTGTTCATGCTCATCCTTAAAATTACTGAACCGATATTATCAAAAGCGCTTCACTTGACTTTTTATATGAGTTCGACCTTTAATAATATTAAAAAAGTAATTTCAAATTCCTCTTGCCCAGATTTAACATTTAGTTTTCAGGTAAAATAATCTAATGTCCCAGTTAATTTGAATGCAAAAAAATATTATTTCAAATATAATGTAAGTCAAGTTTAGTTAAAAATAACTACTACAGTTCTATTCGTATTTTCCACGTTAGCTTTTCTTTTTGTACAAAACGTTTTCTTTTATCTTTGTTCTTATTGTATAATGAGCACACTTTGCATATATTCAAAGTTTTATGAACCATAACAACTGGAAAAAATCTAAAATAACTGTCGTGAAGAGACGTTATTGTTAACTTGGGAGCTTTTTATTTTACAGTCTCTTTTAATCTATTTATTCCGAGTATCTTCGGGTCGTGACTTTATGCCGTGTGGTATCCAGCTGAGTAGAATAGACCACATTCATTTTCTTCCCAAGGGGTCGTACAATACGACTAAGGTACATTGACGTCAGGCAGGCGGCCGGTCGTAAAATACGTAGCTAAGTCATGTGACAACATGTTAGGAACATGTTGTGCCGATCCCACTTAGAGTGGGATAAGGGCCGGAGGATGATGATCTTCTGGTCGTGACTTTTCATTACTGATATTAACCTATTACTCCACCGAAACAGTAGTAGCCACTTAAGTTGTCGTAGGATTCTAAGTAAGGAGGTCACAGAATCTGTCAAAGCTTAAAAGTAAAGTAAAGTCACGGCCTGCTATAATCCCCACTGCTGAGAATCGGCCTCCTCTCTCCGTCGCTGGAAAGAAGCGTTCGAGCTAAGACCTACCACGCTGCTCCAATGCTTTGGAGGTTTGATTGGTAGGTTTCACATATCCCCAGAATTCTCTGGTGATATGCCGGTTTCCTCACGATGTTTTCCTTCACCGAAAAGCGTGTGATAAATTGCAGTTATCAATTAGACACTTAAGTTTTAATAGAAAAACTCATTGGTGCCTGCCCACGTTTGAACTCAGGACCACCTTGAAAGAGTCGCACGGTCTCACCGCTAGGCCATCACAGCACCCGCGCTTTTCTTTAAAGGGAAAATCGTGATGTAACCTGGATATTTAAGAGAATCCTTGGGATATGTGTAACCTACCTATTCGCGTTGGATCAGCGTGGTTAAAACGCCAAACCTTTTCTTAAAAAAAAAATCTTATTTTTTTCAAAATATTATTCTTATAACTAGTATTGGTAAAGGCAAGATTGAAGGATACTTAATTCATTTTTAATTTAATTATTTGTGTATAGAAACCAGCTATAGTCACGTCTTAGTCTCGTAAAGCATATCCCGTCGCGAAAACGCCGTATAAAGAACACATCGAAAGTAGCCGGGCTGACTGGATACAGTAGACCTGATTATGCTTTAACTATAATAGTTAAATCCGCGAATATATCATTAACATAATCCTGAATAGTATGATAAGCTCTTTGTGTCACCCTTCGTGTTAGTGTTTTCTCAAGATGAGTTGCGTAATTAAAACATTTAGTTACTATTAAATTAATATTACATTAAACATACAGATGAAAACCGTTTCATGTTATTATAATTAATTTTATACAATAATAATATTTATCATATAATAGTTACAATTTTTAACATTAATATTAAAAATTAAACATAAAATTGACTATAAGTTTATTTTATCACGCAAAAGGCTAGCCGCCTATATATACGACCTTTATAACGCAGTTGTAACTGCAATTTATTAGTTTATTTAAATCACAATTTAACAAAAAAAGTTTATATATAGCCGGCTATAAACCTTTGTTAGTTTTAGATTGCAGTCGCTTTATGAGCGTACATGGGATGTATCGAATAAATCGTGCCCAGAACTAGCGGTCCCTCGTTAGTCTTGCATTCAATTCTGTAAATGGATTTCCTGTCGAACTGTGATTTACATAACACGTCATCTACTATTAAACCACTATACCTTGGTTATACGAGTGATCACTTGCAATATCATGGTAATCCTTAATTACAAAACTTACTATCCATACACGTCCTTATTCTTAAATAACAAATCAAATAAAAAAACTTTTAAGAAAATTTAAATTTTTCTACTGCTCAAGCTTTATAGAATTAGGCGTTACGTTCCATAATACAATAGTAATAATAAAATTATTTTGTTATAATCCGCGATAAAGTAAATAGAAAATATATGTAACGCTCAATGTATAGTAGACTATCCATTCACACATGAACAAACCTACACCACTGCTACCACAATACACAAGCACTACACACGTTCACTATCACAAAATCAACAATCGCAAAAAAGTGGAGTCTTGGAATCTATTTCCTGATAATGCTTCGGTTGCGGGGTGAAATGAAAAACTTATTAATATTAAAATTTTTAAAGATAACATATTATACCCTATAAAAAAGTTATAATAATATTTTTTTAGTAGAATAATGAGGTATTTACAAAGATATTTGGAGGCAGCAATATCAGGCATTATTAAATCAGTTACTATAAGTATTTCATGCTCAATAGATTAAACTAGACGATAAGAATGCGTGGATATAGCTTCTCTTCAACCCTGTACAAGACATTTATAACTATATGTAACTAGTGATAAGAATTATTGTTGGAAAAGAGCAACCGCCGAGTTTCTGGCTGGTTCTTCTCGGTAGGAACAGCTTTCCGAACCAGCAGTAGATGTTAAAGATTCAAAAGCACTTGTTTACAAGTTTACTTGAATAAAGAATATTTTGAATTTGAATTTGAATTGAATATAAACATATTGAATACCATATAATATAAATAAATACATGGAACGATCTTACAAGCGTAGATCTTAGAATTTATCCCAAGATTAAAACCAACGCGTGCCAGAATATAAAAGAACGAGCAAACAAATTGGACAAAGCATGGCCAGGTCTAATAGGCTTGTTATAAACAAAAATATATATTATTTCAAATACAAATAAATTCTAGTATGTTCGGGAAACTGACGAGAAAACTATCAGTGAAGTAATCATAATAAATATTAGGTCCTTACATATGAAATTGGCGTTTTCTATGGGAGGAACATAAAGTCGTTTTTTTTTTTTAATGAAATATATTTAATTAATCAAAGTATGTACCATTGCTATGTATGCACTTTTGCCATCTCATAGGTTCATTGATCCCCTTACTAAAAAAACCATTCGGGCGGGAATCAATAAAATCTTTGAAGGCGGTTTGGACTGCCCCATCGGAGTTGAATTTTTTTCCTTGCAAGTAGTTATCCAAATTGCGAAAAAAATGGTAATCTGTTGGAGCAAGGGCCGGAGAGTACGGTGGATGTCTAAGACATTCTAATTGAAGCTCCTCTGATTTGGTAGCCGTCTGTTGTGCAGTGTGTGGTCTAGCGTTGTCCTGAAGCAGCAGTGGCCTAGAGCGATTGACCAGCCTCGGTTGTTTAGCAGCTAGCTTTTCCATCATGGTTTGCAGTTGCTGACAATAGATATCTGCCGTAATCGTCTGGCCAGATTTAAGAAAGCTGTAGTGAACGACACCGGCACTAGTCCACCAAACACTTACAAGCAACTTTTTTTTAGTCAATTTTCGCTTAGGGCTTATGGCTGGTTCGCCAGGGTTCAGCCATTGCGATGAGCGCTTCCGATTATCGTAGAGGATCAACTTTTCATCACAAATGTAATGATTCGATTTAAAATTCCTTCATTATTGTGCCGGTTGAGTAACGTAACATAGCAGTCGACGCGCGTTGTCGGTTTGCTTCACTCAATTCATGAGGTACCCACCTTTCAAGCTTTTTCACCTTCCCAATTTGCTTCAAGTGGATTAGAATAGTTTTATCACTAACACCGGAGCCTGCAACTAACTCGGACGTGGTTTGCGATGGATCCGCTTCCACAATAGCCTTCAATTCTTCATTATCAACTTTGGTCTCCGGCCGTCCACGAGGCTCGTTCTGCAGGTCGAAATTTCCAGAACGAAAACGTTGGAACCAAAAACGCACTGTGTTTTCTTTTGCGACACCGTCACCATACACATCATTAATCCTTCGAGCCGTTTCTGCAGCACTGGTGCCACGGTGGAACTCATACTCGTAAATAACGCGATATTTCATGTTTTCCATTTTGTAAACAGAGTGGCACAAAGAAAAAAACAAATGAATAAGGGGGTTTGAAACACAAATGCATGAGTAAATAGCTGTATGAATTTGAATTTGGAATTCCTAACCATAAAGGTAATATTTGAGATCAAAGTGGCCAGTACGACAAAACGCCAATTTCATATGTAAGGACCTAATACTATTAAAGTGGAAACAATAGTGTACAGTGATCCATTGAACAGGAAATTATACTAACAACGATATTTAAAGCTAATTTCGCATAAAAATCAAACACAACCTTAATCTCCTTATGCAATTCAAATTCAAAATATTGTTTATTCAAGTAAACTTGTTAACAAGTGCTTTTGAGTCATCAACATCTCTCATCATCAACTGCTGGTTCGGAAAGCTGTTCCTACCGAGAAGTGCCAGCAAGAAACTCGGCGGTTGCTCTTTCCAAAGAATAATTCTTATTACTAGTTACATATAGTTATTAATGTCCTGTACAGGGTCGAAGAGTAGCTATATCCACGCCTTCTTATCGTCTAAGTAATCTTCAATAGTTGCTTATTGATTGCTCAACTGTACCACAAATGAAGAGCTGTGATAGCCCAGCGGCGAGACCGTGCGACTCTTTCGAGGGGAACACGAGTTCAAACCCGGGCAGCCACCAATGAGTTTTTTTATTAAAACTCATGTGTCTGATTGATAATTGCAATTTATCACACGCTTTTCGGTGAAGGAAAACATCGTGAGGAAACCTGCATATCTCTAGAGAATTCTGGAGATATGTGTAACCTACCAATCCGCATTGGAGCACCGTGTTAGGTCTTAGCTCCAACCCTTCACTCCAGAAACGGAGAGAGGAGGCCTATTCCCAGCAGTGGGATTGTAACAGGCCGCTACTTTTACTTTACTACAAATGCTTGCAAATACGGTGACTACAAAAGAAGTTCAAATTAAAGCAATCCGACTTTAATTAGTCTGAAATGGTACTGCTCTTTAGTACAGCTACAAAGCTTTCATATTTTCTAGTTTTCCACCTGAAAATAGAGCACATAGGTAAAGGCTAAGCAAAGAACTACTTTGTGTACTGCTCTGTAATTTCTTACGTAATACGCTCTCGTCGCCATTTTATGGTCGGGTAATTTGCGTCAATATGGCGGCCTTTATTTTTTTATATCACTTACGCACAGGGAATTGTTTTGCTATTGATGTACTTAAAACTTATTATTAAAATCATTATTGAATTATAAATACGCGTAAAATATTTAAAACAGAATAAATTCATATTATTCTTTATTAAAGTTGCCTTTTACAAGCACTTTTGAACCGTGAATGAGAAATGAAATGATTGGATGAAACATATTTTCAATTCAATCGTAAATTATAATTCTTTACTCTTTTGTATAAGCCGTTAAACATTAAATATAAAGACTAAATCTAGATCAGAAGTGAGTTAAAATATATTTTTGATTCCATTGCCAGGATCGACATCTCACGTAATCAAATAAAATAATTAAAAAAAACTAAATTGTCCATTCCGATTCTATTTGAATGACAGGACAGACTATTAACAGGATGTTTCTAAAAAGTTAGTTTCAGATCATACATGTTAGATCTCTGATTTTTTTTTATTATTGTTATTTTTAGAATTTTCACAAACAAAACTAATACTTTGCATCTATCAAATATATTGTGATAAAACAGTTAATGGACATTTTTATTAAAAAATATTGAAATTGTTACGTAAAAGTATAAATGGTATAATAGGTTACAATTTTCTGAACCCCAAGTACAATGCGTCTCTTCCGCCCACCCTGTATAAACCCCCTCCCCCACAAACCAAAAGAACTTTACCGAGGGTTAATTAAAAAATAAGCTGGATTACTTCGAGCTTATTTTGTAGAGACGGATTGATCAAGACAGTCGATTTTAAGAGGCAATATGTTTGTCAAGACTAGACTGTGTTTCGGATTTCTTAATAATTGATTCAGTTTTTAAATTAATATATATCCATATTATATATAATAATATATATAATATATCCTTCCATTGTGTGGTATCCGGCTGAGTAGGATAGACTACCCTCATTTCTTACCGAGGTATCGTAAAAAGCGACTTAGGTAAGTTGATGTCAGGCAGGCGGCTGGTCGTAAAATAACTAGCCAAAACATGTTACATATGTTTAAAACATGTTGTGCCGACCCCACTTAGAGTGGCATAAGGGCAGGAAAAAAAATTATACATATAGGAGTATAAATATAGGACAATTGCACTCTCGGTCGTCCCGTCCCCAACTAACTTAATACTTGTGTTATGGGTGACAGATAACTGGTATACTTATACGTACAAGTTGTAGCCTATATGTTATTCGAATGTATAACCTATATAACTGTTAAATTTCATCCAAATCAGTCCAATAGTTTTTTCGTGAAAGAGTAACAAACATCCATCCATACTTACAGACTTTCGCATTTATAATTTTAGTAGGATATTAGTAGGATATAATGTTAGCCTTCGGCGGTAATGAAACCCGCATCCTGTTGAGCTAACGGCAGGGTTACTGCGAACTGCGCCGAAGGGATAGTCAAAACTACTATATACTGCAAGCTGTGATATCTTGAGTCCGCGTGAGTCTCTGCGAGAGAAGTTTAAGGAAACAGGTATTCTTACGTTAGCTTCACAGTATATTTTTAGCAATTTGATTTTTGTGCATAAAAATATACATAATTATAAAAAGATTGGCGATGTATATAATAGACAAAGTAGGAACCGACATAAGCTTGCGGCTCCTGCTTTGCGCCTTGTAAGAGTACGTAAGTCGTTTGTGGGTTTGGGTATAAGATTCTATAACAAAATTCCACGATCAATTTTAACTTTGCCATTACAGCAATTTAAAAATACTGTTAAAAAGAGGCTGATACAGAAAGCCTATTATCTGGGGAGGCTTACATTGATGATAAGAATGCGTGGATATAGCTGCTCTTTGGCCTTGTGCAGGATAGCTATGACAAAATGTAATTAGTATTAAGAATCTTCTTTTTTAAAAGAGCTCCACCGAGTTTCTTGCTGGCTCTTCTCGGTAGGACGGCTTTCCGAACCAGCAATAGAGTCGACGATTCAAAAGCACTTGTTTACAAGTTTATTTGAATAAAGAATATTTTGAATTTGAATATCCCAGCGGTGAGACCGTGCGACTTTTTCGAGGGGAACACAAATTCAAACCCGGGCTGGCACCAATGAGTTTTTCTATTAAAACTCATGTGTCTAATTGGTTATTTGCAATTTATCACACGCTTTTCGGTGAAGAAAAACATCGTGAGGAAACCTGCATATCTCTAGAGAATTCTGGAGATATGTGTAACCTACCAATCCGCATTGGAGCAGCGTTGTAGGTTTTAGCTCCAACCCTTCTCTCCAGAAACGGAGAGAGGGGGCCTATTCCCAGCAGTGGGATTGTAACAGGCCACTACTACTTTATACTGTATAAAACTTCAATTATTGTATATTAGTATTAAAGTGACCTAATTCAAAAAAATTGTTTTGCGGCAAATTGCAATAAAGTGTAGCGTAGCGCCTATAAAATTCGCGAGTGGTAAAGAGAACCGTAAGTTGGAAAAGCGATGACACGTAGCAGGGTCTTCTCGTTTACTCCCCGGGTGGGGGTAAACGGGGTGCGGGCCTCGAGGAATTCCTCTCTACCCGGGCATCTCCTCGCGGGCACTTAAGCCCGGTATGTGTTCCGGCCGTAGGCCGAGGTCACCTAGGTGACCCAAAGGTGTCGGTATTTGGGCCGTAAGCCCAGGTCACCTAGGTGACCTAATGGATGTCTTGTTCGGTGGGGAGGTCTGGGAATGGTAGCTCCCAGACCTCGGGGTCAATTTCGGTGGTGTCTCGTCCGGTGGTGTCTCGATCAGGTAGGTGTGTCATGTCCGGTGTATTCGCCCTTTCGCCCGTCGCGTCGTCCTCTTCGTCGCCGTCGTCATCCGCATCGGGCCGCGGAGACGGTGATCGCAGGAGCTCGCGAGGCAGGGAACGTCCATCGGGTGGTCGCGCATGGAGTGGCGCGATGCCATGGAGGTGTACGTGCGCGCTATTGTCCGCACGCGCGAACATCCGGCGCGCTAGGCGACGGACATACTCCTCCACGGTCGGCGTTCTGGTGTCCCGATGCACGACGTCGTTCCGCACATACCTCGGGGCTCCTACGATCAGTCGCAGGCAGCGGTTCTGCTGGACTTGAAGTCTTCGCCTCTGGTACGCCGAACATAGCGCGTACCAGGCGGGTGCCGCATACGTCAAGCGCGAGCGGACGTAGGCACCATAGACTCGCAGTTTGGTGTTGACAGGTAAATGGGATGTGAACAGCGTGTGGAGCTGGGACCTGGCAGCAGCAGCTTGGCCCAAGGCACGATTGACCATGGGGACCATGCGCAGGCTGCGGTCCAACTCACACCCCAAAAACCTCACTGTGGTCTTCCACTCTACGTCCTGGCCTCGAAGAGTCAGCTGACGTAGCGGCTTGGAGCGGCTGGTGAGCAGAGCGGCCGTCTTTCGATGTCTTAGCGATGACACGCTAGCTTATTTAACAGTTTGCAGCGTGATGTCATAGATGGCATCGAAGTAATTACAATGTATTTTAACGCAATTAAACCTAATTTCGAAATAACTCGCTTTAATACTAAGAGTGCAATATTGCGAATTAACGCCTATTTCTATTAAAAAAACCACATTAATCCACTAGGCTGGATTGAAGCTGAATTGAGGCTTTAATCTATACAATATAACAATATAGACAGATCCATGGTGTACAATCAGACTTGAGTTAATTAAACTAATCCAACAACACGTAACTGTGTGTATTTCAATCAGGTTACACTGTTTGTACAGTAACTATAGTAACTGCATATCCATGATCACTGCACTATGCATCATAAGATACTTTACGTACCTTTATTTCAAATTAAATATTCTTGCTTTATTAAGTAGTCTTGTTCAAATACTTGTGAATCGTCAAATATTATTTTAAATAAGTTAAATATAAAAGATTTTAATAAATAAACGCTTTTAACGAAATTCTGTGTCCCTATTGTTAACCGTTGAGGAGTTTCGTCCTCTGGAACCAATCCTGGCAGCAGCATCATGCTTATCATAAACATGCATTGTCATAGGGACTGAGCCAGTATGTAAAATTTCATCTCAATCGGACACCGGTATGTTGGTCAAATTTAACTTGCTATATTCCACCTTCACATACAAACACGGCTTGTTAAAAAAAAGCTTTAAAAAATGTCATTAATGATTCAGAAGTTCAGACCCAGTAAGAAACTTTGCGACTACTCTTTTTAGTAAACCAAGTTATTGAAAGAAAATGTTTTGAAACCATTTTGCTATAGTAGTTGGACATATGGTATCGCGAACTTTTTTGTAGATATTAATACGTTCTATAATACTGTAGAACATTTTTTTGTTCTATAATCAATAGCGCACGCGATGAAAGATTTTTACGACTAAATTTTTCACACATTATTACAATTTTATTAGGGATGCCTATTTTTTTTTTGAAAATGTCATATCGCCTATGTTGCTCAGTGAAGAAATAGCTTTCCAATGGTGAAAGAATCTTTGAAATCGGTTCATTAGTTTTTCCGTGAAAACATTACAAACATACAAATCTTTCCCCATTATAATATTAGTATAGATAATTGCGATGCCCACGATTAAAAGCTGGAATAAAACTTGTCTACCCGTTAAGCAACGGAATTTTGCATTAAATTTGTCCTTATTTTTACCCTATATACGTTCACTTCTATTTGAACTTGTGGAGCTTAAAACCAGCGGCTTCCTGCGACCTTTTTGAAATTTTCGCACGTACTAAAATGTCTACCAACGTTATACATAGTTAAAGTTACATAGGTCAGGCAACTACTAGTTTTATAATCAATTTATTAGCGAGTCGTCGTCCGTAACTCGAAACGTGCCAACTATGAAATTACCGGAGCCTTTGACTTTGAATTTGAGCGTAAATTTTATTAGAAAGCGTTTGAAGCTCTCGTGCCGGTTAATAGCCCATTAGGGGGCCCCTCTTACGCAGCTGGAACTTTTAAGGCAGTAGGGGAATGCTGGACGGAATTTTGAAATACTATTTATAAAATGGATCATACAGAATTTGAAATTTGATGTTTTAGTAAAAATAGTAAAGTAACTGCCTATTACTAACCAACTGCAAAAAAAGTAAAAAGTAAAGTACCGGCCTGTGACAATCCCACTGCTGGGAATAGGCCTCCTCTCTCCGTTTCTGGAGAGAAGGGTTGGAGCTAAAACCTACCACGCTGCTCCAATGCGGATTGGTAGGTTACACATATCTCCAGAATTCTCTAGAGATATGCAGGTTTTCTCACGATGTTTTCCTTCACCGCAAAGCGTGTGATAAATTCAAATTATCAATTAGACACATGAGTTTTAATAGAAAAACTCATTAGTGCCTGCCCTGGTTTGAACTCGTGTTCCCCTCGTAAGAGTCGCACGGTATCACCGCTGGGCTATCACAGCTCCAAAAGTAATAATAAAATAATCCCACTGCAAAAGTAATAATAAAATTCGTTTGCTATAATCCGCGATAAAGTAAATAGACAATATATGTGATGTATAGTGGACTATCCGTTTTTTTTTCATACCGGATACATGCAGGATTCGTAAAAACACATGCACAGACCGCTACAACAATACACAAGCACTACACACGTTCACTATCACAAACTCAACAATCGTTTCGCCCCGCAACCGAAGCATCATCAGGAGATAGACTCCACGACAAAATCGCAAAGCGAAGCATTATCCAAGCAAACATGGTTATAGTAATCAGTTCAACCCCCCCCCCATTTATTTTATTTTGCCTCCGAACACGTTTAAAAAGCATATTTTTTTTAATTTCAAGAAAATTTTTCACGTTCAGCTTGAAAAATTTATCTGATCATTAATAAGTATGCCATTGTTATGCTTTATGATTTCAAGCTGTTCTAAAATATTTAATCTCAAGCTTTTTTTTCACAACATCATCAGGAGTTAGACTCTACGACAAAATGGCAAAGCGAAGCATTATCCAAACAAGCATCGTTATATAGTAATCGGTTCAACCCCACTATATATTTTATTTGGCCTCCAAACACGTGTAACAAGCTTGAACTTGAAACATTTATTTGATCATTAATGAGGGTGTCATTGTTATACTTTATGATCTCAAGTTGTTCTAAAATGTTTAATCGCAAGCTTTTGTCAAAAGTGTGCAGGATTTCGAAACAATGGTCATTAGGAACTCTATGACCGCTTTCTAACAGCTGTTTAGCAAAATGTACATTTTGAGGCTTATTATTCTTGAGAGCGGTCATATATTCTTTAAAACGGGTTTCAAAATTACGACTAGTCTGACCCACATATGTATCAATGCATTCAGGACATTTGACAATTTATTTTGTATACATCACACTTTATCGGGTTTTGTAATTTATCTTTATTATTGCATAATATATTTTTAAAGAGTTTAATTACTTACCTAACTATTACTTTTAAAACCTGATTTTATATTTGACTTTGTTTTAAATATAGCTAAATCGTTCTAACCCACTGGGAAGCATAGGAAAGGAGAAGGTCCTATTAGCAGAAAAAGATCGTAGCTTATTCTCAATACAGATATTCTAATACAGATTGTTAGTATATCCATACCCCCCAAGAATTAGAGATATGGAGATTTCCTCATGTTTTCTTTCAACGAAAAGTGTGTAATAACTTGCAATTATCAATTACACAGTTTTTAAAGGAAAACTCATTAATGCCGGAGATGAAAACCCGTCATCTCCTCGAAAGAGTCGGTCTAATCGCCCGGCCATAGCTATTAGTCTGTCTTTTAGTTTGGCTGGAAGAATATTGATGAAATTTTGATACACTTGCACTCCCCATGCCAAAGCTTTAGAAAGTTCAAAGATGTTCGTTTTTGGGCTTTGGTATACGTTTTTATAATAAAATTCCACAATCTGTTTTGTACAAAAAGGAAATTATCAATAATGATATTATACTGAAACCAGCTACGCAAAAAAAAAGGAAATTTGAATATTTCGGCCATATTATGAGAAATCCCAAATATGAATTGCTCATCTGATCGTTCAGGGAAGGCGAAGTGTAGGACGAAGGAGAACATCCTAGCTAAAAAACCTTCGCCAATGGTTTGGCAAAAGCACCCGTTCTTTATTTCGAGTCACGGCATCAAAGATTCAGATTGCCTTAATGATCGCCGAACTTCGCAAGAAGATACACTCTAAGAAGAAGAAGCTACGCACTTGATTCAATTATATTCTTTTTATTTTGAATAATTGTATATTATTTAAATTATTTTTTAAAAGAGTGACCGCCGCGTTTCCTACTGTTAAGATTCGGTAAGAGCACCTTTCCTAAACAAGAATTTAAAGTTCAATGCATTTACAGCTTATACTGGGCCGAAAATGTCCTGTTTTATTCGGGAAAAGGACAAAACGTAGTGTGTTTTTGACGGTATTTTAGCATTCGCGTCGACACGAATCGATCGCGGGGACAGCATGTTTTCAATAAAGAAAATTTAATTTAACATTACGTTTTTCCTCTCATATTGTTGAATGTAGAGCATCAAACGGAAACGGGGCCAATGGAATTAATAAGCTCACGAACACCCTCGCGGAAGGCGCGAATTGTGTTCGAGCGTGCTTTATTGGTTTTACATATGTAAAACTGTGTATGGCCCCCAATTGAATACCAAATGTTTTGAGGCTAGTCTAAGGCTCTATTCTACCCACCTAACTGAATTGTAGGGAAACATTTCACTAAATTAATGACATGTTAAGTAAAAATACAAACTACAGTAAAGGAACGCCGTTTTATTTCACTTCTAAACTTAGGCAATATTTCTGCGTTCTATCACTATTATTTTTACTTGCTCAGCCGTGTCGTAAAAGAAAGTAAAGTAACGGCCTGTTAATATCCCACTACTGGGAATAGGCCTCCTGTCTCTTTATGGAGAGAAGGATTGGAGCTAAGACCTACCACGCTACTCCATTGCGGATTGTTAGGTTACACATATCCCTAGATTTCTCAAGAGATCAATAAGACAATAAGTTTTAATAGAAAACTCATTGGTGCCTACCCGGGTTTGAACCCATGTTCGTCTCAAAAGAGTCATACGGTCTCACCACTGGGCTATCACACCTTACAGCCGTGTCGTACAATAATATGTTTTAATTAATTTTACATAATCTATATAAACTTCTAGTTGTAAATATAATATAAAAGAGGTTACATTACATTATTATTATTAAATTCTTGACTAGACAGTTCCACTTACTTATCCGTTGGCCCAGGAAACTTCAATAGCGCCAAATTTTATCAATATCGCTCCAGCGACTTATCCATAAAAACTTAAAAGACGGACAGACAGTACGGATTCACCCAAGTATGCAGTATATTAAGAAACTAATGAAAAAAAATTGGGGGAAAGAAAGTCTATAAAATCCCACCCTATACTCCTTTAAAAGGATATTTATTGGCCCAGTCTATTACTTCATAACCCTCTATCCCGAAAGTAACTGGAATTCTGACTTTTATGAGTATTACTTTAACGGCGGAAATCGTATGATAAAGTAGCAGTATTCTAAGATTATAATATCTGACCCCTATTAATAAATTCCTACCCCAAACTTCGCTAAAAGGTTATTTATTATATCGGACTATAATTTCCAAATAAGTACGGGCGATCACGCATTACATATTTCACGGTATTATAGTATTTATGTTAAACCAGTTAAAGCCGATAACCGAAGGCGGTATTATTGTTACTTGTAACATTTTATTGCTCAGAACGTTGCTGAATTTGGTTATAAATGTAAAGGGGTTACAGTTACACAGGTGTTATACGAATCGCAAATTTATATGTAAAAAAAATTTAGTAAAACCTTTTTTAGAATGGTGCTATTTTAAATTCAAATTCAGCACTTTTGAATCGTCGTATTGTAATGAAGCTACAACTTGTTCGGAAAGTTGCTCTTACCGAGAAGAACCAGCTAGAAACTCACGGGCACTCTTTTCAAAAGTAATCATTTAAACAATATATAAACATTTTAAAAAAGCTTACGTTATCCGGTGCGTAGCTGGTTGCAACTTAAATCGAAGCTTTCTTATCAACATAGTCTTCAATAGCTTTATGAATAAATATCTTTTTAATTGCTTTATTGTACTCGTGATAAGGCAAGTCCAATACAGATTGTGGAATTTTATTATAAAAACGTATATCGACACCCATAAATGATTTTCGAACTTTCGTAAGGCGTAAAAGCTAATACAGAAAGCCTACTATACTATTGAGGATTACTTAGACGATAAGAATAAATGGATGTAGCTACGACCCTGTACAAGACATAATAACAATATGTAACTAATAATAAGAATTATTCTTTGAAAAGAGCAACTGTCGAATTGCTTGCTGGTTCTTCTCGGTAGGAACAGCTTTCCGAACCAACAGTAGATGTTGACGATTCAAAAGCACTTATTTACAAGTTTACTTGAATAAAGAATAAGTTGAATTTGTATTATTAATCTATGTAGGTGCCTGGTCTGTCTATTAATAATATGAAGTAATTACAAATAGCGCTTGTATTTGTGATGCATGATTATAAAATTAATGATATATGTGTAACCTTTCAGTGCAGCGTGGTAGCTATGCTCTTTGTTCTTCAAATATTATAGATACCTTTACCCAGGGGTGAAAAAACTAAGTTCAGCAAGTCAGCAGTGCCATTAAAAGGATCTTTATTAATAAAGATCATTTGGTAATTAATTGGATCCTCTCGAGGATCGCCCCACAATTAAAAGTTATCAATGGTGAAACTTTTACAACTTTGGGGCGCTGGCATTGAGGCGAAAACTTCTTTAAATACTTTTGATGAGGCCATGGTGACATGGAAATTAGAAAAAATATATTTTCGAAATAACGTTGACTGGGTCGTTGGCGCAGTTGGCAATGACCCTGCCTTCAGCTCCGCGGGTCGCGGGTTTGATTCCCGCCGACGGCCTACATATTCTATAAACAATTTATTGGTTCTTCGAGCCTTGTTGTATATTTGTATTATATTTTGCATTTAAAAATATATATGTATATATTTACCAGTTGTCCGTCGCCTATAACACAAGTATTAAGTTACTTTGGAACGGAAGACCAGGTGTTTAAGTGTCCCATAAAAATAAAAAAGTTATCACCATACAGAATATCCAAAACTGTCTCCTTTAGTCAACCTGGTTCTCTCGAAGAGATCGCTATTTACCCTTAAAATTGTATTTTATCAGTGCCAGATTTCATCTTTATTGTCCAACGGACTAGCTATCAAAGCATAACAAAGATACCGACACACTTTCGCATTTATAATATTAGTGCTAAAATTTTGTAGGATTGAAAAGACAAATGTGAATGCCGTGTGGTGTACTGTATGGTATACTTAGCCGGCTGAGTAGAATAGACCACCCTCATTTCTTACCGAGGTGTCGTAAAAGGTGACTAAGGTAAGTGCCGTGTGGTGCATTATTTATTGCCGCGTACTATATGTCTTTCTGTCATTTATACCACAGCTAATCAGTAAGGGGGTCGTAAAATACGATTAAGGTAAGGCCAGTCGTAAAATATGTAGCTGAATCAAATGATTGTCAAATGACAACAAATTTTTAACATGTTGTGCCGACCCCACTTAGAATGAGATAAGGACAGGGGGATGATGATGATGATGAAGAGACCAAAGTGGAAAACAGCGGACGTTTATTTCTCTTAGGTAGATGAATCCTTTACTGAAATATATATTCTTGCGACTTCATAGCCAATCGACGGTTAAATATTTGAAGAACTCGGTACGAAACTCTTCAATCGAAGCTCCATCAACCGAACAAACACCGTTAAAGGACAAACACTTGTGAAAACCTTTTTCTAAACGATGGTTCAATTGTTAAATGTCGGGTAAATAAAGATTTAAGCCAGCGTCAGGATTGCGCATTGGAAAAATATCTTATGGTACTATTAACTTTATACCAATATATTTGTACGGAAATAGTACTCTAAATGTGAAAGTCTGTCTGTAAAATTATATATATTTGTTATGTTGTTAAAATTTTGTATCACACAAAAGAGCCATACGTTTAAAATTTAAGTACGCGTGATTCAAAAGTGATAATAAAATTATTTCGCTGTAATCTGCGATAAAGTAAATAAGAAATATATAGCTAAATGTAGAGTGGACTATTCGTTTTCATACCCGATACATGCGGGATTCGTTAGAATACATGCACAAACCTCCACCACAATACACAAGCACTACACTCGTTCACTGTCACAAACTCAACAATCGTTTCGCATCCGCAACGGAAGCATCATCAGGAGATAGACTTGCTAGGAGATAGAGTGGTTCCTAGTTAATTTATCGTGGATTATAGCAAAATATTTTCGTATTATGGATCTCCGGAAAATAACGCTTAATTCTATAAATTACGCGTGATTCCCTAGAAGTTATTAAAGTTCTGTAATTTGCAGCAGATGTAAGGATACCTATTTCTAATGAAATATCCTTACATTTGCTTCGTAGTACATTTTTAATAATTTAATGTTTTGCGCATATTATAAAAAAAATTGCCATTTATATAATAGACAAAGTAGGAACCAACTTATGCTTGTGATTCCTGCATTGCGCCTTGCAAAAGTACGTATAGTACCCGGCAATAAATAATGCACATCGAGAACTTAGAACGAAACAGCCGGCCAATTCGGTTTCGTAGAGCGCTGTTACTGTCACACACGGGTTCGTCAGTCTGTGCGACAGAGACAATGCTCTATGAAGCAGAATCTAGCCGATTTCTCTCTCTGAGCCACGATGTGCATTATTTATTGCCGCGTACTATAAGTCGTTTGTGGGTTTGAGTCCATCCAGCAGCATAAAAACATTGTTGAAAAGAAGCTGATACAGAAAGTCTACTATAATGTTAAAGATTACTTAGATGATAAGAATGTGTGGATATAGATACTCTACGACTGTTTCTAGACAGTTATTATTAGCTGTAACTAGTTGTAGAAATAATATTTTGAACAGAGCAGACGTCTAGTTTCTTCTATTTTTGGATTAGCAGTAGATTTGACAAAATAAACTTGTTTATAAAATTATTTGAATAAACAACATTTTGAATTTGAATTCGAATATAATCCGTGAAGTCGTATTGAATTCTGATTTTTATTTCGCGTACGTGAACTCCCTTCAATACACGTAAACATCGCGTGTCTTACCTTCGACATAAGTAGGCCGCCATTAAAGACACAAGCACTTTTCTGTATATATTTAGACCTAATTTGAATTGTTAACTATTGTTCCGCATGTAGGTTTTCTACTGTTCGATATTTTATATTACGTTTCTCTGTTTAGATTGGATTTTTTCATTACAAAGCCTTATCTTAGTCTTTAAAATATATTTTAATGTCATTTATTGTCTTATAATTATATGTGACATATAGAATTAATTACATATATCTACAGAAAAATTTAAATAAGTGTAAGAAATATGCTTATACGTAAAGCATATTACACAATTGAAGTTTATTATTATGATGATGTAAATATACGGATTTGAAAAATCCTTTCAGCTTCAAACAAAACTGCGGTTCAATAATGTAAATTTAAAATGTTTAAAATATTGATTAAGTAAAAGTAAAGTAGCGGCCTGTTACTATCCCACTGCTAGGAATAGGCGTCCTCTCTCCGTTTCTGGAGAGAAGGGTTGGAGCTAAGACCTACCACGCTGCTCCAATGTGGATTGGTAGGTTGCACATATCTCCAGAATTCTCTAGAGATATGCAGGTTTCCTCACGATGTTTTCCATCACCGAAATGCGTGTGATTAATTGCAATTATCAATTAGACACATGAGTTTTAATGGAAAAACTCATTGGTGCCTGCCCGGGTTTGAACTCGTGTTCCCCTCGAAAGAGTCGCACGGTCTCACCGCTGGGCTATCACAGCTGTAAATATTGATTAATATTAACTTATTACTAATTTTGTTGAATTAACGAGTAAATATAATCATTGCGACGATATATTACGCTTATCACGGGAAAACAGGTGAGTAAATGTCAACATGGCCGCCGTACTGATATCGTTTCCACGTTAAATAATAACAGGAATAATTAATATTATATCATTTGTTTAAGCCTCAAATGTAGTTACATAAAATGTTACCAAAAACTGCAAAGGCTTTGTGGAAATTGTTTTCTCATTTCATACAGTTCACGAAATCAAATACAATGTTTTAAATAATTTATAGAATTAGGCGTTACTTTGCGGAGATCCATAATACAAAAGTAATAATAAAATTATTTTGCTATAATCCGCGATACAGTAAATAGACAATATATATAGTGTTAAATGTATAGTGGACTATCCCTTTTTCATACCCGATACATGCAAGATTCGTAAAAACACATACACAAACCTCCACCACTGCCACCACAATACACAAGCACTACACACTTTCACTATCACAAACTCAACAATCGTTTCGCCCCGCAACCGAAGCATCATCAGAAGATAGACTCCACGACAAAATCGCAAAGCGTAGCATTATCCGAACAAGCATTGTTATATAGTACTTGGTTCATCCCCACCCTTTATTTCCCCTCTGAACACGTGCAACAAGCTTGAACTAGAAACATTTATCTGCTTGTTAATTAGGGTGCCATTGTTATGCTCCTCTATTGTCATGCTAGGTTGCGGGGCGAAAGGATTGTTGAGTTTGTGATAGTGAAAGTGTGTAGTGCTTGTGTATTGTGGTGGCAGTGGTGGAGGTTTGCGCTACAATCATGTTTTTACGAATCCTGTATGTATCGGATATGAAAAAACGGATAGTCCACTATACATTTAACACTATATATATTTTCTATTTACTGTATCGCGGATTATAGCAAAATATTTTTATTATTACTTTTGCAAATACAATGTTTCAATTTATACAATAAGTATTGATGAAATTTTGCTATAATCCACGTTTTTCTCTATCCACCCAGTCAACCCTTTTTTCCGATCTCCTTTGTTACGATATCTGCTCTTATTTTTCCCTCATTTATCCAAAAACCCCTATTTCCTTTTTTATTATATCAAACCTTACACATGAGCTTCCAATTTAAATTACACACTTATTTATTTTTTTCATACATTTTATTTGCCATTCTAATATTTTGAAATTATTTTAATTATGCCCCAGGGATGCCGTTTGGTATCCGGCTGAGTAGAATAGTTCACTCTCATTTCTTACCGAGGTGTCGTAAAAGGCGACTTAAGTAAGTTGACATCAGGCAGGCGGCCGGTCGTAAAATAACTAGTCAAATTATGTGACAATATGTTTTTAACATGTTGTACCGACCCCGCTTAGAGTGGTATAAGAGCAGGAGCATGATTTTTAATTATGCCCAAATTTTATATATTTTTATGCTAGAAATTAAGTGACCAAACGATTTATATATATTAATGTGAAAAGATATGTATGCACGTACTAGAGGGAGGCCTGAAAAGAGTTGGTTTTATTGTGTGAAGTATGACATACATATAAAATTGAACTGAAGAAATTGAATTGACGAATGATAGGAGAGAATGGAAATGATAAACATGTTGTACCGACCTCATTTTGAGTTGGAATGAGGCCAGGAAAATGATGTTTTGATCGGCTAGGATCTAAACGACGACTGCAAACCTCTATTGGGGGATATTAAATAAACAAATCAAATACATCGACGCAAACGCAGTCATGAACTATAGCTTCTATACTTATTATAAAACAAGGTCCCAAAAAGCTGTCTGTCTTATGTAATCGATTTTCTCAAAATCTACTGAACTGATCTTTGTACGGTTTTCACCGAAAGATAGTGAAATACTTCCGGATGGTTTAGGTAAAAAGTACGTATCGGTTTTATGTAAATTGTGTTGAGGAGATCGCGCAGTTGTTAAAAGACTTGCTTGCTGGGAGCTTTAGTCGCGTGCGCTGAGCAAACCAGCAGGGTAGTTCTCTAGTACTTTACTTTAGCGTATGCTTAAGTAATGTACTAGAGAATTGTAGATCTATAAAACTCCTACAAAAAAGTCCGCGGTAGCATGTCTCTATCTCTTATGGGTAACACACAATAACTACTTTTATGTTTAAAATTTGAATTCTAGAAAAAAATTGTGACAAGTAGATTTCCACGTGGGCGAAGTCGCTGGCACAGCTAGTAATAAAAGTAAGTAAAGTAAAGTAGCAGCCTGTTACAATCCCACTGCTAGGAATAGGCCTCCTCTCTCCGTTTCTGGAGAGAAGGGTTGGAGCTAAGACCTACCACGCTGCTCCAATGAGGATTGGTAGGTTACACATATCTCCAGAATTCTCTAGAGATATGCAGGTTTCCTCACGATGTTTTTCCTTCACCGAAAAGCGTGTGATTATTTGCAATTATCAATTAGACACATGAGTTTTTAATAGAAAAACTCATTGGTGCCTGTCTGGGTTTGAACTCGTATTTCCCTCGTAAGAGTCGCACGGTCGCACCGCTGTGCTATCACAGCTAGTAATACCATAATATTAATCTATACCCGCCCATTATTGACGAGTTTGAGTACTTCATATATTCCGAGACATAGAAGCTGGTTTGCTATCATTTCACGTTCAATAAACGGGAGCATTCCTTCCCATATCGCTCACGAGTACTTTGCAATATTCCGCAATGTTCTAACGTGAACATAAATCATTAAATACAAAACGGGCATCGGTTCAAGCCGCTCCATAAATTTACACCGAACAATATTGTGTGTATAGCAATGCTGGAAGGAATATTTTCACTAGGCTGAGCTTAAAACACTGATGTCGTACAGTAGGCAAAAAAATATACAAAAGTAATAATAAAATTATTTTGCCATAATCCGCTATACAGTAAATAGAAATATATATAGTGCTAAATGTATAGTGAACTATCCGTTCGTTCCGAGAACGGTTCTGCTTGCTACACTTAGCTTTACGTAGAGTTTCTTAACGCACATTAGAGAAAATAATTCTATGATAACCTGTGAAAATAATTAAGGTGTATATTTTTTAATAATTTATACAATCAGGCGTTACTTTGCGGAGATCCATAATACAAAAGTAATAATAAAATTATTTTGCTTTAATCCGCGATACGGTAAATAGAAATATATATATAGTGCCAAATGTATAGTGGACTATCCGTTTTTTCATACCCGGTACAAGCAGGATTCGTAAAAACACATGAACTTTTTCCATGTGACATTGTAGTATTTTACAGAATATTAACGGCCTGTTAATATTCCACTGCTGGGAATAGGCCTCCTCTCTCCGTTTCTGGAGAGAAGGGTAGGAACTAAGACCTACCACGCTGCTCCAATGCGGATTGGTAGGTTACACATATCTCCAGAATTCTCTAGAAATATGCAGGTTTCCTCACGATGTTTTCCTTCACCGAAAGGCGTGTATTAATTGCAATTATCAATAAGACACACGAGTTTTAATAGAAAAACTCATTGGTGCCTGCCCGGGGTCGAACCCATGTTTGTCTCTAGAGAGTCACATGGTCTCACCACTGGGCTATCACAGCTTATACAGAAGACAAGTAAACGCGGTAAAAAAATAGGTCATGCAGGTTTTTTGCTATCACTACAAAACGTTTTAACCCCATAGCAATTTCCCGTCCTCCATTACTCGCTTCAGCGCGCCTGCTCCGATACTGATGTGATTTACATCCTTCATCGCTGTCAACGTATTTGGGTTTCATGGGGCCCGATTTATTTTGCCGACGGTCGCCAAGGAAGGCGTATTTTTTCCGTATTTTATTTGGTCTAACACGCGTGCGACCTCGTGAATCTTGCCTTGGCATTTCGCCGGCTATTTTCGTCGGCTTCCACTAATGTAATTCCCTATCTAAACCTGCTAGATTATTATCTATATATATTATAAAACAAATTCCCCAAAAGCTGTCTGTATGTAATCGATTTTTTCAAAACTGAACGGATTTTTGCACGGTTTTTATTCAAAGGTAGTGCAATTTTTAGGGAAGGTTAAACTTAATGAATAATTCTGCGCAGAGGCTAAACTGATTTTCATAGGAATTTCGTGGGAAGATAGAGGAGGTTATGAAGCAAAATATAGGCTTATGACTCACTGATGCGCAGTCACAGCTACTAGGTACATATTATAAATGCAAAAGTCTGTCTGTCTGTTATATTATCACTGCTAATGTAAAAAAAGTAAAGCTGTGATACCCCAGCGGTGAGACCGTGCGACTCTTACGAGGGGAACACGAGTTCAAACCCAGGCAGGCACCAATGAGTTTTTCTATGAGAACTCATGTGTCTAATTAATAATTGCAATTTTTCACACGCTTTTCGGTGAAGGAAAACATCTTGAGGAAACCTGCATATCCCTAGAGAATTCTGGAGATATGTGTAACCTACCAATCCGCATTGGAGCAGCGTGGTAGGTCTTACCTCCAACCCTTCTCTCGAGAAACGAAGAGAGGAGGCCTATTCCCAGCAGTGGGATTGTAACAGGCAGCTACTTTACAGCTAATGTGATGGCCCAATATTCTTCAAATTTGGCACAATTAAAGCTTTACACTACCACCACTAAGTGTAATCGGCACAACATTCTTTTATCTTCCTTTTTTTCTTCTATCATTGCACTCTGTCGGTACGTCTTTTATATGCATGTAATATATCACACAATCCAAACACCTCTTATTCGTCTCTCATTTTTTTTTCAATCTATTTGAAATCCCCCGACAGTGCGCCATAATTGTCCGTTTAGCGATCTCAATAGCTTCATCAGGCGATGGGATTGCGCCAAGATTGCCGGCCCGCAGTTAACGCGATTACCAACTCATCTAACCGGAAATTGATGGGGACACCAGTTAAGCCCGTCTCTACCGCGACACGGCTCGCTTCTATCTACTTCATGTAAATCGTTTAAAGCGAAATGTGATTAATTACTTTGTTGCAATCCGCGATTTTCCGACACAAGCTTGCGGCTCCTGCTTTGCGCCTTGCAAAAGTACGTTACTTGTTCGTAGCTTTGGGTATAAGATTCTATAATAAAATTCCACAATCAATTTTAGCTTTACCATTACAGCAGTTTAAAAATACTATTAAAAAAGGCTAAATATAGAAAGCCTACTATACTATTGAGGATTGCTCAAATCAAATCAAATCAAAATAATCTTTATTCAAATAAACCATTTCAGGCACTTTTGAATCGTCAAGCATCAATATGATTAATGAAGTTACAACTGGTTCGGAATGTTGCTCTTACCGAGAAGAACCAGCAAGAAACTCGGCGGTCAATCTTTTAAATATTTTCAATTATACATCATTGAACCGCTGTCTTGTATAACTCTCTTGTATGATACTCTTCGACCCTGTATAAGACATTAATAACTATATGTAACTAGTAATAAGAATTATTCTTTGAATAAAGCAACCGCCGAGTTTCTTGCCGGCTCTTCTCGGTAGGAACAGCTTTCAGAATCAGCAGTAGAGTTGACGATTCAAAAGAACTTGTTTACAAGTTAACTTAGATAAAGAATATTTTGATTTTGATTTTTGAATTTTGAATATAATAAAATTCCACAATCAATTTTAGCTTTGCCATTACAGCGGCTTAAATACACTATTTAAAAAAGACCTAATATAGAAAGTCTACTATACTATTGAGGTTTACTTGGATGATAAGAATGCGTGGACATAGCTACTTTTAGACCCTGTACAAGACAATAATGACTAAATGTAAGTAATAATGTAAGTTATAAGGATTATACTTTGAAAAGAGCAACCGCCGAGTTTCTTGCTGGCTCATCTCGGTAGAACAGCATTCCGAACCAGCGGTAGACTTGACGATTCAAAAGCACTTGTTTACAAGTTTACTTGAATAGACGCTTATTCAATAAATAAAAAGCAGTTTTCTCAAAAGGTAGCTCGTTCAACAACTCGACACATTGACGGCCACAATTATTTTTATATTATTGACTTAACTATTTGAAGGAGACTGTATTTGAAATATGTTGTAACATAATATTTTGAATTTGAATTTAAATGACATATGACAGATGCTTACTGTTTTATATGTATATATAGTTATAAGATTTTTGGTGTCATTTTTGTAAAGGAATAATGTACCGCCACTGAAATGAACCTGTTGCAGAAATTAGAGGTAGAGAAGGCGATAGAAGATAAGTGCTCATTGATGTTAAATTGACTCTAGTAGGGAGTCCGTTTTATACGCGACTCCCTAATCGAGTCAGGTTGACTTCCTTGAGGCCAATTCAACGATTGAAGAGAAGAAGTGAGTCTACAGAAGAAACAGAAGAGAACTTGGCATATTTATTTGTGAATAGAAAGAAAAGAAACTTAATTAACAGTATAAAACGTGTTTAAATTAAACAAAACTTTAAAGTCTATTTTAACTATGTAATTTTAAGAATCCTGTTCGGTGCATTAGCACCTTATAGGTACATAAAAACTTAAATACGGACACGCGACGCCGCCGCACTCAGTTTGCAACAGTCTACGAGCAACGTGAACAACGTGCGCGCCCCGGCATTAATCTTAGTAGCAGTTTTAGTAGTATTCTTTTATAGCAGCATAATATAAGTTTATTATTAGTTTTATAATATGTTTGGAGTAGAAAACAATTCTGCCCCTTACAAATCCGAATTTTAAAAATGTCATTGAACTTATTTGTTATTTATTATAACGACGATATTTTTTCTTACAACTAATTCAATAAATAAGAAACATCCTTCTCAAAAGTCCTCCCATTTATCCTTTTTCAGCAACTTGTCACATTGCGACAATGTTGTTTTTATATTATTGACTAAATTATTTGCAAGAGGTTGTATTTGAAACATGTTGTAACATTATATATTAATAGACATCCGCCGTGTGGTATCCGATGAGTAGAATATACCACCATCATTTCTTTATCTTCGTTTAAATCACGTAACAGCATATTTATAACATATGCCGTGTGGTATCCGGTTGAGTAGAATAGACCACCCTCTTTCTTACCGAGGTGTCGTAAAATACGACTAAGGTAAGTTGACGTCAGGCAGGCGACTGGTCGTAAAATACGTAGCGAAATCATGTGACTACATGTTTGTAACATGTAACATGATGTGCCGACCCCACATAGAGTGTAATTAGAGCAGGAGGATGATGATAAACTTGTTTATATGTAATTTTAAGAATTACCAAAAAATAGCCAACCATTATATCTAACTCGATACGTATTTAGGATCCCAAATAAATCCCAAAAACATAAGAACAACATTCCCGAGACAAATTTAATTCCAATTAACCTTACGAGGGTATAAAAAACGCTTAGGGGTCCCGCAAAAATCACGTTCTTTGTATAAAAAACAAATTAATATGGAAAATTTTTGCAAAAGGCGAACCTTCGCTCGTTACAAAGATATCACGTCCCTAATGAGGTCCCGCGGGATTTGATAAAATTTAAATTCTATCAACCTTGCATATAATCAATTGGGATTACAGCGAAAGAGGATTTTCTCAGAATGATTTTTCTTTTCAATAATTATACCGGTGTATTTGTAAGCTGTGATAGCCCAGCGGTGTAACTCAATCAATGGGGTTACGGGTTGAATCCCCGGAAACAGCAATGAGTTTTTCTGTTAAAACTAATTTGTTTAATTTATATTTGCAATTTATCACACGCTTTTCGGAGAAGGAAAACGTCGTGAGGAAACCTGCATATCTCTAGAGAATTCTGTTGATATGTGTAACCTACCAATCCGCATTGGAGCAGCGTGGTAGGTCTTAGCTTCAACACTTCTCTCCATAAGGAGGCCTATTCCCAGCAGTGGGATTGTAACAGTGTCACAGTGGTCGTTACTTTACTATTTTCTTTTACCGGTGCATTAACGAATCCGTAAATATTTAGGATCTAACGCTTTAGTTTATAGAATTAGGCGTTACTTTGCGGAGGTTCAGAATACAAAAGTAATAAAAATATTATTTTGCTATAATCCGCGATAAAATACTTGCGTACTTTCTGTTCTCATACTTGATATATGGATTCATAAAACTCTTACACTACCCACCGCTAATAACACAACAATACACAAGCTGCACACATTCACTACCACAATCTCAATAATCGTTTTGCCCCGTAATCAAAGCATTATCAGGAGATGACTAAAATCAAAGCAAATTGCAAACGCATTGCGATTTTGTCGTGGAATCCCGCATCTAACAAGTATGAGAACGGATATCGCTACTCTACATTTAGCATTACATATATTTTTGATAGGTATAAGACGAAACGATTATTGAGATTGTTGTAGTGAATGTGTGCAGTGCCTGTGTAATTTGGTGGTACGTTCGGTTTATAATCCTGCATTTATGTATGTCATTATATATAAATGCTATTATGTATATATATATATGACAAGCCGTCATAATAAATAAATACATAAATGAATTATTTACTCAATACTAAAATAATTCATGCTACTCTACGTTTCAAGGTCATAAAGAATATATAATTGCTAATAACAATTTATTGTATTTAATGTCTTAAGTAATATATTGCTGAAATTAACTAAACCCAGTTTAATAACATTTATAGGCAATAAAATTTAATTTGACTCGAGCTCGCAATAAATTCGCCGATATTCGTTCGTGAACTTTAGGTTTAACATAATTTGTGTAGACGTAAAATACATCAAGGTTTATACTTCAAGGCATTTCTAGGTCTTTTTTTCTATAATTAGATTTGCCTACGCCATTGTAGACCAGTGGAAGAGCGGAGACGTAGATAGCGAATTCAAATTCCGGTCGTATATTTCACGTTCAGTCCGCTCAGGCCGAATTCCCCTCAAAACAGAACTGAACAGTTAAACATTGCTCCAATCGCCACAAAGCTTTTCGGGAACATCCTCTGGGTCAATCTGAAGGTTACCTGAAAATTGCAATAAAATCGGTGCAGCCCTTTTGGATTCCATTAGGGACAGACAAACATTCATTTTTATTTACGAGTACATAGACTAGGAAACGTTCTTTAAGATCCATTATTAAATGAAAGAAAGAATAACCCTAAGATCTATTTTTTTGTCTTTTTATTAATTAAACAACTACGCCACTATTTTACTAATGACAGAGATAAAAAAATCCTAAGTTCAGGTCTGAATTGTATATCTCTATTTCCAGTACAAAATTCCCAAGAAAGAAGAGATTGCGGAGCAACAGCAACAAGAACCTGACAATCCTCTCATGAGGAAGAAGAAGACTCCTGAAGAGTTGGCTGCTGAGGCGGAGCTTGAAGATCAGGACGAGTTCACTAGTAAGTGATACATATATTACCATTTTAGGGGCTAGTTGTTACTAGCACAACCTATAAACATATATAATATGGGACAGTTACACACGTAGCTGTCCGTCCCTAAATTAAGTCACTTAATACTTGACCAGACTCGAAGAACTAAATTGTTTTTAGATAATATTGGCTGGTTGAATTGAGTCCGGGACCCTGGAAACCGAAAACAGAGTGAAGGCACTACCTCTTGCTTCAACGGACTAGTTACTCTAGCCACTTCTCTTCAAATAGCTTATAAACAATAAAAAGAAATAATGACATATTCGTCCAATTTCTTACCGAGTTGTCGTAAAAGGCGACTAAGGTAAGTTGACGTCAGGCAGGCGGCCGGTCGTAAAATAGCCATATCATGAGACAACATGTTTGTTATATGCTGTGCCGACCTCACTTATAGTGGGATAAGGGCAGGATGATCATCAATAACATATTTGTCTACAGTATTATGCAGTTTTACGAAAGATTTGTGATTATTCGTGACAATATCTTTAAGAATTTTCCAGTACTAACATTTTCTCCACTGATAATAAGCCTAAGATTTACGGAATTGAACAATATTGGAAGATATAAAAGTATGTTCAGATAAAGTGGTCATATATTTTGTAAGCAAGCAAAATGCCATATACAGCTTTTACCCAAATAAATTCTAGATTGAACTTCTTCTTCTACCGATGGACGTTCACTGCCAGATATAGGTCTCTTCATGGGATCTCCACACCACACAATCTTGTACCACTTAAATCTAGCGGGTCTCTGCGACCTTTTTAAGGTCGTCATTCCAGCAACACTGCGTTTTACGGTGCGTGGTCGCCATTCCAACACATTGTGACACCAATGCCCATCGCCACTTCAGATTCGCGACACGCTGAGCTATATCGGTCACTTCGGTTCTCCTCATTTCTAATTTGATCATGTAGAGATACTCCGAGCACACCTCGCTCCATTGCTCGCTGAGTGACACTGAGCTTTCTTATCAGGCTCATAGTCAGCGCCATCGGATCCATATGCCATCACTGGCAACACGCACTGTTCGGAAAACGCAGCGTTATTAAACCCCTTACGGGTAATAAAAATGGAGGACTAGAGGAGGCTAGGAGCTGCAAGAGACACATGATTTCGTGGCACGTACATCGCTCGGAGGGTGTATACAGCAGAGGTCCTACATTGCTCAACAAACAAGGAGATAAAAAATTCTCATTCAATATGTTTGTGAATAACTCAGTATTTTTTGACGATGCTTCTTTTCTATATAAGAATATTTTGATATACTCTTTATCCTCAACTTCTATGGGAAATTTTGAACTGAGTCGCACCAAAGCAAATCCCACTACTAATACTAATATACTAATGTGATTATTTCAGAATTGAAGAACACCATCGAAACGCAAGTGAACGAACTGAAGTCCCAGATCGAGAGCAAGTGCGTAATGCAGTGAGCGGCAGAAGTAGTCCCCGCACTCCGTAACATTAACCGAATACATGATGTAGCTGTGCTGAGCCATCGTCACAGTCCCCACCCGATCACCGCCACCCCCATAAATCCAGTAACAGAGATATTTCGTTCAGGAGTTGCATCACTCGCGCTCGAACATTTCGTAGGAGAGATTCGTATTCTAAATTTTTTCGGAACGTAGTTGGCTAGTGGCGCGTTGGTGCTTTATAATGAGCAATAATATTTTTATACATTCATAAATTGTGGAGAGCGGCCCTCGATACAACCAAGAAAACTAAAAAGAATCACGTCTCGAAACTTTAGGTCAAAAAGTCATCGTGAATCCGGGCGACGCGACAGACGACGCGGCCAAAACAGTTTTATATGTTGACGCTTGTGATATATTGTTATTTAAGTGTAAAATGAATAAATTTAAAATACAACTATAAATGGCGTAATTTAGTAATGGAGGGCAACGTAATTTAAGACTAGCACGCGTGTAGATGTCTCAGTACTCTAATTCTGTCTCTTCAACTTCGGAATTCGCAATTACATTGAAATAACAATGTATTCGATCTTAATATTTGTTTTCATCCAAATTCCACTCGGCTTGATGTGTCTCTTCGTGTGATCTCGCTTTCGCTCGCTCTCTCTGCGACTCTTCAACTTTTGCCTCGAAATCTTTTGCATGCGTGCTTGAGCAGTGTATGGGTATCGTGTCAGTGTATTTTGTTTAGGTGTACATACCTTTAACCTAGCCTTAATATCCACATCGAATAAAATAGGTGCAGTATTGTTACTAGCAGCGACGAACTTAGTATCGCTGCTCGTAATCGTTGTCATTATGTTTTTGCATGGCTAATGTAAGATCGATGTTCGTTTAGTGTAATGTAATGTTAGGTAAATCTTGTTGTTTTACCATTGAATCAAGTTAGCGTAGTTGACGCGACTCCACGTGTTATCGATGTTTTATGCTTAGGATAATGTAACGTTGTGTGAGCGAATCGTTCGAGCGATTAACGTTGCGGTGTTGATGTCCGAATCCGCGGGGTGGATTTAATCCGTAAACAAAATACACGAAAGGGCACCAATTTGGTTATTCGAATGACCGCGGATTGGGAAACGGTGTTTTGAGCGGAGCTAATGGTTCGAATGTTTGTCGCCACGTAAGCTGCAAATGCAAAAGATTTGTTATCGTCAAAAGCTGTGATATAAAAATAAAATAAACTAAAGCTGTGCGCCCGACGCGGCACGTCCGCTCGCGCCCTTTACTTACTCACTTATCCTCTTTATCTCTTTAAATCTTTCACTTTGAACGTCTCATCACTAGGATCGACTTCACTTCACTCGGGTTAACGATTCTTCAATCTGTCTTGTAGTTTTTTGATCTCTTTAACGGATAACTCTTCAATCAGCACATCATGTATTTAAATTAGTTATTAAATTTAATTTCAATATTATTAACATAGCATACGCTTGCTGCTAAAATTATTTCATAAGCGATATGTACCCAAATTATTACATGCTGCATTTCATTTGTTTCACTTATAGTGCGTACGTTTGGAACCAATTTAGTAAGCAGATCGTATTGAACTATTAAATATACACCTGCATATTGTAAATACGACAAATCAACAATAATTTCAGATCATCTATTGAGAATCCTGCTCTATTTTCTGATGTATAAGTGTTGAAATATTTTTTCGCACTGTGCAACCCACTAAATGATATTTTCATAGCTTTCGATAGACTTCCTTCGTGCACGCTTAACTACGTAGTATAGAATTAAGACCGCTTACGAGGGTTACCGCTTCACTAAAGGGAATTCAGCCTGTCCGTCTTATCTACTCAAATCTTTCACGATCTTTATAATATTAAGGTATGACATTAAATTTTCACAGTGTACGTGTGTTTAGGCTAGGTTTATCATGTATTACGATAATAGTTCGATGTAAGTGCATGGCAATCTAGCAAAACTGTTGTTCGTAGTAAATAAACAATAATAGCCTTAAGATACTACTCTTGGACCTATTTTGTTATGATTTCAAAGTGACCAAAATTTATCTATCTCCCGTACCTCATGGCTCGCCGTGGTCATCTCGATCTACTTCTATGGTTTGTATTCCTCCTATCACTATGGTCCACTCTTCCTCTTTCTATCTATCGTAGATTATCTGTAATCTTCGTTGTTGGCTCTCACGTAGTTGATAGTGTTTTAGAAAAGTTATTTTGGTACGTAGCGAGGTTTAGATATAACTAAACTTTTAAATAAACTCCGCTAACTGTCACTAATTTAAAATTAAACGACCTTGTTCTAAATATACGGTATTGACCGCCGGATGCGGTTTGCATGGAAGTTGTTAACGGCTCTTGGAGTGTGCTCGGTGTCGTTTTCTCTCTATTGATCTATTTATTTATTTTCACTTATTATCAACCTATTGAATAGCTTGTTAAGCTCTTATTTTTAAGCTTTCGATGTTCGGTGTATAGTATACCGGTTGACATTATTATTATATTGTATATGAGCATAATGATGCTTATCTGCGAAATTGTGAAGGAATTTGGGTGATATCAAATTAATGTCACTTTTCGCTTATCAAAACGTCTAAAGAAGGTTTGTGACTTAATGAGTTTGATGCTTCCAACTGCATCGAATTCAGATAATTGTTTTGTTTAATATATATTAATTAAATTGTAATCAATTCACTTTCAACTTACTAGTATTTTACAATTAGAAATTAACGAGTGGTTAACAGTTTATTAGTGATCCAGCAATGTTTGTTTGTCTTATAATAAATTGTAATGAATTTACAAAGAGGTTTATACAAGGTAGACACGTAGTTTAGTGATAATTGTAAATTATTTGATAAAAAAAAACAAATTACGAATGCATTATCCAACAATTTATTAGAATAATTTTAAGCTCTTAAGTGACTGACCAATTTCAGAATTTTCTCCTGTACATAATATCAGTTGAATAACTGATCTTATGACTTTTGCACTCAGGGTAAACTATTATTGTATTATTGTTATATATTTGTATTGTATTTCATTCAGGTATGCATTACCTATGACTTTTTGGCCTACGATGGCATTCAAAACTTTCACATAACCTGTTATACTCTAGATTTCTCTATTATTTATAAACTATTGACCAATACGTCAACTTAGAATATTGAATTCACTATTAGCATCTTTAGCGTATTTATATGATGCAGCTGTAATGTTAGGACAATGCTCCAGGGCATTGTTCAATAGGTGTTGGTTTATTTATGTGTAATTTAACGCTGTTGGAACATATGGGCGTATTTCTCAGTGTCAGTTAATAGAATATACTCATGATTGGAGATTGATATAAGTTTATTTTCTAATTAAAATAATCTAGATCTTTGAATATGTTGAATATATATGGGTGGGTGAAGAAATTGCTGTCAATTCTGTTGCATCATATAAATGGGGAACAGATTTTGATTACTTTATCCCAAATTGGTTTAGCGTTATACCTTACTAAATTTACAAATTAGCGTATAAAATGCACATTAGAAAAATGGGACACATGATCTTTTTGCTCCTCTCGAAACTAAAAAACGAAATATTAACTAAAAAAGGGGTATAATAACAGTGATAATTGAATAATTTGATGTAATAAGATATTTTGATTAGTAGCAGAGGTGTCTATGTGATTAATCACATCTTTTTGCCTCAGATTGCTTATAATTTTAAAGCTTAAGAAGTTTTGGAGTATTTTTTCTAAACCAAGAGGCAAAAGGATCGGATGCCATGCAACGTAGATACCATAGACAATTTAGAGACAACGACACACCACACCATAACAAGAGCTTCACCACACAGACGCCAATAAAAATTGATTGTTGAATTGTTGTACTATATATTTTGTAGGCTTTTTCGAATATTATAGAAATTGTTTTTATCAAAGAACTGATGTTAAGTGCCACTCGTAACATGTTATTGCACGTTTGTACCTTTATTCTTAATAAAATCTTTTCTATTGTCAACGTTTAAGTCTTAATAATTTATCATTTGAAATTGTATTAGTCTTGTGTACGTTTTGTTAAAAAAAGTTAATCCCAGAAACAGATATTTTTGAGTTTAATTTTAGTCTATGGTAGTTTTGACTTTCATTCTTTTACAATTCGTCCGTAAATCGTTGGTATGAATAGAATACTGCCTATTAATAAGGACAAAATATAACGCGTTAGCTTTTAATATTAGTGACATCTAGTGTTAAAAATTGCAAGTTTACCCAAAATTAAAATAATATAAGCGAAAAAAAAAATTGAAACGAAATATCGCGTAATTCTTAATATGAACCTGGTTCATGTATTGTTATTATAAAGAAAAGGTTAAAAGTTTATCCACGATACATTTAACTTAGAATTATTGAGGGAAAACGAAATTAAGGTTATTGTTGACAATGTTTTTAGGTAAATAATATCGGATTGAGCTTTCGTGAATCTTGTTGTTATAAATGATTTAGTTTACTTTCGCCTGGCTGTAACATAACTGCCATACAATAGTGACTTTATCTAGCCACAGTTTAGTTTCCTTCTCACTTCGTAGACTCGTACAGTAGGCTTTTTCGCTATCGATCGTTTAACTAACTGTTGCAAGGCATTGTTACTATTATTTACGGAGTCCTTATTAGTTATGTATAAAGGTTTAGAGGTAGCCATTTTCATATTAACTTCGTTGTGAGTTTGAAAGTGGTTTATCTACCAAGTTGTTAAATAATAAATAAACTACATTGTACCACCAATTTTGTTTTTATTTACAACTACCTGTTAAACTTCGCAGGGTTTAATTCAAAGGTATACGAATTACAATTATTTGAAAAAAATCCTCCGATAGTCACCAAACTTTACAGGATCATCCGCTGGGTCATTCTAAAGATTATATGAAAATTTCATTTAAATCGGTCCAGCCATTTCGAAGTCCATAACGAAGTATATACAAAAATTTATTTTTACATATAAGATCACCTTTTACTTCTATACCTATATTCGCCGAACTGTGAGATTGCGGCACTTTCTCAAAGAGATAACGGAATCAAACCCGAGCAGGCACCTATAATTTTTCTGTTAAAGGTTACGAAGCTTGTTGTTATTTACAATGTATTACACTCTTTTAGTGAAAGAAAACCTCGTGAGGAAACATTTACATTACGGAAGAATCCTAGGGATATTTTTAACTTGTCAATCCGCATCAGAGCAGCGTGATGGGTCTTAGCCCCAACTTATTTTTCCAAGAAGGAGGAACATTCAACAATTATCGTTATTTTATGTGATTTAGATAAAATCAAATAATACACCTTAACTATTTTTACAAACTGTGGAGAATGGAGCATGAATAGATTTTTGACTTTATCGTAAATTGAAAGACTTAATTTATAATCTGTATTTATATAAATAAAAATAATAAGAACAAATCACAGAAATTATGAAATACAAAATGAAAGAATAGTCTATATAAAAACAAGTTTATGTACAAAATTATTGCTACTGAAATATTTTTAGTTAAATTAATAAAAGGGAGACAATTCTTAAAACACAATGTCGTCAACTTCCTAAAAATATAACTGTAAATTATTCTAAATGAACTTGCAGGAATTGACCCTTTGGAATTCCTTTAGTAAATTGCAATTACAAATTATTCCAACAAAGTTATAGCCGTCCAGAATCTGTTAATATTTTTATTGAAATCTGCCAAAAGAGACAATATATCTTGAAGCGTAGATTTCAAAAGACCAGAAGGAGACTTTTCACTGATGTCAATCGTGGCACCGTCATCTGATACTTTAGTTTTTAATACTATTCCTTCAGTCGATTCCTGTTCCTCGTAATCATCATCTTCTCCCTCTACTTCTAAAGGTAATTCGCTTAATTTTTTAAGTTTATGTAGTATCTTCCCTATTTTCATTGTTTCATGACCATCTACGTTTATCTCATTTTCAGATGATTCCTTTTCATGTTTCACTTTATTTTTCAAATTGGCACTTCTACGATTTCGTACTTTAATATTTTCTTCTAAATCTTCCATTTTCAGTTCATTATCTGCAAATGACTTTATTTTATCTATATGATGTTGTCTTCTTTGATGATTTCCAATTGTGTCTTTAAAATTCCTTTTCCTTTTTATTCTAACACTTCTCTTTAAACCTTTTAAATTGAAGTCCTTGTGATTTTTTAAACGCGATACGTTATCCTTTGCAAATTTGAGTCTGTCAAATATATTATTCCTAAATGAATCTTTATCAAAACCATTTCGTAGTTTCGTTTTGTATTTAGTGAATGTTTTTCTTAATTTATCGTTAAGCTGTTCTAAAGTTTGACGTCGCAAACGCTTGTGTGTGAGTTTATCGGATTTGAGAATTCTGTGGACATTCCTAATATTATTACTGATATGATCAGATTTTTCTTTTAAGACTTTATTCTTTTCGTTAAATCTATTACCAGTAGTACTAATAATATAGTCTTCATATTGTTTTATATTGTCAATATCTCTAACATTTCTCTTTAGCGAACTTTTTCTTTCAACAAAATTATTATTGTTCTCGTTTTGGCTGGAACTATAAGAAAGAGTATCGACAGTTTCGTTTTTGGCTTTGCTCTCTTCTTCGTAACAAGCCTGGATATGAGTATTGGCTAGTACCCAAAACCCGAATGATTTTGGCGGAAGGTTGATAATCAGAGTTTTATATGGTCGTACTCGCTTGACCACGGGACGAATGTCTCCTTCATAGTACATGGGCCGGCCATTCACTACTATATTCCTGTTGACAAAAATTTATAAATAAATATATGGGATACTTACACACAAGGTCGTCCGTCCCCAAAGTAACAATACTTGTGTTATGGGTGACGGACCACTGGTAAATATACTACATATATAATTTGAAATACATACTTAAATACAAATACGCACCCAGACTCAAAGAACCGCGGGAATCGAACCCGTGACCCGCGGAGATGAAGGCAGGATCACCACCCACTGCTCCAACGAGCCAGTCAAGCTTATAATTACTAGAATATTATTAAAATGTACCTGATACTAAATGAACAAAAATCGACACTATTAAATAAGATAAATCAAGACATTTAATATTATACAAAAATAATTTATTCAAGAAAAGAAACAAGATTGTAATACATTTAAATGTGATCTGCTGAAATGTGGATCAGAAATGAGGATATCCGAAAGCGAAAAATTAAAAAACTGAGTTTAATGCCAGTCGTAGGGGAAAACGTAGTATTGATAGAGTCATATTGAGTTTGTCGTGGAGTCTATCTCCTGATGATGCTTCGGTTGCGGGGCGAAACGATTGTTGAGTTTGTGTGTATCGGGTATGGAAACGAATAGACTACGCTAAATTTATTTAATATATATTTCCTATTTACTAAATCGTAGATTATAGCAAAATAATTATAGTATTACTTTGTATTAATCATATTATCTACGCAAAGTAAAGCCTGATGCTATAAATTATTTAGAGAATAAAGACTTAGCATCTGCCCAAAGGACGACACTAATCGATGCTGTAATTACCCGTTACGATCGTAGCCCAATATGAACTGCATGATGTCCCCGCCGTCCTCCTTCTGGGCCATCTTGACGGAGAACCTGGCGGCCTCATCTGCCAGGTTGGTGCCGTAGAAGGTCACCGCCCCTGGCACGGAACGCCGCCGCAGCGACGCGCAGTGCGCGAACAGTACAGCCTGTGAGGCCTCAACCTCCACGTTGAGGACCCTCTCGCCAACCAGGTTCTTGAACAGCAGCGCCATGTAGAAACTCTAGAAAGATAGATTAGAGACTTCTACATCCAATAAATTTAGTTAGTATGTAAGTGAACAGAAATAAACGAAACTGAGAACCTAAGGGTCATTTGATTAGATACATCATATTGCCCCCTTTGTAAACTGAGAAATGGGTGTCGCGGTTCTACAGATTGTCTTTTTTTTCGAACTGACTGTATGCTGTTAGCCCTAACGGCTCTTACAGCGTCACCGGGCGGGACGGGCGAGCGCAGAAGCATCGTAGAGGTTGCGAAATGCAGAGAGTAGAGCCCAGAAACTCTATTAACGTCGGGGAACGTCGTCCTAAGGGTGCCTCCTGTGAGGTCGGACCACGGCTTAGGGCGACGCGTAGTGGAGGGCTGATATATGACTTTGATTAGTCATTGCGACGTCGGAAGGGTGGGGAGAAGCCACGACCAACCAACGTCAGCAAAACTGAGACCTCGTCTTCGCCGGCAAAGACGCTGTGTGTATGTATTACGTGTTTTTGTGTTTGCGATCGTTATTTGATCGTCAGGGTCATATAGAACTGATTGCCGAACAAAACGACCTACCAACGGTAGTGTATTTTCGAAACGAAATTTCAGTTCCGCGTTATAAATAAACCGTTATAAATAAATATAATAAGTATAAATGTAGCTATACTACGTTTCCACTTATTATCCAACCACCACGGGTCGGCAGAGATCTCTTATAGGGATAAGTAATCCTATGTACTTGTCTTCTTTTACCTGTATTTTCTTATGTATCTTAATTTTGGTACATAAATAAATAAATGCGATACGTGTCGGCGCCTCGCAGAAGTTCATTTTTCTTCCGCGCATCAGCATCGTTTTATAAATTACGAAACTGTCATTAAATAGATTTGTTTACGTCTAAACCTAATGCAACAAAAAACATATGTGGTTTGACTCGATTTAATATTATAATTTAAATATTATAAACCCATAATTTGTAAAAAAAAAACTGTTCTGTCCTTTTTGCTCACAAATTGTATCCGAGTGTATATTAATTGAGTTTATGTGTGAAAATATATAAATAAAAATAAAATATTCCCAGCTAAAGATCTCTGGAAGTACTGTCAAGTCTAACACCAGTTGCAAATCTTTTTGTAACGAAAAAAAGACTGAACTATTCCGCTTATTTATTAGTCCTTGGAATGGATTGGCTAGGCTGTCGATGCTCATTTCTCTTTCTACACATAAACTTGTAAAAAGTGATTTTCATCATATCTAACTGCTGGTTCAATTACTAAAAATTGGTTTCGGAAAAATGAAGAGCCGGAACGAAATTCGTTGACACCTTTTCTTTACTTCGTTTAACATACTTTGCCAATAATGCCATCTGCATAATGTATCTTAAATTGTTATAAATAATTGTGAGATTTAACTACTGACCGACCTTTCATAAGGCTATTACAAAGAGTAACTAATTATTATTTTGAAAAGATTAATCGCCGAGTTTGTTGCTGGCTGTCCACCACAATCAGAAAAATCGTTCCTCCCCATAACCGAAGTATCGTAAGGATATAGACTCCACGACAAAATCACAAAGCGACGCATCACCCAAACAAGCAGAGTTATATAATAATAATTTTAACCACGACCGTTTATTTTTCCTTTGAATTTGTAGCAATTTTGCGATTTTGCAATTTTACATTTGCGATTTTGTCATGCTGTCAGTCTCCTGACGATGCTTCGGTTACAGGGTGAAACGATTTTCCAGGCTGTAGTGGTGAATGTGTGCAGTGGCTTGTTACAATCCCACTGCTGGGAATAAGCTGTTGGAGCTAAGACCTACCACGCTGCTCCAATGCGGATTGGTAGGATACACATATCACCAGAATTCTCTAGAAATATGCAGGTTTCCTCACGATGTTTTCCTTAACCGAAAAGCGTGTGATAATAGAAAAACTCATTGGTGCCTGCCCGGGTTTGAACTCGTGTTCAAAAGGACTCTTTCGAGGGGAACACGAGTTCAAACCAGGGCAGAGGTGAGACTGTGTGACTACACAGTCTCACCGCTGGGCTATCACAGTTCTTGCTTGTGTATTGCTTGTGTATTGTTGTGTAATTGGTGGCGGTTAGGGCATGAGTTTTTACGAAATCCGAATGTATCAGGTATGGCAACGTATGACAAAGTACGCTCTATTTATCATTTCGTATCATATATATCATTTCGCATTACATATATTTTCTTTTGATTCGGATTATAGCAAAAGAATATCACCATTACTCTCTGTGCGTGTATTATCCTTTATATTTCTTTTAAAGGTACGCACCAAAGTAGGCTCATACATTTCCTTTTCGATCAGCTCCCGATAGTGCACGGAGAAGCCGTTCCTCGCTGAGTAGCCGAGGCTGGTCATCCAGTCAGCAGCCCGCTCCAGCTCGCTGAGCATCCTGCTATGCTCAGTGAGCCACAGCGGAGTGTCGCTAGTGCTGAGCACTTTGAGCAACATCAGCCTGTCCCTCTCTGACATACGCTCTAGTTCTTGGAAAGATGAATTGCTGGAAAACATGAGAAAGTGGTGATTGCAAATTCATCATCATCCTCCTGCCCTTATCCCTTTAAGATCTAACATGTTACAAACATGTTGTCACGTGATTCGGCTACGTATGTTACGACCGGCCGCCTATGTGACATCAACTTATATTAGTCGTATTTTACTACCCCTCGGTAAGAAAGAGGGTGGTCTATTCTACTCAACCGGATACCACACGGTGGGTCAACTCACCTTAGTTGCCTTTTATGACACCTCGGTAAGAAATGAAAGTGGTCTATTCTACTCAGCCGGATACCACACGGTGGGTCGACTTACCATAGTCGTAATCTCTTAGAGACAACCGTTGGTGAACGGATTATAGCAAAACAATGTGAGTAGGTGAAGTTTACAATTTTGCCGTAAAGAAAACCGTTGATTAGATTTTGAAAAAATCGATCATATACAGACAGCTTTTGAAGATTTTTTTCATAATCTCATCTTTCATGATCATTCTTTATTCACACAAATAATTATAATACTTGTACCTATCTATACGATTTCAGTTTTTAGAGCGATTGACTTAAAAAAAAACAATTTGTTCAATTTATTTTAATGTCCCGGTTCTTGATAAGTTTTAGTTTAATTTAGGTTAAATATATCCATTCAAAGTAGGTTAAAATTGTGTTCATATAAGTCCGTTACATACAAACGAAACTATTATAAATCGTGTAAAAATAAATAATTTCAAGTGATGATCACATGTTACCCGTTCAGTAGCACAGCATCCATCATCTCGTTGGACAGTGTGACGTAATCCTTGAAGTCACTCTTAGAGTCGGCGTGCAGGCAGTGCGTGACGTCACCGCCCACCACCCGCCATCGGCCCGCCCTCCCCGACGGGAACGTCTCTGTGATCACGCGGAGAGTCTCCAGGTCGTTGAGATACTCCTCGATTGATTGGTTGGTGCATTCTGTAAGCATAAAATAGGTTTGAATGCTTCGCGAAAGTCTTTATCGACTTTTCCCTTAGTTCTTTTTTTAATTTAAGTATCGTGAGTGGTATTCATAGTTCATGTATGGAAACTTCCTACACTCACGTCTCATTTTATGAGGCGATGTTGCGGCGAAAATTGAACTATTTACCCAAAAATTTGACACACCTTACTTTGCTGTATTAGATGTCTAAAGACATATCCCGATAAAACCAGCTACATTGAGATCCGGACCTGAACTTCTTAATTTCTAATACTGAGCTTAAATCTTTTAAGAATGGAGTATAATAAAATATACTATATGTAGTTTAACAATATAGAAAAACGAATAACTCTAGTTCATGTCTACAAATTTTTGTATACTAATGTTTTTATTTTGAAGCAACATAGGCTCATCATGTTAGTAACAGACTTATAACTATGTAAGTAACAATTATACACAAAATAAACACAAACAAAACACAAATCCGATTATTCAACTGTCGCACTAATATCTCCATAAATCGTGTAAATATGGGCGAGTCCATTTTACACACTAACGTACTTAGGATTCTAGCTAGCAAGGAATCGGTCCTTAAGATGGTGTGAAAATCGTATGTTCGCGCTTCAGCAAACATAGTAGAGGCTGACCGAAACCTCGGCAAGCACAACAGTATCCTAAATCCGATATTATATTGCACTCTTAGTGTATCTATGGCAGGTTTGGAGTATTTGAACCACAGATTAGCCGTGTAGAAGGCTTGGCAGTACGCTTTAATGAGTGTAGGTTTATTTATTATATTTCATTTCATTACAAAATTAATAATAAGCAAATTTTGCTATAATCTGCGTGAAACTATGTGGATATATCGCGGGTTATAGCAAAATAATATCGCCTTTACTGTCGTGTTTATAGACCTCCGCAAAGTAACGTTAATTAAATAAATCATTCCATTTTAATTAATATCATTTCATCCTATTTCATTTCATTTAAATATTTTCGCCTATAATCAACTCTGGCGTTACTCCTTTTATATGGATGTCATACTTCACACTATCCACCCATCTATTCTTAAGGCTTCCACTAGTGTACATATCTATTCACATTCATATTTAATACTCGTTCGGTTTCATGATTAAAATTTATTTTATACGTTTCATTTCATAGTAGAAGTCTGTATAGTACCCGGCAATAAATAATGCACCTCGAGGCGAGGAATAGAGAGAGAAATTCGTCTAGATTCTGCTTCATAGAGCATTGTCTCTGTCGCACAGACTGGCGAACCCGTGCGAAACGTCACATACTAGCTGAGTTACAGTGACAGCGCTCTAAGAAACCGAACTGGATGGCTGTTTCGTTCTAAATATCGATGTGCATTATTTAATGCCGGGTACTATAGTACCGGGTAATATAGTATAATAACGTATACGTTATCTTACCATAACCAAGTTGCCAGAACATATCTCCTATGTTAGCCTTTTCAGCCGCAGTCAAGATGTCCAGCGTTGGATTAGGGTCCCACATCCCAGAGGCTATTTTCTCATCACTGTTGACCGCGAAGACCAGGTCAAAGCCAATGTTTTTCGCCCACCGTACGAACTTTTGCCATTGACTATGTTTTACTTCTAGTTTGGGTTTGTGATTTAAATAACCTGTATACAAATAAAATAACTTTACAGATTTTGAAGTAATGTGAATGCAAACATTAGGAATCTATTTAAAAACAATTTTCTGCGCTTAATGGTGCCTTAACAGTACCAAATAATTTTTCAGAAACATGCTAGTTTCATTTTGACTGGCTGGTTGGCGTAGTGGCTAGTAACCCTGCCTTCAGCTTCGCGGGTCGCTGGTTCGATTCCCACCGAGTACCAACATTTTCTATAAACATTTGTTGGTTCTTCGAGTCTGGGTGTATATTTGTATTTAAGTATGTACTCAAAACTATATATGTATATTTACCAATTGTCTGTACCTCATAACACAAGTATTAAGTTACTTACTTTGGGAATGGATGACCGTGTGTGTCAGTGTCCCATGTATTTATTTATTTATTTTAAACGATATAAATACGAGCTGTTTGCGCCTATTGACGGCGCCTTAATGAACAGAAAATATGACAGTGGTCTATGGGCTTTATACAAATTTTTAAATCACGGCTTTATCTTTGTGTTGTTATGACTTACAAGGTATACGTGATCAAGATTTAGATAGTTTACGAGCACAAGTCAGTATTTTACTCTTTTAGTACAATCATACACCTACGCATTTAGGATGGTACTAAAAATGTTGTACCTATAGAACATCATTGCATTATACAGATACATTATATATAACAGGCATTTAATGTTTATAGTTCTGACATGTGGTATACGGCTCAGTAGAATAGACCACCCTTATTTCTTACCAAAGTGTCACGAAAGGCTACTAAGGTAAGTCGACCCACTGTCTATTAGCCGGCTGAGTAGAATAGACCACCCACTTTCTTTCGACGCAAAATACGTCGTAAATTACTAAATATTAAACTCCGTTAATATTAAAACATTCACTAAAGAGGTAAAAATATGAAAAGACCTAATTAGGTCGCTGTAAGGTAGTGTCCTGATGAGTTTTTAATAGTTTCAAGACCAATCTGTTAAAACAATATTGATAAAATTTGATACAGTTATACGTTATACACCGGACTAACTTAGAGTATAAAAAGATCATTTTATTCTTTCGGGAACAGGGAAAATATCCCTTACTATAGGTATTAAATTGCTTAAACTTGCGAAAACTACATCGCGTTTACCACAAGTATTATCTTTCTTTTAATAGAAATACGAGGGGCTTCGCCCGCGTGAAATTCTCTCAAAATCTGGCATGTTATAGCCGCTCGAGTCTGGGCATGAGACTGGCTCTCTGATACCCTACACCGCTATTTATACCTATTCCCCCCTCTGAACTACAATCGACACCGGTTTGTTACTACCCCCACTAAAAATTGTTGTAAAACGACCACTTCAACTCAATTTACATGAAACGGTTATGTGCTATTAACCTAAACCTTTCGGAGGAATTGCACTACCTTTTAGTAAAACCGTAATAAGATCCGTTCAGTAGATTTTGACAAAATCGATTACATACAGACAGACAGCTTTGAGGACTTTATTTTATAATAAGTATAGATAGACAAGTGAGCTAAGAGGCTTTTAATATAATTTCATGTCCCTACTGTTAACCGTTGAGGAGTTCACTCATCTGGAGCCAATCCTGGCAGCATCAGGTCATGCTTATCATAAAAATGCATTGTCATCGGGACTGAATCGGGATGTCAAATTTCAGCTCAATCGGACACCGGTAAGTGGGTCAAATTTAACTTGCAAGATTCCACCTTCACTTACATACACGGCAAGTTAAAAAAAACTCTTTAAATGTAGCTGCATGATACCATACCTCTGCTAGTCATAGGCCTCCTCTCTTCTTGGTTGGAGATAAGATTTAGAACTACGATCCACCTCGTACCTCCACTGCGGATTGATAGGTTTAATATATCTAAGTAATTTTACAGAGACAATGTTAGAGTTAATGATTAACTTTACCGAATTCTGTTGATATGTGTGTACTACCAATTCGCATTGGAGCAGCGTGGTAGGTCTTAGCTTCAACCTTTCTCTCCAGAAATGGCGAGAGGAGGCCAGTAACAGGCCGTTATTTTACTTTTTTTATACAAACAAGTAAAGTTAAATAATATCTTTTTAAAAAGCTTACCGTCATCTTCATCGCTATATAGATTACTCAGACTAAGTTTCTTTTGTCCAGTTTCATCGATGACTATTGTGGTGTTCCTGAAGGTCATGTGGGTAGTGGACGGACCAGCGATCCTGATGTACGCCGAAGTAAGAGATGTTGCCATGCAGAGGCATTCCTTACTGTAATAGTCGAATATACATAGAATATACGAGAGGTCACGATAAGCTTGTGATTCCTGTATCGAGACTCAGCAGGGTTAGCAACTCCTTCGTTGGTCTCGGTATTCGCTTCTACAATAAAATTCCGCAATCCATACTAGAACAGTCTACAGAAAGGTTCAAATTAAATGTAAAAAATATGAAATATGTTTATGCAAAATTGAAGATTATTTAGATGATAAAAAGTCTGAATTTGAAAATCCTTTCAGCTTCATTCGAGACAGCGGTTTAATAATGTAAAATTGAAAATGTTTAAAGATCAACCGCCGAGTTTTTTACTGATTCTTCTCGGCAAGAGCAACATTCCGAACCAGTTGTAGCTTCATTAATCATATTAATCCGTGACGATTTAAAAGTGCTTCAAAGAACCTATTTAAATAATTGATTTGATACAAATGAATATTGATACTATAGTCATAAAGTCTTGGGCTATAAATAGTAAAAATGAGCATTCTGTAAATAGCCTAATTTTGGGCAAAGATTTATTTTAAGTTTCTTAAAGTTTATATTGGGCTTATAATGCTGCTTGAAAGCGGATTGGTAGGTTATACATGTCCCAGTAATTGTAGATATGCAGGTTTCCTCTCTGAAAAGCACCGAAAAGTGCGTGGTAAGGTAAGAAAAACTCATTGGTATCTGACGGAGTGCTTGGCTAATGTCTCCCCATTCAGCTATCACGGCATCTGATACCTACCACACCTGATTATATTAAGAAAATAACACGGAAAACGCGATATAACGGCTTGGATCCAAACTCATTGAATTTACCCAAACATCATTGAACTTTAGGAAATTCTGGAGGTATGTTGAGCCTACCAATACGCATTGGAGCAGCGTGGTAGGTCTTAGCTCCAACCCTTCTCTCCAGAAACGGAGACAGGAGGCCTATGCCCAGCAGTTGGAAATAACAGGCCGTTACTTTATTTAATACTATGTCATTGTACTCACCTGTTATACTTTTCACTGGATAAAACCAAATATTTAGGGTCTATTGTGAAACTTAAAAATTTAGGTGATACTAAATTAACGTGGTCCTCAGTACCGATGTAGACGCTGTATGTATTCGCACTTGTAAAAGAAAGGTACGTCAAAATATGCACTAATATTGCTGAGGGTTTGAACTCGATACCCATTGTGGAGAGATTGGGAATCCGAGAAAGTAAATCAGCTTTATTTAATATGTCGCGAAAATTCATGTTGCAGCAAGTAATACAATATTACAATTTTAATAAAATTCAATGACCATGTTTTGAACGCAGCTACATCATGAAAGTACGTCATTTGAAACCTTTATTTAAATTAACGATTGACCTTTTGGATTGTAAAAAAAAAAAGTAAAGTAACAGCCTGTTACTATGCCCACTGCTGTGCTAAGGCCTCTTCTCTCCGTTTCTGGAGAGAAGGATTGGAGCTAAGACCTACCACGCTGCTCCAATGCGGATTGGTAGGTTACACATATCCCTAGAATTCTCTAGAGATATGCAGGTTTCCTCACGATGTTTTCCTTCACCGAAAAGCGTGTGATAAATTGCAATTATCAATTAGACACATAAGTTTTAATAGAAAAACTCATTGGTGCCTGCCCGGGGTTTGAACCTATGTCGTTTCTAAAGAGTCGCACGGTCTCACCGCTAGGCTATCACAGCTTTGGATTGTAATTAAAGAAAAAATGATTGACAACACAAATTTTTATCCAAATCGAAACAATTATTAAACAAAATCGTTTACCGCATCTGTCAACCAGTCTTTTCGCGATAAAATCAAAAACTGTGAACAGATTTTTATACAATTTTCTTCAAAAGACAGACAATAAGTAAAATATGCCGTTATTTATTGGAAATGCCTGAAAAAATCAAACAGCCTGAATATTTGATCAAAAACTTTAACCAATTCGTTTGAGATATCACATTACAACTGTGGGGATATTACTCTTTTTTAAGTCTACAGCGATATATGCATGACAAGTTATAAATCTTTAAGGATAGCTTACTTACTACATCCATTCTAATTATTTTTTCATCGGTTGCGGACAATACGCCTTTTGGAATGTTATTTAGAGGGATACATATTATAAAGTCTGTTAATACTATTATTATTTTTGCATTATGCATCTTAAAGTAACGTTTAATTCGATAAAATAAGGTCTTTTTAAACTAACCCGGTTATTTAGTGTGACCGCAACATGAAAGTGCTATGTCAACAGTATGACCATTTCTCGATATATAACTTCCTATAATTATTGTTTGTTTTTGTATAATATTACGCAAACACTTATATTTGTAAGGTTATCACGTTTTTTTATATAACTATCGATTTCCTATACTATATATAAAAACATTTGTGCAAAACTAAGTTCCACAACCTACACTGTTAGGAAAATAAGACAATAAGCGGATGCTAAAACAGCAAAACTTGTTTATTTCTCCTGTTTTTCATAGTATTATGCCATATGGAATAATGCTGTGGGGTAGAGCAGCTGATATTCACAGGCTGTTTGTTTAAAAAAAACAGCACTTCGTGGTATTCATAATATGAAACCTCGTGATTCTCTTAGGGAGAAATTTAAAGAAATAAGGGTCATTACTGTACTGTGTACTTGTTCACAATACATCTACAGTAGTATACTGTGACTTATATAGTCAAAATAGTGATAGGTATGACTAACTTACTAAAAACCGACATAAACTAATGACGCCAAGGTTCCGCCGTAAATCATTTGTCGGTCTCGGTACACGTTTTGATATCAAAATTGCTCAACATTATCTAGACTAGCCTTTACACAAATTAAGAAACTATCTTAAAACGATGCTGCTACATAAAGCTTACTTTACAATTGAGGATTATTTGAGTGATAGTAGCATATCTTAACTGCAGTTAGCTACGCACCAAGCTGCAACGATTAATTTGAAACCATTTATCAAATTGTAAAAAAAAATGCCCGCCGAGTTTCTTGCTGGTTCTTCTCGGTAGGAGCAAACTTTCGTATCAGTGGTAGCTTCTTTAAAAACATTTGACGATTATATATTCTTTATTTAAGTATTGAAATAATATTTTGAAATTGAAAGTTGACATATTTCTTAGAGAGCATTAAAATCTTATGGCGAAGAATACAAAATTAGATACTAATTAGACATTTCAAAGTTTTTACCGGAGGTGTAGTTAATAACTTATATTTTATATTTCTTATATTTAAAATATGTGTAACAGATAATCGATTAACGAAAACATCGTGAGGAAACCTCCATTTATGTGGATAATCCTGGGGATATGTGTATCCCACCAATCCACATTGAAGTAACGTGTAATAATAAAATTATTTTGCTATAATCCGCGATACAGTAAATAGAATATATATAGTGCTAAATGTATATGTACATGCAGGATTCGTAAAAATACATGCACACCACCACTGCCACCAATATACACAAACACTACACAGGTTCACTATCACAAACTCAACAATCGTTTCGCCCCGCAACCGAAGCATCATCATCAAACGATATTGCTTTAAGTCTTGACTAAAACGCTACTAAAATAATGTTTTATCGGTATAATATTATCCATAATACAGTAACCAGTAACCTAATAATGTAAGCGAAGTTCCCATCACTATTGTGTGTTTATCTATCCATACGTAATAATATCAAAAAAATATATTGTGCGGGGCTAACTCAAGAAATGATAATATCGCTATTTATTATTTTTGACATAAAATATATAGTATTTGATTTTGTAGCTGAGTTATTATTATATAACACACTAGCAATACCCTGCGGTTTCATCTGCGTACATACTGATCTCGTGGTAATGGAAAGTTTACTAAGTTGGACTATAGATTTATTTTTGTAAATTGAATGTTTGGTCTTGGGACTTATCATTAGTTAAGGCAAAGGAAATTTTTAACGGAATGTATTCATAGGTACACAAATACAATACGCTATAATTTTTATGGCATTATTTTCTCAATATTGACATTTTTAAATTCGTTATATCTGTTGATTGGAATGTCCAATTTTAACAATTTTAAAAGTTTTTCACAGGTATTAAAACAGTCTATAATAAAATATCAATAAGTGGGATAAGCATTAATACAGAGATGTATTTTTTATCAACTTTTACAATGTAGAAAAGTAGGTATATTGGCAAAACTATAATAGCTAGACATATGCTTTCGCGGACTTTTTTGTAAATATTGATATGTTATATAATAATGTAAAACATTTTTTGTTCTATCATCAATAGTTTTCGATGCGCACACAACGAAAAATTTTTATGAATAAATGTTTCACACCTTATTACAATTTTATTAAGGATCCCTATTTAAAAAATATATATAATATATCTTATATTGTTCAGTGATGAAGCAGCTTTCCAATGGTGAGAGAATATTTGAAATCGGTCACGTAGTTTTTGCGTGAAAACATTACAAACATACAAAAATTCCCTCTTTATAATATTGGTGTAGAAGTATAGACAGAGTAGGTCTTAGAGTAGGACTTGATAATACTACCGCATATAACTTATTCAATATCCTCGTTTACTCTGTAATTGTGTATGACGTTAGTCATTATTTTAAGTTTTACGTCTGCGTTAGTCATCATATCGTGTATTGTTCATGATTTATCAAAATGTTTTTGTAAATTATCGTGTTATCTCATGTTAACGAAACTCGCCAACTTTTAACAGATACAATTGGGCTTATCGATTTCACAAGGTCCACTATGAGCACTTTTTCTTTGACCTCTGTGCATGTAAATAAAGTATTTATGAAGTTTTGCGAATTGTTTACTAATTGAGTAATGACGATATTAAGAATAGAAAATGGATAGTTCAAGTGAAAATAACATACAGAGTGAAGACACGAGCGTTCCGAAGAAAGAATTGCCTCCGAATCTGCAAAAAATATGTTTAGTGTGCGGTGATAAGGCTTTAGGATATAACTTTAACGCGATATCTTGCGAAAGTTGCAAGGCGTTTTTCCGTCGAAATGCTTTAACTAATAAAGAATTTAAGTGTCCGTTCTCTAATAACTGTGATATAACAGTTGTGACACGGAGATTTTGCCAAAAGTGTAGGTTAGAGAAGTGCTTATCAGTTGGTATGGTTAAAGAGTTTATAATGTCTGAAGAGGATAAAGCGGAAAAGAGACGAAAAATAGAAGAGAACAGAGCGAAGAAGCGTCAGTTGCACGATTCGGATGACTCAGTGTCGAGCTCGAAAAGTTTAAGGCGGGATGAGGATGTGAACACTTACATACCACCTATGCAAGATACTAGTGGACTGCAGTACGATGTACTGAACAGTACGACATGCAGCCCCAACAGCACAGTACAGTCACCGTTGAGTGCAGATATAGAGAATTCAATTAACTCTGCTGTAGTATATAATCAATATGTGCCAGTGCAAAGTACTGATCAGTACACTATGAAAGTTTATCCAATTGATGAGAAAAGTGTTATCAATAGAGCCATATACGATCAGAGGGTGGATACTAGTTATAATAATATATGTGACAGTGTTGAAAGTATGTATGAGCCGCCTAAACAGAATTGCATAAGGTAGGATATCAATTATTATCTAAATTGGAAATACCTATCTGTAGCAGACAAGTAGTTGTCCATATTTACTATCAATCTAACAGACGTTATCACCATCTTTAACCTACTGTAAAAAATTTAGATATACTAGATATATTTAGCAATAATATCCATATAGAAATTATAATGCTTTGATAATGAATGAGTCTGAAAATGGTCTGATAATAGTTGCAAAAACTAATTATAATGTTGCTATTATCTCCTATAAGAAACCGTTTAATTAATCTCTTCTCTAAATAATCTTCATGTTAATAATTTACAAATTAATATTTAATTAGGCAAATTAGTGTACTAAATAACTTTAACCCATTGATTGCAATTATACAACATGTTTTCATTGCTCAAAAATAAGTTATTTCAGTTTTTTTTACTATAAAATTATAAGTATGATTTACATACCATTTTCTTTGGAATAAAATTCCCCATTCAATAGTTATTTTATTATAATAACTACTCCATTTACTACATTTATCGTTGGTTATGAAAGCATTTTGATTTAGCCAACATATGGTATATCAGTCTTCCTATAAAAGTGAATCTTACCCGTAAATCGTTATAACAATATTTATTTATTGAGGATTGGATTGAATGTATTTGGAGATAAAATATTTGTTTTAGTTATTATTATTTTATATTTTTAAATACCATTATTACCTTATAGTTTATAATTTTTAATTTGCGTTATTGAACAGTGCCGTCTGTGCCATCATTTAGTGAACGAAGGTCACTGAAAATCAGCAATGGGTTTGTGTTGCCAACCTTGTTAGTCTGAGTGGCTATCCCTTTCTTCGTCACACCGCTGCACTTTTTTACTTTGCGATAGTCGTATAAGATGTTATTTTATTTTATTTTCTATTTTTCTATTTTTTTATTTATACTGTTGTTGTACTGAGGTGTGTTCAAGAATAAACATTTATTCATTATCCATTATCTTTGTCTTGACTCTGTTCTTGGAAAGACTCAATTCTTTACTGATCCAGTGTTACTTGTATTAGAGCCCAGGTATTTAAAGATGTCCACAATTTCCAGTTTCAATTTCGCAGTGGGATTCAGTTTAGTGAGTCTTGTGGTAGTGGGAAGTCTACGAAGTCGGACTATAGATTTATTTTATAGATTATTTAATTATAAGAAATGGGTATCATTAGTATTCTTGAAATAAGACCTAACTCACCAAATGCAGGTCTTGTTATAACGGTTGCTACAATGAATTTGTTATGGCATTATTTTCTTAAATTCGTAATATCTTTAATTGGGATGTCAGATTTTAATAATTTTAAAAGTATTTCACAGGTATTGAAACAGTTTCTAATAAAATATCATTAAATGGGATAAGGATTAATACAGAGATATGAATGAAATGGTTTGGTTATTGTCGGCAATTTTATCAACTTTTTCAATGTAAAAAAAGTAGTTATATTGGTATAACTATAATAGTTAGACATATGGTATTCCGGACTTTTTTATGGATATTGATATGTTCTATAATACTGTAGAACATTTTTTTGTTCTATCATCAATAGTTTCCGCAGCGCACACGATGAAAGATTTTTACGACTAAATTTTTCACACATTATTACAATTTTATTAGGGATCCCTATTTTTTTTGAAAATGTCATATAGCCTACGTTGCTCAGTGAAGAAACAGCTTTCCAATGGTGAAAGAATTTTTGACATCGGCCCAGTAGTTTCTGCGTGAAACATTGCAAACATACAAATCTTTCCTCTTTATAATATTAGTATAGAAGTATAGATAGTGTAGAAGTATAGTAATAAAATAAAGTAGAAAATATAGTAAATTATAGAAAATTTATAAGTTATATTTGTTGTGTAAAAGAGTAATGTGGTGAAATTGGAATGCATTTTTAGCAGTTTTATGAATATTACATCTTTTTTCATCACTGTGTGCTTCAAGTCACTGAGTATTATGAATTTTTTTTTGCATAATACACTTACAAAAAGGTGTTTTCAGTGTATATTACCAAGAAATAGGTATGCAAATATGATAATTTTAACTTAAAATGTTTGAACATTAAAATTTTAAATTTCAAGATTGACACAGATGCAAAATATTTTATTAACATATTTAAATAAATAACAGTTATTTTTCGTATGATTATATTATAAAATTTATATTTTCGATCTGAGTTCTTATAAGGACTTAATCTTAAAATTCTAATATTCGTAATACCTGACTGTGCTCCACCAAGCCATCAGTAGCTAGGGCAGGGTATCGCTGTACGAATTGCTGTTCTGAAACACCCCTCTTTCCCTCCGCTAGTCGATGCATCAGAAGCATATGATGCATCGACCGCTTCGAGGATATATCTTCATCTTGGGTGCCTAATCCCCCCAACTTAGACTCTCTCCTTAAGGCGGCGGATGACAGTCTTGAGAGAGCCATCTACGTCCCACTCGTATGGCGGATGGAACCAAGAGCCTCAGCTTTTCGGATCCGCTCCGCCGCCTCCTTCCGCGATATTACAGCCTCGCAAAAAGAGGTCATCGCTGCCTACGATGTCTTCCTGTAAACCATAGCGCGAACTACGGTGAGGCCTTGCTCCACCTCTGCCAAGAGTTCCGCCCACTGGACCGCCCAAGCAGAACAGTCTGCGAGCGTGTTCAACGTCGTATCAAATTCGGCGCCGCAATCGTGGCACTTACCGGATGCTTCGCGCCGGGCCACCTTCCACCCGAAACAACCATCTCCGGAAAGTACCTGTCTTTTCCGGACATGGTTAGGCGCAGAGAACAGGCGTCAGGTTGATACCTGTCTAAGCCTCTTAATAGCGTACACAAACTTATTTAATCTCTTCACAAATCTATAATGTGATATTTCCACTACAATTACTTTGTAGTTTATACGACTTTCTCACGTAATTCTGCAACTTTAATATCAAATATCTCAGCTCCGATATTACTTCTTGATAAAAAAAACTATCCATGTCCCAATGTGAGCTGTGATAGCCCAGCGGCGAGACCGTGCGACTATTTCGAGGGGAACACGAGTTCAAACCCGGGCAGGCTAATTGATAATTGCAATTTATCACACGCTTTGCGGTAAATGAAAACATCGTGAGGAAACCTGCATATCTCTAGAGAATTCTGGACCTATCAATCTGCATTGGAGCAGCGTAGTAGGTCTTAGCTCCAACCCTTCTCTCCAGAAACGGAGAGAGGAGGCCTATTCCCAGTAGTGGGATTGTAGTAGGCCGGTACTTTTATCCATGTTTACTTCTTAGGTTCTTATATATTTGCACCAGAAACTATAACAGATCTACTTTGCTATAATCCGCGCGGGTTAAGCGAATGCATTCAAAGCTAATGTGTATGAAACAGTCACCACATGCATCCCAAGATGCCAGCAGCAACAATGCACACAAGCAATACACACAACTACCACCAAAACCTCGTCGATCGTTTCGCGCCGAGGCGGAAGCATCATCAGGAGGATAGGCTCCACGACAAAATCGTAATGCATTTCGATTTATTGTGTGTATTGCTGGTGGAGGCGTCTTGGGATGCATATGGAGACTTCTCCTGCACGTGGTACGTGAATTTTTTGCCTGCTTCATACATGTTAACTTTGCATGCATTCGCTTAACCCGCGCGGATTATAGCGAAGTAGATCTGTTATAGTTTCTGTAATATGGAATTCTGCTTCTATAAATCATATCCGACTGGCCCGTTGGCGCTGTGGGTAGTGACCCTGCCTTCAGCTCCGCGGGTCGCGGGTTCGATTCCCACCGAGGGCAAACAGTTTCTATAAACAAATTGTTGGTTCCTCGAGCCTGGGTGTGTATTTGTATTTAAGTATGTATTTAAACTTATATATGTAGTATATCTACCAGTTCTCCGTCACCCATAACACAAGTATTAAGTTACTTACTTTGGGGACGGACGACCGTGTGTGTAAATGTCCTATATATTTATTTATTTATTTAGATATCTGCACCAATTAGTGGCCGCTACAAAAAAAACAAGCCACTGGAACAAGGTTAGAGTTTGTCCAAATTGAAATGGCGCGCCTCACTACTTTAGTAGTTAATATAAATGTGTGAGTGCTGATGTTTATAATGACATATTGTCTCTGTAGAGCTATGAGGTATTGCGTGATTTACGATCTGTTTGGGAACGTCGTTGTCGAACGGGGTTATGGTTGCGGCATGTGACGGGTTTAAGAAAACCTGATAAAATTTTTGTTAGATATTTGAGAGGTTTTAAACGTAATTGAATGTCAGCATAGTTGATTTTTATCATGTTGCAACACAATATATATACAAAAGTAATAATAAAATTATTTTGCTATAATCCGCGATACAGTAAATAGAAAATATATATAGTGTTTAATGTATAGTGGATTATCAGTATTTTCATACCCGATACGTGCAGGATTCGTAAAAGCACATGCACAAACCTCCACCACTTCCACCAAAATACACAAGCACTACACAGTTTCACTATCACAAACTCAACAATCGTTTCGCCCCGCAACCGAGGCATCATCAGGAGATAGACTCCACGACAAAATCGCAAAGCGAAGCATTATGCAAACAAGCATTGTTATATAGTAATCGGTTCATCCCCACCTTTACCTCTGAACACGTGCAACAAGCTTGAACTTGAAACATTTATCTGCTCGTTAATGAGGGTGCCATTGTTATGCTTAATGATTGCTAATTGTTCCAAAATATCCAATTTTAAGCTTTTTTCGCAGGTGTGCAGTATTTCGAAACAATGGTCATTAGGAACTTTATGACCGCTTTCTAACAAATGTTTCGCGAAATGTGAATTTTGTGGCTTATTATTCCTGAAAGCGACCATATGTTCTTTAAAACGGGTTTCAAAATTACGACCAGTCTGACCCACATATGTATCATTGCATTCAGGACATTTTATTTTGTAAATACCACTCTTTTTCGGGCTTTCTAATTTGTCTTTATTATTGCATAATATCTTTTTTAAGCAGTTATTACTTTTAAAACCTAATTTTATATCTTTGTAATAAATACAAAGCCAGTTTGACCTATTTTGGAACATTGTCAGAACGAATTTCAACTATATTTAAAACAAAGTCAAATATAAAATTAGGTTTTAAAAGTAATAACTGCTTAAAAAAGATATTATGCAATAATAAAGACAAATTAGAAAGCCCGAAAAAGAGTGGTATTTACAAAATAAAATGTCCTGAATGCAATGATACATATGTGGGTCAGACTGGTCGTAATTTTGAAACCCGTTTTAAAGAACATATGGTCGCTTTCAGGAATAATAAGCCACAAAATTCACATTTCGCGAAACATTTGTTAGAAAGCGGTCATAAAGTTCCTAATGACCATTGTTTCGAAATACTGCACACCTGCGAAAAAAGCTTAAAATTGAATATTTTGGAACAATTAGAAATCATTAAGCATAACAATGGCACCCTCATTAACGAGCAGATAAATGTTTCAAGTTCAAGCTTGTTGCACGTGTTCAGAGGTAAAGGTGGGGATGAACCGATTACTATATAACAATGCTTGTTTGCATAATGCTTCGCTTTGCGATTTTGTCGTGGAGTCTATCTCCTGATGATGCCTCGGTTGCGGGGCGAAACGATTGTTGAGTTTGTGATAGTGAAACTGTGTAGTGCTTGTGTATTTTGGTGGAAGTGGTGGAGGTTTGTGCATGTGCTTTTACGAATCCTGCACGTATCGGGTATGAAAATACTGATAATCCACTATACATTAAACACTATATATATTTTCTATTTACTGTATCGCGGATTATAGCAAAATAATTTTATTATTACTTTTGTATTATGGATCTCCGCAAAGTAACGCCTAATTCTATAAATTACAATATATATAGTAATAAACTGATATGGGTGTTGACCCAGATGACTTAACTGATTAGTTTTGAAGGAAAGATTACTGAAAATCTAATCACGTGTTTCCTGATTGTAATGGTGACCATGAAAAATCGTTTACTTGCCATTTAAGCTATAATTCAAATTAATCTTTATTCAAGTAAACTTTTAAACAAGTGCTTTTGAATCGTCAACTCTTCTGCTGGTATTCGGGAAGCTGTTCCCAGAAAAACCAGCAAAAAAATTTGACAGGATACATGCAGGGTTCGTAAAAACATGTGTTTTTAGGAACCCTGCATGTAACGGGTATAAAAATGGATAGTCCACTATACATTTAGCAATATATATATTTTCTATTTACTGTATCGCGGATTATAGCAAAATAATTTTATTATTACTTTTGTATTATGAATCTCCGCAAAGTAACGCCTAATTCTATAAATTATTTAGTGGAATTAAAATTCCAGATCAATATTAACGAATGGTGACGCGATACTCAACGGTATGGACGATAAATCTCAGCACGTCTGCGAAGAGATACCGTCCACGAGCAACGACCCTGACGTTAACAAAGCTAGAGACATCCTGCAGGACGTCGAGCGGTACGTACATAAATACATACATACAATATATCTGCTTCTATAAATCATGATTAATAGAAGCAGGCGTTACTTTGTGGAATTCCATATTACAAAAGCTTTAGTTAAGTACTTTGCTATAGGCCGTGTGTGTTAAGCGAATATATGTAATGCTAAGTGTATGAAGCAGGCAAAATTCACGTACCTTACACATGCAGGACATGTCACCACACGTGTTCCAAGACGCCTTCACCACACAGCCACAATAAACACAAGCAATACACACAACCACCATCAAAATTTCAATAATCGTTGCACCCCGAAACCGAAGCATCATCAGAAGGATAGGCTCCACGACAAAACGTGGAAAAAAAATTTCATATATACATGTACATATACTTATTGTGAAACGTAGACCCCGAAAGCTGTCTATCTGTATGTCATCGATACGTTTGTTTACGTTCCTGCACTGTCTCACTTTGGTAACACAATCAAAGACTATTCGAGTTAAAAGTTGATTTATTTACAAATATTCAAAACCTATATACAACCACAAAATAAACTTCGAAGCGCAATATAATTTTACTGATTACAGACAACACGCCATCTATCGGACAATAGCGAAAACTCTTGACAACTAATAGATTTATAGAAACAATGTTTTATGTACTGTTGTAGTCCGCTAGATGGCGGTGACTTTTTTTTACGCAATGTGCTTATACAACGTTATTTTCGACAATGTAGATCGACGGTTCATTGTCAATCCATGTTTAAATAAATGCGGTCATGCCGTGTGTTATCAATAGACCACCATTTCTTACCGAGGTGTCGCAAAAGGCGACTAAGGTAAGTTGACCTACCGTGTGGTATCCGGGTGAGTAGAATAGCCCATCATATTTCTTACCGAGGGTCGTAAAATACGACTAAGATAAGTTAACATTAGGCAGGCGACCGGTCGTCAAACACGTAGTAAAATCATGTGGCAACTGTAAAATTTATTTCGTCGACGCTTCTTTTTTACTCCTTATTTCCAGGATAGAACCTAATTCAATGGAGTCCATACTCTGTGAGGCGATAAAGCTGGAGTTTGAATCCAACACTTCGATTGGGTGCAGTGGTTCTTCGAGGGAGCTGAATGAGGTTAGATTAGCTCTTATCCATGCAGCATCTAATCCATACAGCATCTTATCCATGCATCATCTTATCTATACAATATCTTATCCATGCAGCATCTTATCCATAGACCATCTTCTCTATACAATATCTTATCCATGCAGCATCTTATGTATACAATATCTTATCCATGCAGAATATTATCCATACAATATCTTATTCATGCAGCATCTTATCCATACAGCATTATGTATGGATAACCATACAGCATCTTATCCATACAGCATCATGTATAGATAACCATACAGCATCTAATCGATGCAGCATCTTATCCATGCAGCATCTTATCCATACGGCATCTTATCCATATAACATCTTATCCATACGGCATCTTATCCATGCAGCATCTTATCCATGCAACATCTTATCCATGCAGCATCTTATCCATGCAGCATCTTATCCATGCAACATCTTATCCATGCAGCATCTTATCCATGCTAAGACAGCTTATCGCTAAGATTGTTATTGTTATCGCTAAGACAGCGATCTCTTAAAGATAACCATTTTATAACATAGGAAATATGAAAACTTGCAAAGTAGGCAGCAGCGTACGGAATATAAAAATAAAATTATAATACCAGCTGGTTATCATCTGCGTATTGTAATGTAAACCTCTTGCAAACCATCTCTCTCGAAACGGCGGAAACTTATTTCTACATCTAATATTTCAGGTGGAAAGAGCAAAACTAAACGAGCTGATAGTAGCCAATAAGGCCCTGCACGCGCCAATAGACGACGATCTTTCGCAGCTTATCGGAGAGGTCGCCTCTGCTGGGTTGAAGGTTAGATATAAGTGTTTATTTAGTGCTAGGTCCGAGAGGAGATGGACTGTGTGAAGTAAGACGGATAAAAAAGGACTTGCAAAAGAGTTAAAGAATGAATGGAGAAATTAAGAAAAAGAGACACACTTATTTAAATTCAAAATATTCTTTATTCAAGTAAACTTGTAGACAAGTGCTTTTGAATCGTCAACATCTACTGCTGGTTCGGAAAGCTGTTCCTACCGAGAAGAACCAGCAAGAAACTCGGTTGCTCTTTAGAAATATAATTCTTATAACTAGTTACATTTATTTATTAATGTCTTGTACAGGGTAGAAGTGCAGCTATATCCACACATTCTTATAATCTAAGTAAGTCTCAACAGTATAGTAGGCAACTAAGCTTCTGTAATGGCATGGCCAAAATTGATTGCGGAATTTTATTACAGAATCTTATACCCAAAGCCAAAAACGATTTACGTACTTTTGCAAGGCGCAAAGCAGGGGCCGCAAGCTTATCTCGGTTTCCACTTTGTCTATTATATACATCACTTATCGTTTTATAATTCTATATATTTTTATGTACAAAAATTAAATTGCTTAAAATATAACCCATATTACTGTAAAGTTTTATCCGTCCAATAGTTTTTTCGTGAAAGAGTAACTAACATACGTTCACATTCACAAAATTTCGCATTTATGATATTAAGTAAAAAGTAGGATAGGATTTTTTTTTACTACATAAAATAAATAAGGATGTATAATAGCGTTATAACGACTAAGTTGTGGTTGGCAATTCTCAATAGTGGAGTTGCCTTAGGTGTAACGCTGCTGGAATTCAAATTGATTGGCGAAAGCAATACATGTAATTGCACACCCCAAATTAGTTCCATCACAGAATATATCGCATAATCCAGCGTTCCGCGCAAACGTGTGGACGGATGAAACAACCTCCGGGACCTGGGCCCGTCGTCTCGGCGTCTCAACCTACCTTATGCGGCTGTCAGCTGTATGCGGTCCGGCCTCATGAGTCACTGCGTGTATATGTGTACGTGTGTGTGTGCTTGTATGTACTCGGCCGATTCCCGAAACCGTTGGCTCGCCTCAGCACTCTTCCACGGACATGTAATGTCTGTTTCTCCCGGAGTATACACTTCACTATATCGGTTAAATAACACCCGGTGTGCACACAACCTTCGTAAGGTCACACGTTATTGAATCGTCCCTATATCGGGGAATAGTAACCCAACGCGCACTAAAACCGTGGACGGTCGCGTCTTCTCAAACGCTTCACTGATTAAACGCGTCACTAAATCTGAGAATAACACCCGAAACGCAAAATTACACACGTGCGTAAGAAAAAGGATGCCGCGTCCAAGCCGCGCGCGGCCTCTCTATCGTGTCTGCCGGGTGACTGGCGGGGGGCCGCTCTGGTCGTGAACGAATGCATAAAACGGCCTAGCTTGCGTTCGCGTCGCGTCGCGCGCGCCATTCTATTCAAAACATCCAGGGTATGCTGTGTGATATATTGTTTCAGGTAGGTAACGGCTCCCATGACCCCATGCTGGTGACCATAATCAACTTCACCGCCGTCGCCATCCGCCGCCTCATCAAGATCTCCAAGAAGATCAACGCCTTCAAGAACATGTGCGAGGAGGACCAGGTGACCGTGTAACAGTACAGTAAAGATATACTGTGAAGCCAAAGTACGAATACCTATATCCTAAAATAGTATATTGTTTTCTAAATTTTCAGATTGCACTATTAAAAGGCGGATGCATAGAAATGATGGTCCTTCGAGGCACGATGACTTACGACGGCCAACGGAACCAATGGAAGGTGAGATATAGTGCACGTATAATCAATTTTACTTTAGATCACCTTAGGGATGTATCTCAAAAAAGAAAAGTAAAGAATGCAGTGATAATTTGTTTCAGTTAAATTCCAAAAGAATAACCCAGTATTCCCATTTAAGTTATGATATAAATTTGCTATAATCTGCGTGGGTCTATCGTGGACATATCGCGGGTTATACCAAAATGTTATCGCCATTACTTTAGTGTTTATAGATCCCCGCATAGTAATGTTTAAATAAATCATTCCATTTCATTTAATTTCATATCATCCCATTTCATATCATCTAAATTCATTTCATACAATTCTCCTGCCTTTATCCCACTCTAAGTGGCACAACATGTTTTTCTTTTCCATTCGCTCCTATCATTCGTTAACTCTCTCGCTACTCCTTTTATATACATTTCTAACCTTACATTATCATTAACATCTACACTAGTCCCATCTTTAAATTCATCCTGTTCTCTCAGAGAATTTTTCTACTTTCTAATTTAATCAACATCTTTATCTATATTACCTTTCCAAACTTTAAAAATATGTCACATTCTTCATACACGATGCCATTTCATTCTAATAATCATTTGCCGAATTTTTCTCCATTTATCCTTATACCTTTCATTTTATCTACCACTCTCCTTTTAAATTCTCGTCTACATTCCTCTTTCTCAAGCATATACCTCTTAATCTCCGGCGGAGGCTTGTATTTTTCTACATTTACTGTAATTTTAACTATCGCACTTCACACAATCACTTCCACAATCTCGACGATCGTTTCGCCCTGTAACCAAAACATCAAAAGGAAATCGTAATGCATCATTACGGTTTTGTCGTGGAGCCTATCCTCCTGATGATGCTCCTGAGGATTATAGCAAAACTCTATTGTAGCTTCTGTACTACGGAGTTTCGAAAAGCAACGCCTGCTTCTAAAAATTATAAAAAGTCCCCAATTTCTTTGGTACAAACAACACAACAAGTTTTTTACCAAGGGACATGGTTTTTACAAAAAATCATTGGCTAGGTTTCGGACTCGACCGATTGCTGAAGTTCCACATAAGTTTGCACAAAGAGATGATTGCCTAGGTTTTGGACTCGACTAATTGCCAGAGTTCCACGAAAGAACTCATAGAAGCATTGCTAGGTTTCGAACTCTGGACTGATAGCCATATTTCCGAGGCTTCAACCATTTGGTCCCCCTCCAGCTCCCGCACAGCCACGAGCAGTACGGTTCCATCCGCTCAGACGTGCTGAAGCTGGCCAAGGGGAACATCTACCGCTCGCACGAGCAGTTAATCCGCTCTTTTGACCCTCGCTGGCGGACCGACGAGCACATCATCCTGATCCTCTCCGCGATACTGCTCTTCTCGCCCGACCGGCCCATGGTGGTGCACAAGGACGTCATCAAGCTGGAGCAGGTGAGTCGCAAAATGTAACGGCCTGGTAGTATCCCACTACTGGGCATAGGCCTAATTGTATTTGGAGAGAAGTGTTGGAGTTTAAACTCACCACGCTGCTCCAATGCGGATTGACAAGTTACAATCCCAAGAATCAAATCACGTCAAATTAAATCAAAATAATCTTTATTCGAATAAGTTCTTTCGAGCACTTTTGAATCGTCAAGGATCAATATGATTAATTCAAATTCAAATTCAAATTCAAAATATTCTTTATTCAAATAAACTTGTAAACAAGTGCTTTTGAATCGTCGACTCTATTGCTGGTTCGGAAAGCCGTCCTACCGAGAAGAGCCAGCAAGAAACAGGGACTCACGCGGACTCAAATTATAAATGCCACGTATGGCTCTTTTTTGCAATACAAAAATTTTCTCAATATCAGCGCATTTACCCCATAACATTATTCCATAAGACATAATGCTATGGAAGTAAGCAAAATAAACTAGTTTTGCTGTTTCGACGTCTGTAACTGTCTTATCTAAACCTAATGTAGCTACAACTGGTTCGGAATGTTGCTCTTACCGAGAAGAACCAGCAAGAAACTCGACAGTCAATCTTTTACACATTATCATTCCGCTGTCGTGTATCAAGCTAAAAAGGATTTTCAAAGCAAAGAATTTTCATCATCCAAATAATCCTCAGTTGTATAATATGCTTTACGTGTAAGCATATTTCTTACAGTCAATGCTTCAGAGATATGCAGGTTTCTTCACGATGTTTTTGTTAATTTGAAATCGTTTGATAAATTTTAAATATCAGTAAGGCACTTGAATTTTAAGAGCCTGACTTGAACCCGGGATTTGAACGCGTGACCCTCAGAGAAGAGTCACGGTATTAGCGTTCAGCTATCACAGCTATTATATTTGATCAAGTTTTAGTTTTATTTATCCATGAGGAGATAGGCATCAAATAGCAATGCGCCGCATCACCCAAACAAGCAGTATTATATACAAATAGTTCAACCCCCACCATTGATTTTGCCTCCAAACATGTGTAGCAAACTGGAGTTGAAAACGTTTATTTGTTCGTTAGTTAGGTCAATCTATATACTTATTATAAAACAAAGTCCCAAAAAGCTGTATGTATGTCTGTATTTACGTCTCAAAATGTACTGGACGGATTTTTGTACGGTTTTCACCAAAAGATAGTGCAATACTTCCGGATGGTTTAGGTAAATAGTACATATCGGTATTATGTAAATTGTGTCGAAGAGATCGCGCAGTTGTTAAAAAACTTGTTTGCTGAAAGCTTTAGTCGCGTGCGCTGCGTAAACCAGTAGAGATACGCTAAAGTAATGTACTAGAGAATTATAGATCTATAAAAATACTACAAAAAAGTCCGCGATAGCATTACTCTATCTCTTATGGGTAACTCACAATAACTACTTTTATGTTCAAAATTTCGAAAATTCGGGAAAAGTTTCGTAAATCACTGAATTCAAAGCAGACGAAGCCGTTGTTGGCACAGCTAGTTAAATAAAAGATTTTTATCACTACCCTCCCACTAACGAGTACCTTGAATATTTATATGACGTCGAATATAAACTTTTTGACTAGAACTCATACTACTACCTGCTGCGGCGGTACCTGGAGAGCGTGTACCCCGGCTGCGAAGCCAAGTCCACCTTCCTCAAGCTGATCCAGAAGATACTGGAGCTGAGGAAGTTCTCCGAGGAGCTGACCGGCGTGTACCTCGACGTGCACCCCATAGAGCCGCTGCTCATGGAGATATTCGACCTGAAGCACCATGGCGCATGACGTCACCGCCTGCCGCAGGTGCTCCGGGACCACCCCCCTCGACGGTCAGCGGGAGTGACCACCGACTGCGTGGTGTGCTGAGGACTTACCATCACGAATGTTAATTTCAAGTAAATCTATATTTATTATAATACTAGCTATGCCAACGTGGAAATCAGCGTGTCACATTTTTTTTCTAGATTTCAAATTAAAAACATAAAAATAGTTATTGTGAGTTAACCATAAGAGATAGAGACATGCTATCGTGGACTTTTTTGTAGTATTTTTATAGATCTACAATTCTCTAGTACATTACTTTAGCGTATCTCTGCTGGTTTACGCAGCGCACGCGACTAAAGCTCTCATCAAGCAAGTTTTAACAACTACAATTCTTCAACACAATTTACATAATACCGATATGTACTATTTACTTAAACCATCCGGAAGTATTGCACTATCATTTGGTGAAAACCGTACAAAAATCTGTTCAGTAGATTTTGAGAAAATCGATTACATACAGACAGACAGCTTTTTAGGACTCATTTTTATAATAAGTATAGAAGTACTGTTTTCCAAAGTTCTAACATGTCGCTGTTGACATTTTAGCAAATTGAAATACTCAATTTACTAGATGCTGTTGGTTCTTCGAGTCTGGGTGTTTAAGTTTTTAATATCAATTTTTTTTAGAAGAAAAATAAAGATGTAATATGAAAAAAGAAAAAAAGGGCCGGCGATATCTGGACTTGATCCAGGGTATTTTAACTTATTTAGATCGCCCGTTTCCAACTGAGCTGTTATGATTCGGCAGCGTAATTTACCTTTGTTTTCTAATAATATTGTAGCAATATTTCAATTTAATATTGTAGCAATATTGTGGCAATTTTTCAGTGCCTGAAAACATTGATTTAACGTCATAGAAAGTCATAAAGTAATAGTAAAATTATGTTTACTTTATCCACGATAAAGTAAGCGCGATGAGGAAATATGTATACTGCTAAATTTAGAGTGGACTATTCGTTTTTATACCCAAAACATGCAGGATTCGTTAAAACACATTAATTTTACATTTTTTACAAGAATGTTTGATTATCACAAAATGAAATCGTGTATTTTATTTATATATTAGAAGATATATAGTATTTATTTAAGATGACTGTTGTAAATTGAGATTTTTAAGCGCTTTGGCCATTTGTATAGTTCTTAAGAGTTTCGTCCTAAACCCACCGTCCCGCAGCAGACAGCGCGGTGGGTCAAGTAAGACAATATTTTGCGTTTAATTATTACTTTATATTGTTAATTCGTTATTTTAATTTAAATAGTTGTATTTATATAAATTTGACTGACTCCTTTTGAAATGACGTGATGTTTGATGATTTTTTGGTTATTTATGTTTTGTGGTGAATTTTGTTATGTTTGTTTGTTCCAATTATCAATTTATCGAGACTACACATGTACGAACTGATGGAGCGTTGGTGACCGATTATTATGGATTCAGAATCGTTTTTACCTGACCTGTTATTATTGGCATTAATTGTAGGGGGAAAGGTCGTGAGGAAACCTGTGACACACTAATAAGTAGCCCATTTAACTTTTGCTTTTTCTCAATTTGCATCTTTTTTATATTTCCTTTTAAAAAAATAATGAGCAAAGGTCGATCACCCAAATAGTTTTTATTATAGTAACGTTGCAGTGACATCTCTAAGACGGGACTTAAAACAGTTTCCCCTCAAAACTCGAATAAAATGAGAGTTTCTTATCTATATCCTATATAGTTTAGTATCTATTGAAGAAACCACATTCAGACAATCGGTTTTCATATCCTATAAAGTTTATGGATCAATTGTCACTCCACCTATCACTAAGTAAATTTATTAAATAAATAAAGTAAAATGAGAAACTCAATCACTACTCTCTTATCAAAACTCTTGGGAGCATAAATCCATCGCTATCTATCATTATTTGCCATCATTTCAACAAGAAAAGTAAAAAAAGGTTTTAACAAAATTTCATGTCCCTATTGTTAACCGTTGAGGAGTTCCCTCATCAGAAGGCAATCCTGGCAGCATCAGGTCATGCTTATCATAAACATGCATTGTCATCGGGACTGGAGCAGTATGTGAAATTTCAGCTCAATTGGACCCCGGGAAGTGGGTCGAATTGAACTTGCAAGATTCCACCTTCACATACATCACGGCAAAGCTTATATTAATAATAGACATAAATGGCTACAACACAACACAATGGCTAATTGCACCGCTATCAGTAATTCGCTAAAGCTCTAAAAAGCTTGTGATGAAATTGGCAATTGGATAGAGCAAATAAAGTTTTCATCACACTCATGCCAAAAAATATGTTTCATCCTGTAAATATAGTTTAGGTGATAACCATACTAGTAATATACATTTCAAAGTGTCTGACATAAAAGTATGTCAGACACTTTATCATTTATAATAAATAAATGGGCATTAGTCAATTTAGCATAAACACTACTCCACCGCTTTATTTATTTATGCTCAAAATGGTAGCAATTAATCATATTTTTCAAAACAATTTTAGTGTATTTATGATGAATTAGTAGAAAATCCTTATTATCTTCTTAATATTCGACCCATGAACTGAGAAGGGGTTGAGGGGGGACCTTGGAAGTCTTTCCAAGGAATGTCCACATCACACAATTATCTCTTCAAGGAAGATATAAGGAGGTCGCTTTAAATTCACTCGAGGTTAGGACAAAGACTGCGCGCGCGTTTCAAGGCCGCGGTCAACGCGTGTATGTCACAAAAAAACTTGGTTATTCTTAATTTGTAAATACGTATAGTTATTGTGTTATATAGAAAACTATTTTTATAGTAAAAATATGTTATAAAATAGGTGCAATAATGTATTTTTAAAAATTGAAATATAACAGTTTGTTATTATATTTTGGTCTTTCATTTATGAGTAGTTTTTTCGATGATCGATTGAAAAATTTACTTGAATCCTATCAAGGTGTCCTGACAAATTCGTTTTCCCAAAACTAAGAACAGTTTCCGATTTAAAAAAACTAGTAAAAATCAATTTAAATAAGGTTAATTACGGGAGCCTTTTGTTACAACTACCACTTGCCTCTAAATTAGGTCAATAATTTAGGCTACACCGTCGCCACCAACGTGACATGTGTAAGTTGTTGATGATTTTGGGCTAACTGCGAATAGCATCAACTCATCTTTTATTTCTTTGTACCCTACGCTTTTCAATTTTGTATTAAATATTCGCGCTTATTTAAAATGACAGCTCTTTAAGAAAAGACAGTATTAGTCTAAATATTTATTTCAATAAGAACATTTCACTTCTTCGATGAATGTATTACACTTGGTATTCAACAAAAACAAACAATAAATAAACGTGAAAACAAAAACAAAATCTCATTGAGTTGGAAAAAAATAACTTTTAACAGTATTTAACGCGATAAAAACCTACACATCCTCACTAATGTCTAACGCTAATTTCATTTCTAACGTGTAATTCTCTTCTATGCGATCTAAATACTCAGTTCTCTCTGTTTCTGTATTTATAGCGTCTATATCATCAACGCAATCTTCGAAAACCTCATCTTCCGTGGAAATATCGGCTGAACGAACATTATTTAGCTTAATATTTTTCTCTAAATCTTCATCAACTTTCATACCTTCAATTTGTGAAGGACTATCAACTTTATCGTTATAAAGAGATTTATTACAAATGGGTAAAGTGCTTTCTTCGTTAATAGTTTCACCACTAACTTTGTCTTCAGTAAGTGTATCCTCTAATGAATTCTCATTCGTTGGTATTAAAGTCGCATCATTATCATCCACTAAAGAGTCATTGGGAGACGGTATATAGTCAACAAAACGATCGGCCCGCCGTCCTTGTTCAACACCTTCGACGTGAGCTTCCAATATACGCGATACTTCTGGTAGCTATACAAAAATAAGATTAGTAATTATGATTGGGATATGATTACTATAAAAGGCACCTGCATAAATAATGAAAGAACTTCAAATTTTTGTAATACCATATTCAAGTGCAATTATTTTAAACATTATTATGGAATGGATGACGTCCAAGTTTCAATTCTTCAGTTCAGTCATTGAAATCAAGTAATATGAGTATGAAATTAAAAATCATTTGGACGATACAACACATATTTACTTTTTTCAAAGCAGTCATCAATTACATCTTATAATTGAAAATCATAAATTAATGCTGTACTGGATATTATCATTTGCTTATCAACCTTTTAGAGATTTAATTTAATTTTCGTCCTTGGCTAATAATGTAATCTATCTCACTCTCACTCGGTGAAGTCAGGATTATTATTCAAATTAATATTCATGGATCGTATGAAAAAGCATTGCCTTTATTTAACTATAATCTTAGTCCAAAAGCAAATGGTATAGAATTAATTTTTAAACGTTCTAATCCCACTGATTTAAGATTATGGAGATTGAAAGATCATTTCTTACAGTATACTCCTGATGCAGCTCGTCAGATATCTGTTCAATTATGGCATTCGTTTGGTTATCGACTCTACTAGCATGCGATGTCACGACATTCAGCTGTCTGTATAACTCTTGTTCCTCGTACTTCAGTGTTTTATTTAATATTTCTGTAGCCACAGAATCGTCTATACGTGCATTCTCATCCATATTTGAGAAGTTGACGCCTGAAAAATTAGTTGTATCATCATCCTCCTACCTATCCTACTCTAAGTGTGGTCGGCACAACATGTTATAGACATGTTATCACATGATTCGGCTACATATTTTACGATCGGCCGCCTGGTGGTTTATTCTACGCAACCGGACACCACACGTTGGGTCCACTTACCGTAGTCGCCTTTCACGACCTTGGTAAGAAATGAGGGTGGTCTATTCTACTCACTCGGATACCACATGGCGGGTCGACTTACCTTAGTGGCCTTTCACGACCTTGGTAAGAAATGAGGGTGGTCTATTCTACGCAGCCGGATACGACAGGGCATTGAAAAATTAATTGTATACAGCAACAATAGTTGAGGTCCGTACCTTGTGGTATCCTAAATCCAATACGTTTGATATGAACCATCGATGAGGAGTTAAGAAACCTTGTGGTGTGGTGGTGTCCTATGGTCATAACAAATCCAAGATTTTCTTACCTGTTCTTGGCGCGTAACTTCGCAAAACTTCAATGTTTTGTGCATATCTTAATTTCGCCTAGTGATACTGTATAAAATCTCAGAGATTTACGGTTATAAACTACGACCAGATTCCTATAAGTTTTACTATAAATACTATAGATCCTACATTAATATATTATCATCATAGCTTTACGGTTAAGGAGAACAGACAACCGACCAATCCACATTGAAGCAAAGTGATGATTATCCAACAAAAAAGGAGTAACTTTTCCTAAAAGTCAGATAGTGGGCCGGCTCATTACTTTAGTGCCTTTCATGCCAGTAAAGTAAACTTTACTAATTATATCTTTAATTATGCAAACTACCAAATGTTTCTCATAATATAAAGTTATTTCACCTTGTGACGGGAATCTCTCGTCACCGTAAGAGTTAATGGTATCTATAATGCATCTCTTAGCATCGATTTGGTCCACGTTGCTCATCAGTTCGCTGATTGAACAGCATACGTATTCGTGCTTTGTAGACGATTGTATTTCAACTGTAAAATTATATTAGACACTTATTCTGAGATTAGGCAATTTCGATGAAAAGAATTGATTGTTTATGATGAAGGCCTCTTCAATCTTTCTCCCTAAGGTCTCACCTACAGACAGCCAAAATCAACTTTTACGTAATCACAATACGGCTGACTTAAAACAAGTGTAAAATACCAACATGTTACTATCCCACTGCGAGAAGGCTTAGAGTTTTAGACGTACCGTATTACAAGCAATATAACAGAACTAACTACTTGGCTATAATCCGCACGGGTTAAGTGAATGCATGCAAAGCCAATGTGTATGAAGCAGGCAAAATCTACGTACCTTATATATGCAGGACCAGCCACCGCATGCACCCCAAGGCGCAATTCACCAGCAACAACGCACACAAAAGCAGCACACACACCCACCACCACAATCTCGACGATCGTTTCGCCCCGAAACCGAAGCATCATCAGGAGGATAGGCTCCACGACAAAAATCGTACTGCGCCGCGCTACCCATACAAGCAGTCTTAAATAGTTCAACTCCCACCAATACCCTCCCCTCCGAACACATGTAGCAAAACGGAATTAGATACATTTACTTGCTCGTTAATTAAGTGACCATTGTTATTTTTTATTATCTCAAGTTGCTCTAACGTATTGAGTCGGAGTCCCTTATCACAAGTGTGGAGAATAATGAATGGTCATTAGGCACTTTATGACCGCTCTCTAGCAAATGTTTTGCAAAATTAGAATTTTGTGGTCTATTATTCCTAAACGCAGCCATATGTTCCCGGAATCGAACCGCAAAACTTCGGTCAGTCTGACCCACATATGTACCGTTGCACTCAGGACAATCTATTTTATAAACCCCAGATTTTTTACCCTTATCTAATGTATCTTTATTTTTACACAACAAACTACGAAGCGATTGGTTAGTTTTAAAAGAGAGTTTAGTACCCGATTTTGATTTAAATATATTTGCCACTCGATCTGTTAATTTTCCAAAGTAAAAGTAAAGTCTGTTATATTGCTTGTAATATGGAATTCCGCAAAGTAACGCCTGCTTCTATAAATCACGTACCATATTGATCCAACTTGGATTAGGAGGTTGCAAAAACCCCCAGAATTCCCTAGAGGTATGCAGGTTTCCTCACGACGTTTTCCTTCAAGAAGTGTGTGATAAATTTTTACTGAAATGTTATAATATTTAAAAGCGATGAAATGTGTTTAAGTTAATATAACTTCTTATTTGTTTCTGTTACTAGAACTAACCTTCATTAACGCTATTTTCATGTTCTTGATTTAGTTCATTTTCAACGGTTTCATAGTTACATTCCAATGTATTTAGATCTTCGTTAGCCTCATTATTAATGTTAACCTCATGGTTTAAATTTTCCTGTTTTGGTTTTGCATTAGACGGTCTAGCTGGTTTATAATCTTTAATAATGAGATTTTCGTATTCACCCGTTTCGTCGTCAGAGCTGCTTTTATCATTGTCACTGGGTATGTGTATCGATACGGTGTCAGGAGACGAAGCTAAAAAGTTTTTAATAATAGCTGTTATTTTGGTGTAACGCAAACTTAACGATTTTTACCTTATCAATATATTACATCCTAACGTTAATGTATTCAACTTCTCTACTCCAAATTAAAAAACCAGAAATTATAATAATCTTCAACACATATCTAATAATACTTGTCATACCTCCAGATTCAATCTTTTCATCACCAATTTCGTAGTGAACTTCAGTGACCGGGGTCTGCTTGTCGACGTACTGGAAAAGAACGGCGCCCGGCACATGTGATAGTTTAACCTTATTTTCATCTGAAACATTAATGACATTATCAACTACGCCATTATCACCGTCTCTGATTCCATTGATAGATCTCATTTAGATCTATAATAAACAAGGAGTAACGCCTTCCATCTCAAACAGTATACAGTATACAGTATAGTACAGTAGTAAGTAAACACTTATCATCAGATAAAACAAAAACTGTAACGAATCTATAGTATATTATTATTAAGGGAATGCTCTCAATAGACATGGCAAATTCAATGTTAAAATAAATAAATAAATAAATATATAGGACACTTACACACACGATCGTCCGTCCCCAAAGTAAGTGACTTAATACTTGTGTTATGGGTGAGGGACAACTGGTAGATATACTACATATATAAGTTTAAATACATACTTAAATACAAATACACACCCAGGCTCGAAGAACCAACAATTTGTTTATAGAAAATGTTGGCCCTCGGTGGGAATCGAACCCACGACCCGCGGAGCTGAAGGTAGGGTCACTACCCACTGCCAACGGGCCAGTCAAAATTTATGGAAGGCAGTCTCAAAACAACCTACCGCTAACAGAAATTCTGTCATTGAGACTCTTGAAATCTTCGTTCCTTACATATACGAGTACGACTAAATATGCATTTCCTCTCTACATCAATTTCTCCCGAAAGTTTAAATGATTTTAATCAAATCAAATAAGATGATCCTGGTTCACTTTAAACTGAATTGGTTATTTTAAATAGATTGATAGTGCGAAACTGTGGTCATTGAAGTTAATTCAAATTCAAAATATTCTTTATTCAAGTAAACTTGTAAACAAGTGCTTTTTAATCGTCAACATCTACTGCTGGTTCAGAAAGCTGTTCCTACCAAGTAGAACCAGCAAGAAACTCGGCAGTTGCTCTTTTCAAAGAATAATTCTTATTACTAGTTACATATAGTTATTAATGTCTTGTACAGAGTCGAAGAGTTGCTATATCCACGCATTTTTATCGTCTAAGTAATCCTTAATAGTAAGGCTTTCTGTATTAGTCTTTTAAACTGCTTTAATGGTAAAGTTTAAGTAGATTTCGGAATTTTATTATAGAATCTTATACCCAAACCCACAAACGACTTATGTATTTTTGCAAGGCGCAAATCAGGAACCGCAAGCTTATGTCGGTTCCCATTTTGTCTATTCTTATGTATAAAATTATTATTTTATAATTATGTATATTCTTATGTACAAAAATGAACAGCTTACCAGGTTTCTCCCCCGCAGTGAGCTGGCTGAGAGCTACCTGGTCGAAAGCATTGTCAGTTTTATAGGTGGTCACATAGCTGGGAGACGTCAGCGCATGCGCTTGCTCCGGCTCTTGAGACTTATGGTACTCTTCCATTACCTTCGCATCGTACAGTTTCTGGTGGCACATGAAACGCTTTCAAACCAGTAAATAGTAAAATATACAACATGATATCAAAGCAATTCTTATTTTCCAATCAAGATTTGGGCCTTATAAGAAAGCTCAGAGTCACTCAGCGGGCGATGGAGCGAGCTATGCTCGGAGTGTCTCTACGAGATCAAATCAGGAATGAGGAGATCCGTAGAAGAACTAGAGTCACCGACATAGCTCAGCGTGTCGCGAAGATGAAGTAGCGCTGGGCGGGGCACATAGTGCGGAGAACCGATGGGCGCTGGGGTCTTAAGGTGCTGGAATGGCGACCCCGCACCGGAAAGCGCAGCGTCGGTAGACCCCCTACGAGGTGGACAGACGACCTCAAAAAGGTCGCAGGGAGCCACTGGATCCAGGCAGCGCAAGATCGTGTGGTGTGGCGATCCCATGAAGAGGCATAGGCCTCTTCATGGGATCGCCACACCACACGATCTTGGACATAGGTCCAGCAGTAGACGTCCATCGGCTAAAGAAGAATCAAGATTTCGATCACCTTTTTACTTCTTCTCAAATGTACTTGTGGTGTGGAGCGAGTAAAATGTAGTCGCTCCACAACTTTTATCCACAACACTAGTCAACGATACTGTTTTAAATACTATAATATGTTTATCTTTGTATTTTATGCTTTCACGACTATTCCTCTGCACTAATATTTATAAAATTAAGCTTATTACCGGACTTACATATTATAGGACAGAAAATATCCTTTTCCCTAAAGAGAAAATTAAAGGGATTTGATTAAAGTTGCTTTATTTTGCTTATTTTCACAGCATCATGTCATATGGCATAATGCTGTGGGGTAAAGCGGCAGATATTAGAAAGATTTGTGTTGCCCAGAAGAGAGTCATACGTGCTATCTATAATATGAGGCAATGTGAGTCTCTTCGCGAAAAGTTCAAGGAAATAGGCATATAGTAGCGTAACAATATATATATTGTTTTGTATAAATTGGCGCGCGACGCGGCGCGAACGGCCTGATCAACGACCTTTGGGCATTCGTTCGCCGCCGGTCACGTCCGCCAGTTAGTGATGTTTCGGACACGACAGGAAGAAGCCGCGCGCGCCTGAATAAAGCATTCCTTTTATAACGCACACGCGTAATTATGCGTTTTGGGTGTGGTTTTTAGATTTAGTGACGCGTTCAATTAGTGAAGCGTTTTGAGAAGCCGCGACCGTCCGCGGTTTTAGTGCGCGTTCGGGTTAATGTTCCCCGATATGGGACGATTCAATAACGTGTGACCTTACGAAGGTTGTGTGCACACCGCGTGTTATTTGTGTTATTTAACCGCGTTGGTGAAGTGTATACTCCGGGAGAAATAGACAGTACGTGTCCGTGGAAGATTGCTGAGGCGAGCCAACGGGTTCGGGAATCGGCCAAGTACATACAAGCGCACACACACACGTACACATATACACGCAGTGATTCATGAGGCCGGACCGCATACAGCTGACGGCCGCATAAGGTAGGTTGAGACGCCGAGACGGCGGGCCCAGGTCTCGGAGGTTGTTTCATCCGCCCGCACGTTTGTGCGGAACAATATAGTAGTAATATTATTTTCGTACGAAAAAATATTCATATGTATCAAACAAAATTCGATGTGTATCATAGATATACCAGAGGTCACAAAAAGCTTGTAACCCCTGCGTCGCGACTCAGCCGAGTTAGCAACTCATTCGTTGGTCTCGGTACTCGCTTTTACGATAAAATTCCGCAATCTGTATTAGACTTATCTACAGAAAAGTTTAAATTAAGTGTAAAAACTATGCTTATACTAAGGCATATTACACGATTGAAGATTATTTGGATGATAAACATGCTTGGATTCGAAAATCCTTTCAGCTCCAAACAAGACTGCAAATAAATAATGTAAATTTAAATATTTAAAACATTGACCGCCGAGTTTCTTGCTGGTTCTTCTCGGTAAGAGCAACATAACAGTGTAGCTTATTAAATCTAATTACTGATCCTTGACGATTCAAAAGTGCTGGTAAAACGCCTACTTGAATAAAGATTATTTTGTTTTTGATTTTGATTTTGAGGCAAAGTGACTGGTACAACAATTATACTATGGTTATAGTCAAAATTTACTTCCAAATGTCAAATCCACTTTATCCGTCATTCCATCTTAGATGTTACCTGTTTTTCATAAACTCTAGTATCAAATCAACATACCATAGGATCAACAGCAGGCTCTCCTCTAGCGATCCTAGCCTCTCTCTCCGCTTCATCTCTCTCCAACTCTGCGAATATTTCCAGGTCTTCAGCGCTCGGCTGCAAATCTGGATCGTCATCAGTTCTGCCCGCATTCACGTAGTCCATGTATCTCGTGAGGGTCACACCATCACCGTGATCTTTGTTTGTAGTTGCTGATAAAGTGATAGTTGTTAATTGTATCCAATATAAAAATCCGTAACTTTATCCCATCATATTTTTTATATAAATTAATCCTACCTTAGGCATGTTATCTTTACACTAAAAATTGAAATGAATATCTTAGAAGTTATAAACAAACTTTTAAAAGCAAAATTTTAGAAATGATTGGGTATGCTAGCATGTAATATTTGTCTTATACAAGTACGCATGATCCATCAGTTACTTACAGTCTCGCAGTGCTTGCCCACTTGCTTCTGAACTTGTACTCGCTTTCACATCTTCCGTTTTATCATCAGCATTATTGTTTTCACTGTTTTTCTCCGTGTTATCCGTGTCTTGAGATTCCTTTGCTTCTTGTATAATGATCCGTTTCATTACTTTATTGCTTTTGCGACTTGCCTTATCAATAGGATTTGTAACTATAATTTTATCAGGCGTCTTTTCTTTTTCATAAGCCAGTTTTTTATCTTTATCTATAATTAGATTTCCATCTTCAATAATACCTTGACCCCTTTTAAGTTCTTCATTTTCTATCTTGTTATGTTCTTTTGAAGATTTATTTGTACATTCTTCAATAATTTCAATAATGGATTTTCTTTTTGCATCATGTATTGGTAACATTTCAGAGTGAGTTTCTGAATTAGCATCAAGTTTCAGTGATTTATTTTTGCGCTCTTTAAAAACAACAATTTTGTTTACTTACGATTATAATTATATAATTAGTTATTAGCAAATATTAACTACTACCAATTAGCAAAATAATGACTTAACGGTGGAGGCACAATTATTTTGACAAACATCTTTGCAAAAGATTATATTTGCTGTTGGTAAAATAGTTTTTTCAGTAATTTAAAATAATCGCAGAACTTCATAAACCTACCTTCCAGACTTTCCGAAGTATTCTTTTGTTTAGTGTGTGGTGTTTGTTTAAACAATAAATCATTGATTGCATTTAAATCTGAAGCAACACTTCTGCAAATAATGCATTATTTTGAATTAATAAAAATTTATGCAATCTATTACATTATATTTTCATCAAGTCAA